>CM076453.1:825000-1425000 GCA_038419695.1 Scomberomorus guttatus
ATTGAATGAGAAGGTGTGTCCAAACTTTTGGCCTGTACTGTGTATATATATAATGTCAGCTCAGGCCCGGCAGGACTCCGGTACAATACGCTGGCAGAAACCATTATTTATATTCACCAAGACACAGCTGTTCTATAAATCATTGTCAGTTTAAAATAACTAAAAATGAGCAGCCTATATAATAAATGATCAGTTTTAACATTTAGCACACAAATCTCTCTTTTGCTTAATTGAGTTCTGATTTCACAGCCTGGTCTCCAGATCCCATGCATGGCAGAAAGCATTTTTTTAGAGAATAATGATTATTGATTTATGGAGTCTGGCCCTGCATCCCCGCAAAATGATTTACCGATGGTATCACTTGCCCTCAATGAATTGCTTAGTGGTAAACCAAACAGATTGATGAACTGATTTATGTCAGCTGGTATTGCTGCAGTGTATAAATCAAATCTCAAGTCAAAGCAAACAAGCACAGAAATCCAGACCATTGATGAAAAGTTTTAGATGGTTCCTATCTTTTAGTTTATTGATGCAGTGACATTTTTGAAGAACTGATTAAATTAGTTAGTTTGCAACATCATACCAGTTCACCAGAACTACCATTTTGTAGGCTTGTCCTTAGCTATAATTGCATCACCAGTAGGTTTTCAGACCATCAGACTGGGCATCTCGCATTTTCCCATGAATCACATATACCATCAGAACCTTTTGGCCCTCAACCAAAGATCTGATCTGGAACCTCCAGGTGTTGCAGTTTCAAAAAATTAGGTATTTCCCTGTTTATAACATTAAATGTTCATGACAAAGTAAGAAACAATCAAAGCTAAAGTCTGGGGGGGGCCGTCATCCACAGACCTTCCAGAAGTATTTTAATTAAAATGTCAAAATTTACGGTAAGTCTTACCCTATCTTCAATTTGACCTAATGCTTCTGTTGGTCCTCAACTATGCAGTCAGACAAAGACAGGCCAACTTGTAAACTCTGAAGCCTAACCATGAGGCCACCTTTGTCCTTTAATCCCTGAAACAAAGCACCAAAAGGCTGCTCACACGGACTACAACTCCCAGCCTGCCCTGCAGTTCTGGGAGAGCCCCAAACTCTCATCTCTCATTGGCAGAGATGCGCCAACACCACAGGGAGTCCTGGTGACACAACCGTGACCACTGTGCACATGTATTTAATCTTGCCAAGTTTGAAGATCCTCCCCTTGCTGGATGAGCTGAGACTTCTCCCTGTGTTCACCCGAGCACAATTACCAGATCCGAAGATAGACCACTGTTTCAACCCAGCGCTCTCCTGTTTGCTTGCAGAAAAGGATTTCTTCATGAAGACGCAGAAACCTTGATGCCCCGCTGCCTTCCAATCAAATTGACACTTGTGTGTTTCCTCACCACCCATTGAGAAACCAGCCACCACTAACCCCTCGAGGAAACGAGGACAGCACTGCCAGGACCTTGCATCGGAGGACCCGTGCTGGATCCCACTGATGGTCTAAAACATCTGACCACTTTCTGAAGTGATCCAAGTAAGAGGCTTACATGTGGGCAGAAACAGTGTTGTACTGTGTGTGTTAGCTTTATTGCTTGTTAAGCTTTATTGCTATAGTTGTTGTGAATTGACAGACCATCAAGTCCTTTTGTTTGTTTGTTTTGTCCAGAAACTCAATTCATCAGGCACTGGAACGTTGCTGGAGTGTTTCTTAGGCCAAATGGCATCACCATATAAGACTAGAGACCAGACGGTGTAACAAACGCAGATATTTCCTGGGTGCGCTCAGACAGAGGTACCTACCAATAACCCTTGAGCAGATCAAATTTACTTAAAAATTTGTTCACCTGATCAATACAGTCATCCATTTGTGGCAGCAGGAAGGAATCTGGTTTTGTGACAGCATTTACATTCCTCCAGTCTATACAGAACCTAGGCGTTTTGTCCGGCTTCCACACTGAAATGCAAGGGGAGGCCCAACTAGACGAGGATGGCACAGCAATGTTGATTTGAAGCATGTAAGCACTTCACAGGGTCTAGGTATTTAAGCTTCTCCGGTGATATGTGTCGCCAAACAAACAGGGATATTTCTGTACCAACTCAGACAGCTCACTACGTTTGGACTCAGACAAGTGAGACAAAAGCCTGCCCAAGTTACAGAGTGACTCAGAATTTTTCAAACGACCATACAACAAACTGTCATCAGGCTCCAGCACTCCATTTCCTTCATGCGTCACAGACACTCAACTGACAACGAGAGCAGGGCGCACACTATCCTTGACAGCCTGACTTAAATCAGTAACACGCTTGTAATATGGCTGTAGCAGGTTAACGTGACAGAGTTGTTTTCCGTCCCGGTGTTGCAATTTGAATAATTCAGATCCAAAACCTTCTCAGCAACAATGTATGGACTTGTGAACCTGGCCTGAAATGGCGAGCCCCCAACTGGCATGAGAACCTGGACTAAACTCCTGGAGTTCTGTGCAATGATCATATATCTTTTTCATTCTGTTTTGTGACAGAATGCAGCTTCTCCCTTTGCCATGCCAAAAATTTGACCCCTGGTCACTCAGGATAACATTCAGGATGTCAAACACTGAAATAAACTGAGTCAACACCTTTACCACTGCTTTAGTCGTTATCGACCTCAGCAGGTACACGGCAGGATAGCTGGTGCTTTGACACATAACCATAAGAATATACTTACAGCCAGACTTTGAGCACAGCAAGGGGCCCACACAGTCCACAAGGAGATACTGGAACAGCTCACTTACATTTGGGATAGGCTGCAGTGGAGCAGGCTTAATGCACTGGTTTGGCTTCCCTGTTAATGGCATACATGACAAGTTTTTATGTATGCTGCAATGTCTCTTTTTATGCCTTAAGATGTTGAGAAGTTTTTCTCATGCCAAGGTGTCCACCTTCATCATGGGCCACTTTTAGGACCAGGGGATGAAATTTAACCAGCAGCAGCAGCTGGAAAACAGCATCTCCCACAAAGTCATTACCCAGAGCGACCCATTTCTTATACAACAGCCCATTCTGCACAATGTAGCCACTAGCCTCACTGTTTATCACAGCAGTAGACAAAACACGATCCAATATTTCTTTTAGGGAGGAATCCCTCTGCTGCTCCTGCAACAGCTCACTGTGTGACACCGACAGTCGCAAATCAGACAGAGATTGAATGAATTGATTGAACCTCCAAATCCACGTCTCCACACCTCCCGTCAGGTAACACCTGCAGCTCAGACCTACCCATTATGCGTGTGACCACGCAGGCTGAAAAAAACCTCTGGTATAACACTGGAGCGCTCATGACTTATGGGCAAACTTAAACAAACCAGACTTCCCTGGCCGCATCTGATCGAATGAAGCAGTGCCAGAATTATTTCCTCTCCACCCAAAGTCATTGTACACAAGAGCAGCCCTCTCATTAAACTGTGGCAACAAGCGCATGTTATTAATATCAAAAGGATGCACACCAGACCTAGGCACTTGCCCACCCTGATCCTCACTGTACCACTTGCCATCCTTACTCAGAGATGTCCCTCCAGTTCTAACCTTGCTCTCTGTCTGCTGGCGAATCATCTCCACCTCAATTTGCTTTTTAACTTCCAATTCTTTCTCATGCTCTATTTGAATCAAGAGAAGCTGTTTTTGTTGCTCAAAAGTTAGCCCCTGCGTCTGGACAAGTATAGTAGTGGCAACTGGAGAAAGCTCTTCCGCGTCTGCTGTCATAACTCCTATTTCAACTAGTTTTGATTTCAAAGCCACTTTAATATTTTCTTTGAGACGTTTATCCCCCACCAACACTGAATAATGCTCAGCAATCTTAAGCAACTGCTCTTTTGTGCACCTCTCCAAAGCTGCCTTGGACAGAGCAGCAATAAACGCCTCACTTTCAGCCATTTCAACTTCAAATTCTTATAATGACAACCAGCTAACCCAACAACTTTATGCTGAAACAGGCCCAGCAAGACACAGCAAAGTTTCCCAAAGTTTAAGATGATTACCCCCCCAGCCTGTTTGGAGTTTCCCTGCTATCTAAACACCCAGTCCCACTACCTAAGCTCCCCTCTGGTCTTGTGGTGGGTATTTATGCACTGAAGCCCAAAGGGTCAGGGGGGCAACTAGCGAACTAGCAACACTCCCAAAGCCACAGATGTGCTCCCAAGCAATGCTTTAACTGTGCTGGCCACAACACTACCAAGATCACCCAACGAACCCAAAGGGGAACGCTGCTACAGTCTACCAGGGAAAACTCTGCACCGCTTTACCAATACTATGCACACGAGGACCTGTCACCTGGCCCACCTGTTAACAACACAAACAACGACTTAGTCCTAGCACTAAAACTCTCCCCGACCAAGGCAGAGATAACAGAACAATCCACAAACTCATATTTCAAACCAAAACCACACACAAACTTCCACACAGATCATCCAACTTATCTTGTTCAGCCAGCCAAAATGCACTGTCCTTTCCCTCATTCACGACAGACGCTCATGAATGAGCACACAATTGTTTACCGCCAAAGGAACAAATCAACCGCGGTGCGCCAAAGCAACTTGACGTGCGCACACGCACCAACCGGCACTGCACATCGACTCACAAAACCTAAACTGAAGGAACACACCTACAGCCAGACCAACATAATCACAACATAAGTTAAGTTCAAATGTCTCTTTTTACCATGTAATTGCACTACAATGCACCAAACAAACAACCAAATACCGATTTGGAAACCAAACAAGGCAAAACATGCAACTAGTTACCAATTGCCAGAGAGCTACCAAAAACACGTAACAAATCTACAAATGTTCTAACTAGATTGCGTGGCATAAACGGGAACAAAATGGCTGAGCCCCCATTTTGTCATAACCCAGCCCATAGGCCATGACAAAAACGGGAAAAGACACCAAATGCCAATCAATACAAGTTATTTATTGTAGCAAATAAATAAACTGTAAAGTAACTTTGGATTTGAAATGCACTAGTCAGTGGCATCAGTGATGATCATGTGGATGTGTGTGTATAGTGGAGTAAGGTGTTGTGGAGTAAAAGTAAAATAGAGGCTAAGCAAAACAAAAGGTGTGGGCGCAGGTGGGGAAGAGAGCAAGCCATGCTGGAAACTGGGATTTTTATATCCTGTGAAACACTGGGCCCAGGTGCTTCAAATCTGGTTGGATACTGCAGTCAGCTCCTGTGGCATCTCAAAGACAGCATGGATAGACTCATTAACTGAGACAGCACACACCAGCAGACAGAGGCCGTCACAGCACATAAACACTTGCACCCCTTTGCACATCTGGTGGGCAGATAACGTGGGACACAGCAGCACTCTGCCCCTCGCCATCTTACCACCAGATGTGTATTTGATAGCACACATGCTGAATTTGGGTGATTACAGAGTTGCCGACTTCTGGCCGGCGCTATTGTCTCTGACCAAAACACTGCTGTCACATCTGCCATTTGGTCCTTGTGTGACATGACTTCCTCCTGTAGTCACGTCCACCATCTAAACTCTTGCACTATGTCATCATCCCAGATCACATCCACCATTTCAACACACACACATATACACACACACACACCTGTTCACCTGCATGTGTGTTTAACCATGTACAGCTGTTGTTTTATGTATGTTTCCTTAGGTAGTGTTAGTTGTAGTACAGTGATTTGGTGACTGAAGCATTTGTTAATTTTATTCTTGCTGAGGTTAATAAATTCTGTTGTACATTTAAAGTCTTTTGTGATTATTGTGTTTACTTGTGATAAGAGACTGGTTGAGAGAGTCAGAGCTCAAACCTTCGTTCACCAGTGGATGCTTATATCCCTCAGGTATTGGCATTCTAAGTGAACTCCTTTTATGAGACTAACTTCCTGTTGGTCCTGGTTTCCAGGTGGTTCCCTGTTGTTATTATTAATTTGTATTAATAATTTAATGATTTAATAATTAATTATTGCTCATAACCAAACGTGTTCCTGCCAGCACCAACATTTCCTGACCTTGTCTTGTTTTAGCCATGACTTGTGCTTTATGGTGAATAACTTTTGTGTTGATCATCTACCACTTTCTTTTTCTGTTTTTGTGAACTGCAGCCTGCCTTTCTGTTTTTGAGGCTTACCAAGGGTTTGCATCTTATGGTGAATCCTCTGAGGTTCTGATCATGAAGTCTTCTCTTGATCGTTGACAATGAAACATGTCTGCCTACATCCTAGAGAGCATTCCTGACTTGATAGACGTGTGCTTCTTTTTTGCCTCATTATTATCTTCTTCACTTGCATGTTCACCTCTTTTCTCCTCATATTGACAGACAACTCCACCTCAATCTAAATGGCAACTCTCAACTCTCAGTCAACTCTGAGCCACATGTGAGCTCTTTTGTGCTGAACTAACATTGACAGGACACACAGCTGCCAAACAAACATTTAGTAGCCAAATGTCCAATTACTTTTGAACCCCTAAACTTTGGGCACTATGTGTTAGTTTCTTCTATATTTACATAATAGTGTTTCACCTACGATTTTTTTCAGAAGCGGTTTTGTTGTGAGCGTGCACAGCCCATGTGTTTGTATTCACTCACCACTAGCTGCAGTCAGCTGCTCGAAGCGGAGCAAGTGTGCATGGTTTGCGTTCGTCGTGATTATTATGTACAATGTGAAATTTCAGCAGCAGCATTCATCATTTAGCAGCACATGGGGGAAACACTGCATAAACCTAAGGTTATGTTCTTTGTCCTCTAACCTGTGCAGTGGGATGACAGCATATAAATATCCTCTATCCATATCGGCCCAGCACTGCATCCCCCCAACATCGTCAACCCCCTTCTTCCTGTTTCACCCACCCCCACTCCTTCAAAAATTCATGATGTGAAATTGGATTCCCAAAGCAGCCTGCTCCCCTCATATCCATCTTGTCATTCCCTTTTACCGTCATACTTGCAGCTCATGCATTTCTGTCTCTTTCATTCCCTACTTGTGTGCACTTATTGTGTACTTCAAACATCACAGGCATACATTTATGCTGTCTTACCCTATCCTCAATTTGTACTAATTCTTCCTTACCTTGTTTTGTTTTAGCCATGACTTGTGCTTTGTGGTGGATATTACTGGAAATTAGTACCACTTCCAGCACTCAGTGCAGCAGTAACAGCCACCTTTCCCATGGGTCTTCACTCAGCCTGGCTAATTGTGCACTGAATGTTCAATGTTTGCTTCATTTTGTTTTTATGATTATAATTTATTCATCATCAAAACAGGACATGAGGCAAAGACTTAAACTAAAACTGATTTTGCTCATACTATTATTATTAATCTATTTCAACACTAAGGAATCAGAATGAACTACATATTATCCCTCAACAGAGGCACAGTCCTCTACAATGCAACTTTATTATTTGAATTATTTCCTAATAGTATACTTGTTGATGTTGATAACATCAATAACTGTTGGAGCTGTTTCTTTTGTTTCTGTCTCAGCTCACATATCAACACATTCAGGCACGGCTGCTAACAGTCAGCACAATCAGGTAATCCAATCTGCAGTTGGTTGCTTCATCTCTGTATTGTCTTAATACATCCCAGTCTAACTGACAACACAGCTGAGGTCAAGACAACAGAGCGCCATGCTGACATTTATTTTTAGTGACACTTGTGCTCTCAAGAAGAAATAATTAAAAAATTTAGGAGCACAGTATTTTTTTAACATTAAACATAAGGGTTGAGAGATAGAGAGATAACTTCCCATTCATTCGATGACTTTGATCGTGTAAAAAGTAATGCATCCAACCAGATGTTCTTAGCAAATTGTCACACTCATGAGTTAATGGGATTGGTTACAGTGTGCATGTGCATGACAAAGACCAGTGCGGAATATCTAAACACACAACATTGCTCACTTTAGCTTACAGTTGTGAGTGACAGATCAAACATCGGAATTCCAACAGAATAACAATAGTAAGGCTCATATTATTGTTGTTGAATGTTCAATCAGTGAAAACAAGTTAACATAAACAATGGACAGATAACGGTTTGCTACAGATGCTAGCTGGCCAGCTAATGTTAGCCTTGCGCTTGGTAAGTTCACGTTTAGCCTACCAGTTGAAAGTAAAAAACACATTATTATTAATAGAAAATAACAGTGTCCTGTAGGCCTAACTGTTAGCCTGTGCGCCCAGCGGGTGTATGAACAGGCTGTATACATAGCCTGTTCAGATATACAGTAGTGAGTGAAATGTATTGCACATTGTATTTTTAACTAAAATAAATATATACAGTACAGTGGGTATTTGTAAATGTAAAACGGGTTATCCCAATCTCCCCACAACAAACTTTATTCTGACTGGTTTTATATAAAATCTGCATACCTGATCTGCATGATGGAGTGATGTGTGTGTTCACTGTAGCTAACATTAGTCCAGCTGCTGGAAACAGCTGCTCAGCACAAATGCTGTTGCTCCAGCTTTATCAGTCCATTTACTGCCACCAATAAAATGCATTTATACTCACAGCAGGAGAGTGTCGCATATCAGGGCTGTACAGTGCGACAATTTTGATCGCATATGCTATTCAAAATTATTCTGTGCGAAGAGAAATATGTACCGTGCAAGTGGGTTGTGCTGGTATCATATCTGTAAAAATCGTAAGCGAAAGAAACATTACCGTATAGACTTGAATATAAGACAACCCTGATTATAAGACGACTGCCCCATTTTCAAGACTCATTTTTGGAAAAAGACTTACAACTTGGACTAAATTACACTTATTGGCTTTTTACTCGCAAAACTTGCATTTACATTAACGTAACGAGTGTAGTTGTCGTCAATTCGACTTCACCTGGTTCACTGTCTCTCTTCTGCTGTTCTGAGCTCTGTGCGTGTGGAGGGGCAGCCTCACCTGCAGTGAAAGAGAGGAGAGGAGAGAAACTCAGCACGACCATAAATGACAGCAAAACGCAGTAGAGACTATGTTTATTTGTTATTTACCTAATTTATGTGCACTTGTTTCTGTTGTGGAGAAACGCTGATCAATGGTCAACTCATCAGTGAAGAAAGTGTCTTATGCTGAGAATATTTATTGAACACTTGGCCAAGTGGAGAATGGAAACTTTATCAATCACAGTTGTCTGTTGTAGAAACATCACCTTTTATTAATATGAAATCCTCGTTTGATTAGGGGTACCACTTCCCATTAATAGTCTAATTTTAACTGTCCCGGGAAGAAACACAGAAACAAACTTATCAATCTCAAATCTGAAGTAATGGTTTACGATGCAGTGATCTAATTCTCTGCTTTAAATCGAAGCCACAGACAACGACATGCTAATAGATATATTTATTGAACTGAATATTGAACAGTGAATAAATGTGACGTCATTGTAAACAAGACATGAATAATCAACCAGAATAAATGTTCTAAATGGCCTATTAGGAGTTAAGAATGAATGATGGTGAAATGTTAATGATAATGTAATTAACGGAGGATTAGTTAAGGTTGAGATAATTTAACTGATCACTTCTCTAAGAAATTAACTAGAGAGTTCAATTTAAAAGACATCAACTCTTAAACATGAGGTAGATGGAGAGCAGGAGTTGCGTTGTTTAGTCTACTTGTGTGTATTGTTGTCCTGAGATGACTCAGTGGTCATCTGTAGCGGAGGATTCCCAGATCGGACAATCAGCTGTTCTGCAGCGGGTTTCCCGGTAGAGTTTCCTCTCGTGAGGGTTGCGGGAGTCTCTTAGCAACAGTATTATTGTGGTGACGATTTCTTCAGGTGATTCTCAGAATTCTCAGAATCACCACAGGGTTAACTGTCACAAAGAGGGATAAAGCTGGTCTTGATCTATAGAGAGTGGGTCATTTTAATTGAAGTCTCTGACTGACTTACTTTCTTACTAAATAACTCAAAGAAATAATCTTGCTGGCCGGACAAAACTACTACAAAACTACTTCAAGATACTAAGCATGAAAGGATTTTAACATAAAGTTTGTTTAACTGAAGTTATAATACTGTACGTAGCTTAAAGAAAAGAAAGTTAACTTAGGCGATCATGTGATACAAAAAGAAAAGTATGGGGAAACAAAAAGAGCAGAAAAGGGGCAAAAGACTAAAAAGAAAGGCAAATGGAAAAGCAAACGAAAAAAAGCAAAAAGAGAAGAAAAAAGCAACCTGAGCATAGCCAGTGCAATGTTTTTATTCGGCTTGCACTTAGGTGGGCGCGTGAAAATCCTTTGTCTAAGATAAACACGTGATCTTCTCTGAGTTGATAAAATTTCAACTATAACATTTCACCATTATCGTCCACATTTAAACGTGAATTGCATATGTATGGTATGTTTCTCAAATGTTCAGAGGCACACATCTATCACAAAAGTTAATCAACAGTGCAGCTTAATTAAACATACTATATTTACTTAAGAAACTTACTTCTCATATTAACTACATATTTGAGAACTACCAATATTAATGAGTTACTTATCAAAGTAATCCTGCATACATATCAAATTCTTACAGAGTTATATAGAGTTTAGTATCGATTTAAAAGACATGACAATAAGAAAACATTATACATCATACTTTCAGTGGAGGAAAGTTGTTCACTAGGTGGCACTGTGGTTCCACTCCTATTTAACAATTAAACCTAGGTATCTGTATCTCACCTACAAATTGTTGTAGAAAGTTCAGAGTTGGACTGGTTTGACCGGCATTACTTTGTGGCTAATAATGTATGGATTACAAGATGGTTAAAAATTTATGAAGCATTAAATTTAACTTCTGGGTTTAAGGAACACGGAAATTCCAGCAAACAAGCTTATACAAAGTAACAAATCAAACCCATCAATTCCCAGGCAACCAATACAGTGGTAGCCCAACATAGTCCTCCCTATAGTGGAGGGCAGCTTTCATAGGACTATAAAAAGTACCTGAGCCCCTATTTCACTGATTTGGTGAAATGGAAGGAGTGAATTGGTGGATCTGTTATTCCAAGATTAAAAAGGAGACAGTGAGTTGAAGAGAAAGTATTAGAGGTCAACATGGAGGAAATGGAGGAAAGGTCCTTGTGATTTCTGTAATGCAAAGGCGACGCCAGCTTACCCAGACGCCAGCCACACCAGCAGCACAGCTGACTACTGTGCTGCTGTGGAGTTGGCTATGGCTCAGGAGCTAGAGCAGGTCGTCCACTAATCGGAAGATCGGTGGTTCGATTCCTGGCTCTTCTACTCCACATGTTGAAGTGTTGGGCAAGATACTGAACCCCCAAATTGCTCCCAATGGCTGTGCCAGCACCCTGTGTGGTAGCTTGCCGCCATCGGTGTGTGGGTGTGTGTGTGAATGGGTGAATGTGGCTTGTAGTGTAAAAGCTCTTTGAGTGGTCCGAAACCTAGAAAGGTGCTATATAAGTGCAGTCCGTTTACCGTTTAGTCCAAATCTTACCCTGATCAGTCTGCAGTCACTGTAAGTCCACATTTTAAAGCTGATATAAAATTTTCTTCCCAGGGGTGGGGCATGACCCCGGGCCCCACTACGGGGTTCACATCTGTGTTACCTTTTTCACCCCTGATGAGTTTGCACCCCTCGAGATAACTAAAGAATTTGGAAATATAGGATGTACTATCCTGTATCCATTTTCATATAAAGACTGCTAAGTCTTTTTAGGCTTTGTGATTAGGGTTGGGGTTTGATAGCATTTTATCAAACTGAATACAGTATCAACTCTGCTTACTGAATATTATTACAGTATTCAAGGAGGGTTGAATCAAGGGGAACCTGGACTTGGTTGAAGATACTTGAAGATGTTTCACCTCTCATCCAAGGGGCTTCTTCAGTTCTAACTGAATTGGTGGGAGTCCCAGGTATTTAACCTCCGTGGGGTCGTTACCAAGGTCATAGATATACCACTTGGTTTGTTAGTGCTCCTAGCTATTGTAACAACAGTGGTTAAGAATCGTTGGAGTCACCTGAAGACAAGTGTAAATGACAGTCACATGACGCCAACTGTGAATGGTTGTTAAGTCTCCTGAGAAGGGATGAAAGGACAGCATTGTAGGTGGGGGATAAAGGGTGACATAGACCTCTTCCCCTGTTGTTTGATGGTTTCCCCACTTTGACATAGATGGCCTCCCTCACTCTTTCAAACCAACTGTCCTCCCTATCCAAAATATGCACATTGTTGTCCTTGAAAGAGTGTCCCTTATTTTTCAGGTGTAGGTAAACAGCTGAGTCTTGACCTGTGGAGTTGGCCCTCTTGTGTTGAGTATCTATGACCTTGATAACAACCCCACAGAGGTTAAATACCTGGGACTCCCCATGCGTCAGTGGCCCCTTTTACACAGCCTGTTCAAGGCGGGAATGCTGCGCCTTTATAACGCCTCGCTGTTCTGTATAAAAGCTACGGTCATAGAGTGGGTGGGGGGCATGTCAGGATAGGGAGATGACGCTGTTGTGCTACACATCACCTGCCTCTGAATCCGGAATGCCAGCATGCTATGTAAAAACAGACACAAAGGCCGGCTTTGGTTCAGTGTAAAAAAGCAAAGGCAGCTTAATGACGAATCTGCTTTTATGGCTATTATGTGGGATCTAAGAAGCCCCTTGGATGAGAGGCGAAACATCTTCAAATATCTTCAACCAAGTCCAGTTGCCCTCAGTTCAACCCTCCTTGGATAACCATGACCTGGATGACTAAGAATCTTCAGACATATTTCAGTACTGAATTTGCTTATCTGAAAACCTTTCAAATCATTCACTGAATCATTTAGGTTTAGCATTTGAAGAAACTTAAGTTATAAAAAACTATAACTCAAAAGATTCAGCAGAAAGAAATCTATACACTGAGAGGATAGAAACAAAGAAGAGTGGCAGCCCAATTAATATTTACAACCTGCAGCTACAACTTGAAAATGAGATATGACAGAACATAATTCATTACAAAAGACATGTTTGTGCCAAATGTGCTCGGTAAACATCGTAAAATAAGTCTTCATTGCAGCAGAAGATATTGAAATAACAATGGCACATTGAAATAACTGTAGCCTATTGACTTTGGCACACCTAATTTTTCACAAGCAACTTTCTCCAAATACTGCAGTCCTGATTCAGAACTATCAAGCTGATAACCTTTCAATTATTGATATGTTATTAAGTTTAACTGGAAGAATGCAACTTGAAATGAAATTTGACATGACTTACCACTCTGTTTGGGGATCAGAGTTTAGTAACGAGTGAAATTGTCTAAGGTGTAGCTTGCACCAGGCCCTACTGTTAGCCAGCATCACATACTCAGACAAACTTCTTGGGAACCACAACCTTGCCCATTCGTGATTTTACAATAATGTTATAGAGTGGAGCTTCTTTCTTCACAAACAATCTTTGTCTGAGTACAGACACACAAACCTGACGACAACTGAGATAACATGCTGCCAGTGTTTTTAATTTTTAAAATTTTTATTCAGTGCCGGCTAAAAATGAGAGGCTGTTACCTGAATATTTTGTACATTGATTTTTGCTAATAAAGATAGAGAAGAGATAAAAGATTAGAAAACCGATTGATTAGCATGGGAGCTGAGTGAATCTGTGTATTTTGCCAATCCAGGTGCATTCAATCAAAATCAACAGAAGTGTAGCTTGCCCTAGTTAGCCAACATCACACACTCAGACAAACTTCTTTAATCTTATGCCCTGTGATAAAACACACATTACCACTATAACAACAAAAAAAGCAACTGCTTACATCACTTAAAATCTAACTGTATTTTATTATAAAATATCTATATATGGAAAAAAACAGTAAGGGCTGTCCGTTTAAACTTATACCCACTGATAAAATGCATACTTTTCAGAAAAACAGCTTTATGAATTAAAATGGACTCACCAGATTGTCTTGATGTGAGAGGAACAGATGACAAAAAGTACAAACGCTCAAAAATCAAAATCTCCAAAACTTCACAGTGAACACAATCTCCTTATATTCATCAGGTGACTTAAAACTTACCTCTCAAGTATTTTACAATAGAAATATCCTTAAAAACACTTCGGTAGGCGAGCAGAAGAATATAGCATATAGCAAAGTATCCTGCTGCCTGTCATCTTCACATCTTCATTGCTGCGCACACACACATACATAATCCTACATCTGAAAACTTCTTAATCCTACTTCCAGCTCCAGCTCATATTTTCACTGTTTATGCCCTTAAAGCTGCTTTCTAATTAGGCATCACAATATTTATCTGAACAAAACCAATTTTAATGTACAGCTGTTTCTAATGTTAATGCTTGACAAGAGATTAGTGTTCTCCAATGCAACTGTGAGTTTAGCCGAGTAAGATGCAGTGAAGCAGCATGCATGAGTCAGAGCCTGTGAGACAGGGAGAAGGAAGGCTAGTATAACAAAATATTAGCTATCTGAGTTTCATTTTTCTATTGCTGAGATTTGTGTATGAAAAAACACACTACTGAAGAAGCATTTTTGTCAGAATAGAGTTTGGTTGCTTTGGTGCTTACAAATGTTTGTGTAGATTTGTTCTCATGTGTATTCCAGGCTGCATATTTGCACCCGGGTGTATGGTTTTTGAGAGTTTGTATGTCCCTGATGTGTGTTAGTGTACATGCCCATATATGCAAGTCATTGTTGGGATTAAGTGTTGTATCAGAAAGATGGCTAAGAACATGTCAAGATTATATTACTGAGAGGCAGTTAATCCCATAAATACTTAACTGAAGTGTCAGCCTTTGAAGAGTAAGAGGAGACCGTAAATCCCAGTGGAATGTAGTTTAGAGTTAGTTGAGGAAACTGCATGAAAATGCACACAGACTTTCTAGTTTATTAGGAACACCCAGATAAAACTAATGCAGTATAATACAGCAGCTAGAGCCCGACCAATATATCAGTATCGGCATATATGTTGTGTGTATATATATATAATGTTTGTGTTTTTTATTTAGACTTATTTAGTGAAGTTAACTGTGTGTGTATCATAGACTTTAAATAAATAGACTTAGCCACTGAGTCTGGTATTTTGACCATCACCATCTTGGTTTTTTGGAGCCAGAAGTGCTGAGAAGTAACTATGTTTAGGTGAGAGTGTGGAATTGGGGACGAGCTCCCAAAGGTCCAACTACAGCACCTCACACACCGCAATGTTAGCACCCTGCTTTATTGTTTATTTTACTCAAAATGGGACCAAAATTTACAAAATGAACATCATGCTGTATTGAAAAAGACTTGAAACTAGATTAAGACCATAAACTCATTAAGAAAGTGTTTACTGAGGTAATAAATCAAGTGAAAAGTAGGGTCATTTTCTCATAGATTTCTATACAAACAGACTTCTTTTTGGAGCCAGTGGAGACGCCCCCTGTTGGATTAGAGAGAAGGCACTTCACTTTTCAGACCTGGAGCTACCTGCTTGACAAATAACATATTTTGGTGATTTTTTTTTTTTTAATTGAAAAGAAAGCACAGCCTCTCTAGGATATGAAACATAAAACACAATATTTTCAGCAAACATTAATGCATACTTTTTATGTCATAAATTGAACAAAAATAAAAACATCATTGTGGCATGTGCAAAAGTTCGGGCACCCTAAGAGTTCCAAAATCAGATTCTTTTTACAAGGTCTCGGACCTTAATCGTTGGGCCTGAGGCATGTCAACAATTGTCATTAGGAAATGTCAGCTGGTGCCAATTTCAAAGCTTTACAAATACTCTGACTCTTCAAACCTTGTGCAAACACGTAGCAACCATGTTCCTCTAAACAGCTGTGTAAGCCTCTGAAAATGAAAGTTATTGATGCTCACAATGCAGGGGAAGGCTACAAGAAGATAGCAAAGCTTGCAGTTTCCACAGTGCGAAATGTAATTAAGAGATGGCAGTTTAGGGCAACTGTGGAGGTCAAGATGAGATCTGGAAGATCAAGAAAACTCTTGGAGAGACGTGCTTGTTTGCTAGTCAGAAAGGCAAATCAAAACCTCCATTTGACTGCAAAAACTGCAAGAAGATTTAGCAGACACAGGAGTGGTGGCACAAATTGCTCCTGATGGCTGTGCCAGTATCCTCTGATGGGCAGGTTGGGACCTTGTACGGTAGCCCCTGTACCCATTCAGCGTATGAATGTGTGTGTGTGTATGTGTGAATGGACTCGTAGTGTTAAAAGCGCTTTGAGTGGTCGGATGACTAGAAAGACACTATACAAGTACAGTCCATTTACGTCAGAGGAGAGCCCAACACTTTTTTAGTGTTGGGGTGAGCAATTTGGGTATCAGTATCTTGCCCAAGGACACTTCAAGATGCGGACTGGAGGAGCCAGGAATGGAACCGCCAATCTTCCGATTAGTGGAGACCCACTCTACCTCCTGAGCCACAGCCGCCCTGACAAGTGTAGCTACCTTCATGGGCTTCATAGCGTTGACAATTTCTTCGGCAGTTTAGTCAGTTATGTCTGACTCGCTGAGAGTGCAGACCTCCTTCTCAGTCTTCCTCACCTCACCTGAGAGGAGGGCTGCACAGATGGCTGGCTGCTGCTTCAGGAATCGCTGCAGCATGTCATAAGCCCAACACTTTTTTAGTTGTGGCACCACTCGATGCCCAGCTGATCCATGATCTACAAGTGATTCTACCATGACAAAGGAAATCCGCATGCATGGATCTTAACAAGAGGTACTTGGACCAGCAGAAGGAGACTCTTTATGTGCCGTCGTCTATGGACCCGAGGACAAACGCCAGGACATCTATGTTAGAGTCATTGAAGAAGCTGCAAGGAGTCAGTGGCCATTTCAGGTAAGCTATGCCATTAAACATTGACTGCTTTGGCAATACTTATCAATACAATATTTTTTAAAAACTTCATTCACATTTTCACGTAGAAACAAGGTGAAACAATCAATACAAAGAACTGAAGTAAAAGTTTAAAAAGCATAAATACTGGCGAATGATAGTAAAACATTTATATTACATGAAAACATAATGTTGGCCTATTGAATTATCACTTCTTGTATCTGGGCTTATTTACTGATTCACTAATTCCTAGGGAATCAAAAGCTAATTTGATGTATTGCTGTTTTTCAGCAGAGAGAGACTGGAATGGAGACAGGAGAGACTGATGTGGATGTGGTGCCAGAGAGTCAAGGTCAAGATACAAGGAGGCAGCTCCCATGCCATTTGCAGGAGCTATCCACTGGACTGGTGGAAGAAGCACCAGAGCGAGTATCCACTCTTGTCACACCTTGCGAAGAGATACCTGTGTATCACGGGCACAAGTGTCTCCTCAGAGAGAGTCTTCTCTACCTCAGGGGATATACTCACAGCACAGAGGAGTGCACTTACCCCAGACCATGCTGATCAAATTCTCTTCCTGAACAAAAATCTGAAGACAAAGTAGGACTGCCATTGTATCCATGTGTTGGAGAGTCTATTCAGTGTTCACTTCAGACAGGCCTAAAGTTACTCAGCTAAAGGTAGGCCAGGCGGTCAGAACACTGGATACTTAAAATTTAACTAGTTAATATGAAAGTAAAGTGGACACTTGCAAACAACTTTTGAGTTGGACTACAGTATGTTTACAGTTTATTTACAGCATACTGACTATTTCAGTTTTATACATTTTTTTATAAGAATACTTAATATGCACTTTATTTTCATATTATATTATGGCATATACATTTCAGTTTAGTGTTTTCAGTGACACAATAAGAATACTTAATATGCACTTTATTTTCATATTTTTTATTTATTAGTTAATTTGTCAGGGACGATGCAAAAAAAAACAATCTAACAGGTTAAAATAACATGAAACAGATGTATTGCATATAGGATTTCTAGCCAAGGCTAATTTGCAAGCCCTGTCCCTGGTTAGGTTTTTCTACTTAAAAATAGTCATAACATATCATTAACAGAAATACATTAGTTAAATAGAGCTCATAATAAATAGTAACATTCTCAGTAACAACAGTATTTACATCACATAATCAATTTACATGTGTTGCGTATGTGTATGTTCCTTTATTCATGGCAATGATGTGTTTAAGTACATAATGTGATGATCGCAGGTTTGGTTTTGTTTCAGCCAGCGTTTCGCCTTTTCATTAAATGTTTTCAGATCAGTTTGTGTTTTTATTTCTGTTGGTAGGGCATTCCAAAAATGTATCCATTTTACTGAAAAAGAGGAATGACTGAAAGTAGTTTTGTGCTGTGCCACCCTGCCGTTGCCATTTGCTGATCCCCTAGTGGCAATTCTATTGGTGTTTATTTTTGTTACATATGGACAAAGTACAGCTGGGGCGAGATTATTCACACATTTAAATATCAGTTTGATAAAAGAAAACTTGATAAAGCTGTCAGAACTAAGCAAGTTGTACTTTTTCAGAATTATACAGTGGTGCCATTTCATTTGTTTTTTGATCCATTATTTTCAGTGCTTGTTTGTATAGTGATGTAACGGGTTTGACAGTTGACTGTGAAGCCTGGCTCCATACACAATAGGATAAATGTGAAAATATGGCATGCATAAACAGCTGCGCTGATGTTATGGCATCTACATTTCAATTCAGTGTGTTCAGTGACACAGTGCAGTGTGCAATGCAAATACCATTCTATATGTGGACAGGCTCAGCAAAATAATTGCATTTGACCTATTTAGCCAAGGCTTCTTCTCAGAACATCTTTTGTGAATTTTACCCCATGGGATCAATGAGAACATGTCTGATCTTGAACTCTGATCTCTCACCATTTTCACACTTTTTTGTCACTGTAAAGTGTCATATTGTGCCAAAAGCCATGACATTTAGTGATAGTGATAGTCATTTGTTTTCAGAACTGCTACATTTCTGTATTTAAAAGCATCTCTGGATCACAACAGTTTCCATACTGCAGATATCAGTGTTGTAATTTACTTTTCCTGTAGCTTTAGCTTAAAACACACTGTAAATGGTGATGGTGTCAGCTGGTTTATTTTTAAGAGGCAGGATTACTCACTCCTCCCAGTAACGCCAACACCTAAGGTTTCAATCACACTGTGTATTTATAAGGCCTCATTTGTTAATTATGTGAAAATGTAATGTAATTGTTCAAGACATTAAGTTTTAGAAGGGCATCACTTAGACAGTTGAGTTAAGAGATGGAGGCAGAGAAGCAGCATGATTCATGTTTCAGTTATATTCTGTAGACACAGGCATTAATGTTACAGGGCAAAACAAATGAGATGCAAATGAAATGCAACAACAGAGATCAGTGTGTCATTGTTAGTCTGTCTGTCTGTCAGTCATTCTTTCACTCTTTCATTCTTTATGACCAAATGACCTGACTATGTACCTGGGAAATTGAGTCCTAGGCAGGGTCCAAAATTAACACTCACCATTTGGCAAATGTGAGTAAATTTAGTCTTTGTCGAGTAAGTTATGGAGACTACCCACCACTCTGGCCAGTGGGAAAAAAATTATTTCCTATTTCTGCTCCAAGGAGCGAGGATATATGTGAGCAGCCATCACGGAAGTCTTTTACCGGCTGACACGCCCCCTTATTAAATATCAGTTATTGATTGGACGCTGCAGCTGATCGGACTGATCTGATGCATCACAACATCACTAAGTGGAGACTGATTACAGATTCAACTCAAGTGTATCACTCCCAAGTTTTATATTTTGTTTTCTGATTTATCATCTAGTTAAAAATCTATTAATTGTCTGATCAACAAAAGAACCATAAACAATTTTCTTTATTTATTAGAAAGATTTTTCTTTTCATGATGTGTTATTTCCCCCATTAACTGTTATTAAGGATAAAATTAAAATAAGGGAGAGGCTGTCTGTCAGGAAGAAACACAGTTTAAACACATTTATGTTTTGCATCATTTATCGTAATTTCCATTCAGTCACGTGAGGCTAAAAGTCTCTGAGCGTCGGGTTTGTTATGAGTTACATAATTTCAGTTTTTCCTGTAACATTTAGCCAAATAATTTCCAGTGTTCAAAAGACACACTAATCATATTCTGCGTTATTAAATAATGAACTCACAATTACAATATCAATAAATACAGACACAAATAATAATTAAATAATATAAACACATTCTGCCAGTATAAATGGTTGATGTGCCTCTGAGCAGGACACAGTACACAGTATAAATACAGAATACATGTTTTTATTGATGTGCAGGTGTTTGTTGAACAGGTAACAGGCTGCAGAGAGAAAACACTGCTGCTCTGGCTTAGGGTTTGGGGCTGTCCCACTGTCAAATTGTCAAGTGCATGAGGGCTCTCTGGCAGATATTTTGAGCCCTTTATGCACACTTTCTGTAAGTCTGCATCTCTGCAGACTTTGCCTGAGGGAATTACCCACAGTTCATAGAATTGTGACATTCAATTGGCACCAAATACGGGGTTAACAGGGGAAGCCCAGAAGTGTTAAAAAAAAAAAAAGGTAAACAAACTGGCACGTGGGTGTGCTGGTATGCCTAAATTTACAAAGAAACACTACATTAACAAGGATTTAAGAGGGTAGATAAAAAAACACAGGAAATGTTTGCTTAATGATGCTGTTTTGACAAAAACGAGTAAATTGGTTATTTGACAATCTCTTGTCCACTCTAAGACAAGAGCTTGGAAAACGTTAACATCAGACGGTCAGTTCCTTACCTGACTGTCGTGCACATGATTATTTTATGGGTTGGATATTACCTATCTGTTTTACACTTTGTTTAATGTATTATGTGCTTCATGAGTGACTGATTTTACTAATTTTGTCTTAAGTGAGCTCACTAAGACAAATTTCGATCAGTCATGTTGATGGCAAAAAGTCCCAAACCCACAATCATATGTAACATGTTTTGGGTGTCATCAAGGTAACTTGATATGTCACGAAGTGCTGTCCCATTCCTATAAACCATTTTGAGCCCTTGCTGCCTCTCACACTCAAGCACTTACCATGTGACGTCAATTTACTCCATGAGGGTTCAGGGTTTAGGATTTAGAGGGGACATTGGGATGTACCCTGAGATGGTGGCAGGAGCAGGAGAGCTGCCTGGGCTTGTCAGGCTCCAAGATAATGTTATCTTCTGCCTTCTGCTTGTGGCGAATTTACAACTCACAGTATAGTCTCTGGCTTTTGTTTGATATCTAGTGGTGGCAAAAAATGTTGTTGCACATTTCTGATCCGTCATTAGCGTAGTTAGCATGCATTAGCTTGGAGGGCTAACTTGGCTTGTTAATTATATTACATGAATGTTGCTGTTACGCTCAATGTCCCGCCAAACCCCGTTAAAAATTCTGGCAGCTCAATAAAGCATTGCTTGTTGTAGTAAATAATTTAAAGTATTTTGTTAATCATCCTTCTAGTAAATTTGGCATTCAATTGAGACGCAAAATAGTTCTTAATTAAATCATCACTGAAACTGCCAATGCATTTTCTGATTGCTTGTGCTGCTGTAGTCTTCACATTAATGTGATCGCATTTAATTCGATCTTGAGCACATTTATGTGTTGCATGTTTGCACACTACTATAATCTTGATTGTGAATCGTATATGAGACCAAGATGACTTGATAAATAATAATAATAGCAAATTGCAATAGTAAAAAGCAATTTATTATTTTGACTTCAGTCAAAAAATCAGTCTTTACCCCTTGACCTGATTTTTGTGTATCCCATTGTATAGAAGAGCACATACACTTTCATACACATTTTTGATACACACACATTTTGGTAGGCTTTCCTGTGATTGTCATGTGGGCGGTACCTACATACTGTCAACTCCAAGGTCAGGCCCCGCCCCCCGACGTGGCATTTAAGGATTAACGTTTCATGTGCTGGCTGGTGAAAGCAGCAGTATGGCATGATTAACAGCGGGATTAAAGACACACAGGTAAGATTTCTTTTTGTAAATAGATCTTAGACTAAATAGACTTCATGAAATGTTTTAGCTAGTATATAATAATTTTTACCCCATGTATTTTGCATAAAAATGCAAAATATTCTACATTTCTATTTTGTATGTGGTAACTTAGAGGAGTTAACTTTAGCTGCATTGCTGTTATGCTGCAGGACATGAGACAGTGAGGCAACTGCGGTGGCCGTGAAGTGCAAATCACAACGACAAATAGGTAAACACAACAGCAAATCACAAAACACAACAAATAACACAACAGCAAATCACAAAACACAACAGCAAGTAGGAAAACACAACAGCAAATAACACAAAACAATGGCAAATTGCAAATCAAATTAACAAAAGAGAAAACAGCAACAAATCGGAAATCACAACAGCAAAACAGAAACCACAACCACAAAAGCAGAAAACACAACGACATTAACTTCTACCAGAAAAGGTAGGTACCTGCTATCGACAAGGATCATCGCTGATTGGACGCGCTCCTATTGACAAGAATCGTCGCTAATTGGACGGACGCACTGTCTGTCTTTTTAACAGGAAGGAAAGGCAATGTACACCTTCATTTGGGGTCCGTGTACCCTCTGTCCAAAGCTGTGTTCACCTTGTTTGAGAACAGGATAAACAAACAATTCATTATTTTGTTTTTCCGTTTTTCGTGTGAATTAAAAAAAACGGAAATCCACATGCTTTTCCCATTTTCGTATTGAAATTAAACCCAAACCAGAAAACAACTTGTTTTTTGCTTGTATTGTTATATCTATATCACCCTTACTGCATTTCTACAAAAACATTGTCATTGGCTGTGCTTGTTATAGCATAGATAGATAAATAGATAGAGGGTGTGATTTGGAGTTATGCTGCTTCACCCATAGACCATATGAAATATCTTTAAAATAATAATAATAGGCTATTTAAAAAATCTAAGTAAAGTGCTGTAATGTGAGAACAGTCTATAGTGCAAACAACAATAAAATCAGAAATTGACTTTCACTGTCAGCGCTCGCGGCCCTGTGACAGAGATGACTGCGTCTAGGCTACGTGTTGATGCAATAAATGGACCAGGGGACCTCCTTCCCTGCTTGGAGATTGGCAGAGATGTGGGTAAAAGAGGGGCGACCCCTCCACAGAAAAGCATAAGTCCGTCATCAAAGCAGACTGTTTTCTTAGCCTGACAAGTAGGTACATATAGCCTATCTATTTTTATGATGACAGCATGTTGTGCTATTGCATGTTGTGATTATTTTCTATTCAATATTAAAGTTTACTGCACGCTGCGCATAGAGCTGAATTACACAAGTTAATGTCATTGTGTTTTATGCTTTTGTGGTTGTGATCTCAGATTTGTTGCCTTGTTTTCTCTTATTAATTTGATTTGCAATTTGCTGTTGTTTTTTGTTATTTGCTGTTGTGTTTTGTGATTTGTTGTTTTCCTATCCTATCGTGATTTACACTTCACAGCCACTGTAGAGAACTCATGTGTGTCTTAAGGTACAATTTAAGAGGAAATTTTAATTTTAAAAAGTATGTATTTCAAATTGTGGGGTGAATTTGTGGAATGGGTTAGAGGAAGAATTTAAGGAAAGCAGAAGTATAAATCAATTCACAAACAGGTACAAAAAACTGTTTTTGAGAAGTATGGGGATGAGGAGGGGGCATTGCTTTTGTCATGACTGACACTCGTGGTGGATGCTGTCCTTGTTGCTGATCATCACATAAATGTATTCGGATGTGTGAAAAACACTTAAGTATATTATGTAGGTTTATGAATTAGCATTAGAGAGGGGGCAGGCAAATTAAGTATTAACTTCCTCCTGCTCCTTTTTGGACGTGGTATTTTTTGGTTTGTTTACTGAGAATTTGTTGCTTATGTTAAATTCTGTTGGTTATTATTGTTTGTTTTTTGTTTTTATTCGTGTTTGTTTTTATACATGTTTCCAAATAAAGTTTATCAAATCAAATCAAATGGAAGGTGTGCTATGATGGTACGCTTTTTGATATTTAAGGACATACATTTAACATTAGTTGGCAGTCATCATTCCTACAGGATCCCAACATGGACAAAAGTTCTGAGTTTACCAAAAAATTATGAGTAAAAAAGAGCAATATATATTTTTATAGGTCAGTAGAAACATTTTATTGTTCCAGGCTTTTTATTTCCTCTCTGGTTTTAAAACTTAACTTCTAACAAACAGAGAGATCATTTACGACACTAAACACAAAGTGATTATTTTAGCTGCATTTTAATTGTGCAAAGTTAATTTTATCCCGGAGTGATAGCTGTCAGTGTGGATGATTTTACACTCTGATTCCATCACTGCAGCTCAGACTAACATGAGACTGTGTGATGATAATTGGAAATAAAAACAAAAGATTGTCTTTTATTAGAAAAATAATCCACACACTGTTAATTGGCTCCCATGATTATAAATGCAACGTTTGGGTCAGATAGACCTCATTAGTCATTAACTACTTTTCCCCTCTTTGCTTTGCTTTAATGTGATATATTCAGAATGGTTTTTTTCATCATCCAACTAAATAGCAAAAAATACTCACTCTATACTTAAGTCATATATTATAATACCTACATGTATTTTAAGCCTTAGCCTACTTTTAATATGTGGAAATTATTTCTAGTGTTTCTACATCTTCTTATTCACTTGTATGATTACAGGCTCTCGTTTACATTTCACTTCATTGAATATGACTTTTTGCTGTCCCTAAATCAGAAGTTTTCCGCAGGTATGTGGTATCACCATTTCATCTCACATCATATGAAGTACTTCATTCATGGTTCTGATGATGTCGCTCATAATTAACAACTGTGAACTCTTTCACATGAACGCGCTCGTAGCTGGATAGGAAAACCCATAGTTGACTGAGCTAGTTGATATTAGGCACTAATATTTTCCAATTGAATGGGGTATAGGAGCTGGGTGTGTTGTTCTTGACGTCATAAGTTAATAACTGCATTCGCGTTTAATGTCAATCTTGAAACTTTTAATTTAGCTAGATGATGACAGGGGCATGCATGAATTGAGAACACAATTTTTTATAGTAACAGTCCACTGTTTGTAACATTCGAGCCTCATGTGAATGCCATGGTTTAGACAGCTTTTCAAACTATGATTTAGTTTTGAAATGGTTGGTTTATTTATTTACTTGTGACCAAACATGTCTGAGATTGGCTCCAGCTCCCCCACAACCCTGGAGGAAAAGCAGTAAAGAAAATGGATGCAAGCATCTGGCTTCTGGTGTTTCACTAGTTAGTTATTTGTTTGGTATTTTAAATGATAATAATAATAATGGTAATAATAATAATAATTAAAGCTGCAAGCAGCAATGATCGAGATAAATATCACTTCCTGTGTCCACTATGTGGCGCTAGAGAACACAAACTAATTATACAACATGTTGCTGTATACCATGTGTAGACCACACCATGTAAATTCCATGTAAATCGGATGATGTTTGTCATATAAGGCTGACTCAGTATTGACATGTAGATTTGTTTAGGCCACAACTCTTATCAAGCATGAGAAATTTGGTGCAGGTTGGACAATGTACATTGAAGTTATAACAACTTCATGCTTCATGGCAAAACATTGAAATTCACCACGTAACCATGGCAACAGCGTTCAATGAAAACTCAAGATTTTGATCAATTGCAAAGTAAACTCAAAATGACTGACTTCCTGTTAGACTTTTTTGTGCATCTGGACATAATACATGTGAAATTCGCTGCATCGCCACGTCAATGGCGTTCAATGAAAACTCAAGATTTTGATAATTTTTCATTGCAAAGGTCTTCAGATGACACTAACCAAATTTGAAGTCGCACAGGTTAATTCTCTAGGAAGAGTTTGTTAAAATACAAGGCCTGCAAATGACAAAAACTGCGCAAAAATTGCACAGTTAATTCAAAATAGCCGACTTCTTGTTGGACTTAGAGTATGGCTCCAAGAGGCTTTTTTGTGCATCTGGATATTATACATGTGCCTACTAAATTTCGTTCATCTACGTCAAATTTAAAGGTGGGGGTTTTTGATTTGAAATTTTCTAGGAGGACCTCTCGAGCCATTTTGCCACACCCATGCCCAAGACCCATAAAATATTAAATTTTTCACCACTTCTCATGCATGTGCAAAGTTTCATAATTTTTGAAGCATGTTCAGCTCCTCAAAAATGCGATTCTTTTGGAAGAATAATAGAGAAGAATAATAACCCCTTCAGATACAATTGTCACTGTTTGGTGCTTGGGCCTAATAATAAAAACAATGTCAGAAACACAGCAGTGATGACATCCCAAGCCCTTGTTCTCATTATAATGTCATAATTTCGATCTGTAAAATCATCAACATTATTGAAATAGAGTCAAGTAAAAGAAGGAGAGAGAGAAGGAAGAGACTGAGGATGGTGATACAGAGAGAAGAGAATCAAATAAATTAAATATGTTACATGCTAAAATGTTTAGGCTCTGTAGGTTTCTTCTGAATGGTGAGCATGTGCCATCAAGCCTACAAGAAGTTCACTGGAGTTGGTTTAGTAAAAGAAATTGTTTCATGTTTGTACACAGTCATAAAACATGTAGTGTTAAAGCAGCATGAGGAAGGATGAAGTCAAATCGAATGTGGTTCAGCACAGCTATACATCGCAGCAAATGTCATCCTTTTCTTATTATGTTGATATACTGACTCCAACAAGCATATTTCAAAGGTGTTTCTACAGTTTGGGGCAGGGAATCTTGCAAAATACAGGCATAAATTTTGAGTGTTATTGTAATGTAAACCTGTTTATCTATCAATAGCAAAATTTTATTAGGAGGGGAGGTAGGGCCATATTGCTTTTTTGCATATGTAATGAACTAATAGATGATAAAACATTAATTTGTTTAGCAGTATTAAATGAAATATGAATGGCACAGTGATCAGTACAGCATCTGGCTTCTATCCAAACATTGCTTTTGACCATAATCTTGGCAATCATCTTCTTTGGTATTTCAGGCTTTTGACAATAAAAAATGCAAAAAATAGAAGCATTAATCCAAAGGAAGATACTAAATTTTATGTTTCTACTGACAAAGCGGGACTTGACATCAAATATATCATTGCCTTCAAAGGTAATTTGAATCTTCTTGTTTAATTATTGTTTAACCTTGAATATGTCATCTTTCTCATTTCACTTATTTGACATTTGTGTATGAACTAGGTTGTGGCATTATCACATCTGCTCCATTTGAAAGAGGAGACTTTCTTTGGGAATATAGAGATGAACTAATAAGCAAGGAAGAATGTGAGATGAGACAGAGAATCTACCACGACTGCCTCAAGGTGTTCATATTTGATTTCCATTTTAATGAAAAACTGTGGTGGTGAATACTATGTTATTACGTTGATGCTTAGTTTGCTGAACATACAGACATTTTTGATAGAAGGTCCCTAAGTCAATTCATAGTCAGATCTATAAAATGATTTGAAATTAATTGTTACTTGTGTTCTTCTAGTGTTGATGCAGCAAAGGAGGATAGCTCACTTTGAAGACTTGTAAATGACCCTAATGCCAAGATGAAGTACTTAACTGTGCAAGGGAGGCCCCATCTGTTTTTATTTGTAGTACGAGACATAAGTCCAGGAGAGAAGATCGCTTACAATTATAGTGATTCAGACTGGCCATGGAGATGCAAGGTGGTCAAAACTTTACTTGATTGTTCTCATAAAGAAAATGCTCTAACTATAGAAAATTTCATACACATAAATATTGTATATTGTCCACGTATCTTCAGTTTGAGACAGTTATTCACATTGTTAGTTGATATAGTAAAAAAGATTTACACTGACACATACATATGTCAAAGATACTGGTTAGATTGGAAGATTTATTTTTACTTGAGCTCATTGGTCTGATGTTTGTTGTTAAACTCTTTAGAAAGCTGCAGGAAAGTCTTTGGAGGGGCAACATGGTGAGGGACCAATCACATTACAGCCCTCTGAGTGCTAAACAGATACCTAAAAGTTCATGGCGAAAAAAAGGTGTCTGCAGGTGCATCAACTGGTCTGCACAAAATTTTTGACAAGGTAAGTGAAATGTGTTGATTAATGATTTATATTAAAGATGTGAAGCTACCCATAAATAGTAGGTGTCAGCATATTTAACCTTTTCTTTTCTTTTCTTACTAAAATTGAATCTTGTATGTTAAATATTTTGATGTTCCTGATGTGAATAATTACACAATACTGACAATTGGCTAGTTATTTGTTGCAAGTAAAAGCCCAACCTTTTCAGTCAGTTCCATTGTTTCATTTTTCTTCATATGCCCACATGGAGGTCAAGGTGGATTTTTCTCTTAAAGCACTCACAGAAAACATGTCATTATTCCCTTTGCATATCTTTTCCACCCTGAAAAGTGTTAGGAGAAAGCTCCTACATACCGTTGTATATATAAATCATATCACACTCAGGCAACAGAACATACACACTCAGAAACAGTACCAATGAAACATGTTGGTTGATTTGACGTTGCCATAAGTAATGTCTTAAAGCAGGACATTGGATTTAATCTATCCTTGTTGAGAGGACAAACATCATTTTGGAAGAATCTAGTTTTCATAGTCGACAGACTGTAAACATTTAGCCTGTCAAGTAACTAAAAAAATGTTTAGAGTGGATTTCTTTCCCTTGAAGCACACACAGAAACATAGCCATGATACCTTTTGCATAATGTTACAAAAGGAACATCCTGTCATCAAGATATTTATGACAATATCTACTTTTTTCCATTTTGCAGGACCAGGGTGGATTTTGAAGAGGAATATATTTAAAAAAGAGATTTTAATTAAAGTCTTGCAGTAATTGTCTATATCTCACAAAATGCTCCAGTGGAGTTCAAAGCAAAGTTTTCTCCTCCAATGGTTTCCTTTTTTCAAACTCCAAATATCATCTTGGGTGGTAAATTCCCAGTACCTATTAATTTTCCCTTACCTCCATGCTTTATCTGTAACAGATGATGACTGACAGCAACCAGACTCAGACAGCTGTGAACAACCCATTCTTGGTCTTCTCAACAAGGATGGAAAGGTAAGTTAAATCCAGTGTCCTGATGAATGACATTACTCATGGCATAACGCCGAATTGACCAACATGTTTCATTGGTGCTGTCTGTTTGTGTATGTTCTGTCCTGAGTGTGATATGATTTATATGGACAATGGTATGTAGGGGCTTTCTTGTAACATGCTTTTCATAGTTTAGGTCAGTATAGTGTCATGTAAACATTTGATGGAAATGAATTTTTAAATACTTTTAAGATATAAACATATGGATATGATATGTCTTGCTGCTCAAACAGTCTGGTAACAATAATGTTACAATTAAAAAAAATTCCAACAGTGTCAAAAACATAGCCTGGTGTACGCAACAATATCCTCCTTGGACAAGTGCCTCCAGTGTGTGGGACCTGTATCCTCCTTCAGTTGGCTTGGCTATAAATGCAGAGGTGAGATATTACATGAATTGGCAGTGTGTGGCGAAAGGTAGTATGTGGATGTATGTGTTGTGTTCTGTGGTATGATTAACCACTCTATAAACACCTGTTTAAATTAACCTGGTACACATTATATGCTGATATACCAATTATTTTTCACAGTTTAACAATGATGTTATTATGAAACTGAAGATAGCTACCTCACTTTATTAGAGCGAGATTGATTGCAGTGTGTGTCATATATGTCATATAATTCAGATTACGTAGACATGTTTCATTTTGCCTCATTGGCACTGACCAGATCTGTAAGGGTGTCATGCTTTGGGTTTTCCTGAATCCACCTTGTTTTTTACACTTGGATGTGCAAACATTCACATCAATAAGTGTCTTTTAAGCAGTGAATATTTTTTGCTGTTTTTTTTTTGTATTTTGAGATCTTTGACAGGAGAACAACTCCAATAGACCCACAGTGTTAAAATGTTGTTGTTTTTTTTCAAAATGTGTTACAGTTTGTTCAGGGGTCTGGCATAAAACATCCAAGACCTGTCCCAGGTGAGTATCTTTTTAAGGTTTCTTTCACTCTATAATATACTGTCTATAACTGTCCATTACCATGTAAAATAATTTGCTTTCTCATAGCATAGCAGATGATGAGCGACATGTATGATGACGAATACATACCGACTCAGATGATGATGATGATGATGATTCTTCAGATGCAAGCATACCAGTGATACCTGATGTTGGAACATCTTATTGGTCAGATACAAGCATCCAAGTTGTGTCCAGAACATCAAAAGGTTGGCCACTTCTTGAACAAGGCTCCCAATGCTCCTGCAACATCTGATTCAGAAAAGTCTATCAAAGGGTCATCAACGGAAAAGCCAGAGTGAGAGGTTGAGCTTCACAAACAAGAATCATCACATCTGACTATGAGTAATCAAAATTACTGTTACATTTGTGGCAAGCTGGAAACCTAAATTTCTTGCCACTTGCAAACACACAAGTCAGATACTGAAATAATGCATGCATTTTCTCTCCCTGAGCACTCCAAAGAGTGTAAGATATTACTGGAAAATTGAGGAGTAAGGGAAATTTTTAGACACAACACTGCAGTTTTACAGAGTGGAACAGGACTACTTAAAGTGAAGTGAGCACCAAAGGCCAAAGAACTGGCAGGGAAGTTTATTCACTGTATGAATTGTCAAGGCATGTACATTCGTAAGGAACTTTGGAGACATGTCTTCAGATGTTTCTATAAGCCAGGAAATGAAGATGTGGGTAAAGAACCTGGGAGAACCAAAGTACAAGGTTTGGCTGTAGCTTTGGAGTCTATATTCTGTCAGCAGATCTCAAGTGGTGTGTGGAAGCATCAGTTGTCAGCATCAGTATCAGTTGTGCAAAATGATCTCTCTATTTGCCCAGTCACTCTACAACAAACACGTACAAGACCCTACAAAGTACAAATACATGTGACAGAAACTCCATGAAGTGGGTGAAAGTGAAAGTGTAAGGTTCAGGTTTTGATGAAGATGAACACTCAAATCGAGCACCAAGTCTTGCTCTGAAACTGGGACTTGGCACCATTTCTTTGTTATCAGGCTTTATGACTGTGTGCAGGCCTGCCTTTGTCTCATACAAGGGGCATATGAGGCCCAACGGACGTAAGTCATGATGTTTCGACTGTTTCCAGGTCCAAGCCGGTCCAAGGCTCTCGTCTTTTCAGCTGTGTCCCTTGTTGTTTGAATAGATATGAGTCCAAAAAAAACCAACTAATTAATGGTAGTTCACTAACGTAACATTACAGCTATGGTAACTTTACTCTTGCCACTAATGTTACTCTTTTCAAAGTGTGAGGAAGGGCTTTTGGGGTTTTTTTGGGGATTATTAGTATCATTCTAGTACGCCATTGCATTTTTGAGAAGCTTAGGGTGCTCGGAAACTCACAAAAATTGGCACACATCAGAAATGGTGAAAATTGCAAAGTTCAGTATTGACTGGGCTCGGGCTTGGCTAGTGGGCTCCATAGTGCCCCCAAATGCAGGGCCATTTTGGAACAAAGTTTCTTTGATGTGCATGAAATTCAGTGGGTTCATTGCTCTAAAAATTATGACATAATACATATTTTTTCAAATTTTTTCACCCAGAAGGAAGTCAGCCATTTTGGATTTTGTGTTTCAATTTTTATTTTATGAACACGTTTGAGGCCTTTAGGATGCATGAAAACAAATGAAACTTTGCACATATGTTCGAACTAACTAACTATATGTAATATTACACAAACTCCTGTGTGTGTGGTGTGTGTATGTGTGTGTATCTTTCTCTCTCTCTCTCTCTCTCGCTCTCGCTCTCTCTGTGTGTGTGTGAGAGTGAGAGTGAGAGAGAGAGAGAGTGAGAGACATCACCGTACTACACATCATGTATTATTGCAGACAGAAACATACAATTTTTACACACTTTACACAACAATTTGCAGTACTCCTCTCATCATTACCTAAACATGGTCCCTTGTTTCTTCTGGTTTGCTTCCTCCTCTGCCTAATAACTAGAGCTAGCAGTAAAATTGGCACTTGTTGCTGTTGCCATCTTCACACTGGCCCTCTGTATACAGCAATCAACAATCTTCCTCACTGGTTCCCTCCTCTGAATCTGATCAGGTGGCAAAACTACAGACTTCATCTCCCTTTCTTGCACTGTAGAGACTGTTGACAGAAATTCCCTGAAAACGTCTACACTGGTGAATTAATCAATAATACACATTTAAGAGTAAAATAAAGGGTAATCAATATTTCACACCTATTTCACACAATGTATCCTCCAGAATAGACATTCCATGCCTTATTATCAAAGTTGTTTTTCCCAGCAAGAACAATCATCCTTAAAAAATATTTTCTAAAACAAAATAAAATCCCTCCAAAATATAATAAATATGAAAAAAACATAATAACACTTACCTCATGGCCTGCATGCTGGCATTTTGGATTTTGATACAAATGATGAGTAGATTTTAAAATGTTTGCATGGAGTCACATGACCTGAGTACTTGACCCATCTCACCTTCAGTGTTTTTCATAAGATAAAGGACACCCACTTAATGCCCTTCCCTCCACAGCCTGCCAAATGACTGTATCCCCCAGGATCAGTGTTGGGATGGTTACTTTTAAAATATAATAGGTTACAGATTACTAGTTACCCTGTTAAAATGTAGTAAAGTAATTATTTTAATGACTTCATCAAAGTAATGTAACTTATTACATTTGGTTACTTTTTGATTCCTTTTCTAACATGTTTTAAACTGGGCAATAATGCTAATTTGAGCGCATACTGCCAAATGAAAGGAGGCTCTGTTGCTTTGCATCTTTTCGGCGTGCAGGAATGCCTATTTTTGGCATATTTCCAGACAACACGAGTCAGCTATGTCAGCAAAGCCATTGGGACAAATTTGAGTGCACCATATGATGATGATTGGTCACATTTTTTTAGTGGTAGTGCATTTCGCAAATGCCAGATTGTGAGCAGCCCCTCCTCCTCTATGGAGCATAGTGATTAGGCTTCAAAACTGATGAATATGATTTGATAATGTTAAACATGAATCCAATTTTTGGTTAATTGGGTTATTTTGACCAGTGTTGGGGAAGTGAAAAATTGTTCCATTACTAAATACTCCTTATCTTGAGTATAAGAATTTATTACTTTTTCAGACTCAAAGCAACACCTTTCAAATGCAGTGATCTAAAGCAAACCAGATTTTTAATAAGCTAGCATTTTTTAAAACCCACAGACTCACTCAGACTACACACTAAGACTACACTGAAAAAATGAAGAGCGGGTTGCCCACTAATCGGAAGATCGGCGGTTCTCCCTGCTTCCTCCAGTCCACATGTCCAAGTGTCCTTGGGCAAGATACTGAACCCCAAATTGCTTCTGAAGGCTGTGCCATTGGTGTGTGAATGTGTTTGTGTGAATGATTAGAATGATTGGCCTTGGCTTATGTTTGCCTTTCCTGAGTGCCAAAGGCTTGAGAGAACTTTGCAGAGCTCTAATATTATATTTTCCAAAAATTCAAACAATGTAAAGTAATTAAAAGCACATTTGGGAACATGATCTGTGGATTTAATTAAAATGCACATATGGCATTTTAACATCTCAAGTTGCACATGCACTCCTTTATATTTCAAATGGCATGTTTTTGTGTTGAAGGAACCTGTGCAACTGAAGCAGTAATACTAGAGTTCTGGCTCTGGACTGTTGGTGTCACATTAGTCATAGGAAGGTGTTCTATTTCAGGTGGTATCTGATTGTGGTCCTTATAGAACAAATATGAGAAGCACAGAACAGCCTCATCTACAGTGACCTGTAGAAACAAGTGGTTAAGTAAGAAGCTAAGCACTAAACTGAATTGCACTTTTGATATTTATCAGTACATTTATTAGCAATGATTTCTCTTTGTCTCCTAGGTGTAAAATATTTTCTACATGCTGCAGATAACACCAGCTGTTACAATATAAAAAAGTTGCACAAAAATACATCAGGAATGTTTCTGCAGGACACAGATGCATCATGGTTAATACATGGTATTGTCTGTGGTATTGTTGCTGGTGTTGTTACTGTTAAAAGAGCTGCTGTGGGTATATGATAGGCTGTGGTAGAGTGTAGAAATCTGAGTTTAATTTGCCTTGAGTTTTTTCAATTTCTTGAGGATTTCAGCTGTTGCACAGAAGATGTTCCATACTCTTCAGTATGCGCAAAACTGTTTTTTTAGAAGTGAGAAGGAACGTGTTTTTGAAAGAATTGATGATTTTTGAAATGATTTGGAAAATGTAAAGGAACTTCTTTGCGGAAAAAAATGTTAGCTACCGTATGTTTTTACTGGTGAAAATAAACTTTGACTCACTTTTTAAACTTTGGTCTTGTTTGCTCTTTGCTCATAGCTCTTGTATATGTAGAAGAGGATGGCAGTTTCCATGCAATCATGCAGGAAGAAGCAGAAATCAGGTCTGTAGAAGCAAGACATAGATGCACCAGAGTCAATATGTTCCTCTGCATTACCAAAAACAGGAATTGCTTCCCATATAATGATAGTTGCCTGTTCATGAAGTATAAATAGTTCAGTACTTTTGAGAAATTAAATTTCAAACATAACTCCCATAGACTTTTCATATTTTAAATATTGTAAAAAATATATTTTTTTAATGATATAAAATCAATGGAATTTGCAGAAGAAGAAAGGTCATAGCATAAATGTCCTTAAAGAGCTGAACATTTTGATATTTGAATGGTTTCTGTTCTTTTCTGCATACTTTCTATTCTGAAAGTATGCAGAATAAGTTAGTAATTGAAAAATGTACAGAACAATAATAAATAGCTTTGAGGAACAATAAGAACAGCAGGCTCAGTCAAGAATGTAGGGAAAAGTCCCCTTGTCGCTTCAAATGCAGACAGTACAAACCCTCAAACAGCAGGACCAGCTCTTTCTTCAGCCCCCCAGGAATGCTGGCCAACAGGACATCAGTGAGATTTCCAAACTTCTCACACACCACACCATTCACCACATCCAGCAAACAGCAACGATCAAGATAAGAAAACCCCTCATCTCTGCATGGCACCTAAACCAGAGCACTGACCCTGCCACCTTTGGCCTTTCAAGCCCTAAAGAGCCAGCAACATGGAAAGACCAATTCACACTTCAGTGTGAGCCGATAGCACAATTTGGATAAACATCAGCCCACCACTTACGATTATAATGCCCCTCTAGGATCACACACACACACTCACTCACACAAATGTAGCACAAGGCCTGGACCCCTGCTGTTTTCAGTCAGATAAAGGAGAACAAATGACTGTAAAACCCATGGACTTTAAAATGTAGTTGTAGATTTTGTCTAAGGACAAAATGTAACACAATGTTAGATGACTGACTATAAAACGTCTCACATTTCCAGATCATCATAGGAAAGCTTTTGTCCAGTGTGAAAATTAAGTTTTGGCTATTTTGTTTCATGATAACAGCATTGCATTTTATCATAGATTACATTCACGACATATGATTGTTATATTTGTTTTATTTGTGAAGTTACGGATTGTAGCATAAGTGCACTGAGAGTTAGGTTGCCCATATCAATTCAAAAGGCTGTTTTTCAACAGCTGAACAACTTCTTGGCACTAAACAACTGTTTTGATGTCTTCCAGTCAGGATTTCAACCATACCACAGCACTGAGACTGCTCTTGATAAGGTCTTCAATGACATCCACTTAAACACAGACAGTGGCAGAATTTCAGTCTTAGTATTCTGGATCTCAGTGCTGTATTCTACTCAAGTCAACCACAACATATTACTAGACCGACTGGAAAACTGGGTGGGACTTTCTGGCACAGCACTAAATTGGTTTGAATCCTACTTAATAGACTATTTCTACTTCCAGATAAGTTGAAACTTTGGTGCCTGCAGTTTGGATTGCTCCCCCATCAGCTCCCAGAGTGGCAGCAGGCATAAAGTGAAACCCATCTGAGGTGGTGCAGCAGGCGAAATCCGCTCTCAGACATGGAGATATTGTGGGTCAAGTGCAGCATGGAAGAGGCGGCTTTGGGTTAGGCACAAATAGACAAAAAAACGACAGTGCAAAGAGCATCACCTGCCCAGAAGAGAAGGCTGCAGAACAATATACAAAGGCAGTCTCACAGGCAAAACAGGGCCAATGGACAAGATGGGAAAACCTTGAACAATGGAAGCTTTTGCCTGTAAGGATCTTTGGGAAATGGAAGGAGGCAGACATAGCTTCATCATCAGAGCCGTCTATGATGTTCTTCCCAGTCCCAAAAACCTGAACCAGTGGCTTGGGGAAGACCAATCATGTCTCCTTTGCCAAACACCAGCAACCCTATAGCACATAGTCACCGGCTGCAAGACCAGCCTCACCAAGGACGCTGCACCTGGGGAACAACCAGGTCCTTTGGCAGCTGGCACTAGTGCTGGAAGAAAGGAGGACTAACAACAATGCCCTGTCTCCCCCAACCCCTGGCTTCTCAAACACCATAGCCTTTGTACCAGCAGGAAAGGTACCAAAGAGGTCAACTGCAAGAAAAGCCGAAAATCAAGCCTACAGGATACAGCCCAGAATTGGAAGATGAAGGTCGATCTAGACCAGAAGCTCACCTTTCCACCGGGGATCAATACAACCAGTCTCAGGCCAGATCTGATCCTGTGGTTTCACAAAGCTTCACAAAAAACCTGTTCATCATAGAACTGACGGTTCCATGGGAGGATGCAGTTTGTGATGCGTATGAACGCAAAAAGCTGAAGTACTCCGACCTAGCAACTGAAGCAGAACAAAAGGCCTGGAGAAGGAGGTGCTCCCTGTGGAGGTCATCTGCAGGGGTTTTGTGGCCATGTCAAACACCAGGCTGCTGAAAGGGATGGGGGTCCTAGGACAGGCCCTGTGACAGGCTATCAAGCCACTAGCAGAGGCTGCTGAGTGAAGCAGCAACTGGCTCTGGCTGAAAAGAAACGACAAGAACTGGGCGGCAAGATGACCATCAGCCAGCAGGAGGAGTAAAAGCAGAGGGGGGTGTACCTGGGACACCAGATGTCACCATTGAGCCCGCTGGAGGTGTCATGGGCCTATCAACGAAACACCCCAATGAAGATGAAAATGAAGATGACCCCAATGAAGTTTCTACCCCATACCCCCACTTACATTCTGCATAAACAGGCCTGAATCATTGACAGAGGAAACCTGGACTCGACTGATCCTCCTGAAGTTCTGTTGCTGCTGGTTATTATTTACAGTCTGCATAAACAGGACTGAATCATTGACAGAACAAACCTGGACTCGACTGATCCTCCTGAAGTTCTGTTGCTACTGGTTATGATTTACAGTCCACATAAACAGGACTGAATCATTGACAGAAGAAACCCACACTCCCAGAAGACACCTAGATTCAACTGATCCTCTTGCTGCGTGGGCCTATCAACAAAACACCAAGGAAAGAGGGTGCCCACCTGACCCTAGGGTCACCCCTACCCCCACTCAAGGAATGACTACCGATTATAATATGGGATTGTAAAACTGTCCTATGAGCACAACTACTATGATCAGTGATAGGTTTTACACATTTCCACCTGCCATTAACATGTGTATACATTAAGGTACATTAAGGTTGGATTTACTAGGCTATTGTTAAAGTAATCAAAGTGCAAAGAACATTAGAAGCTTTGCAAAGATAGAATTGCAGGGCTGGTGGCAGTGCATTGGACTATATTGTACAGGTTCAGTGTTGCGCAGGGCACATTGATCCCCATGTTCAAAGATAATAAAGCCCAAACATGCTGATGACCTCATGAACAATACACAAACACACACACAGGGGAGGTTGGAAAAAGAATTTCTTACTACACAGGCCCCAGACAGAGGGAGGCCTGGATTAAAGTGCTATTTGTGGTTTTGCAAGTGTACATTTATGCATATTTGATCTTTTTATTTTATACAGCTCTGGTTTGAAAACAGGGTTTAGTTGAAAGCTATAAAATTTCAAACAAACCTTTTCCCATGAGGAAATACTTTGTTGTTTTGTGTTATCTGACACAAAGTGGGACAAACAGAGAGCTGTGGCAGGATGTCAGTGAGGTTGTTGCTTGTCCTGCTGACAAAACTACACCTCTGCTGTTTGTTTTCTGACACTGTGTTGACTAAAACTAAATCCAGAGATAGACAAGGCTACTCAGAACGATGGCAGTTAGCAGTGTCACAAAAGGAAAACCCACCATTTCATGACTGTGTGATCTGAAAATCAGACAGTTCATTTGTGTTTTTGTACCATGGATGAGCAGACAGGGTGGTGTGGACAAGACCACCTCAGGGTGGTCCTGAGGTGCAAAACACAACAACAAGTGTTGGTCACTCTGGCACGAACAGCACGCCCACAAGTGTTCAATGGGGTTGATGTCAGGACTGCTGGCAGGCCATTCCATCCTCTCCACTCCCAAATTCTGGAGGTAGTCTCTGATAAACCCTGCTCTGTGGGGGCGAGTTTGGTCCCAGACTGTGGAGCTATGGGATTGCCACTGGTTGCAGAATCTCATCTCGATATCTCTCTGCATTTAGATTGCCTCCAATGATGACAAGCCTCGTTTTTCTAGTGAGGGAGATGCCGCCCCACACCATCACACTGCCTCCACCAAAAGATGTTACTCTATTGGTGCAGCAATCAGCATAGCGTTCTCTGCGTCTTCTCCACACTTTGACCCTATGATCCAACTGCTGTAGGCAGAATCTGGACTCATCACTGAACATAACGTTCCCCCAGATGTTCAGGTTCCAGTGCACGTGCTGCCGACACAGCACAAACGGGCCTGACGGTGAAGGGCAGTCATGGCAGGCCTCCTGGCAGGCCTCCTGGCAGCCCTATGAGACTGGAGATTAGCTGCGTGCAGTTTGTTCTGGATTGTCTGGTCAGAGAGCTATCGGCCATATCGTCCTGCAAACCTTGACTGCAAATCTGTAGAAGACAGCCTACAGTACCTAAGTGCTGACAGGGTGAGGAAACGGTCTTCTTGGGACACCCACTTTGCGGCCTGTCTCCCCTGTTATATGGAACTTGGCCTTCACTTTGGAGATGGTACTAGGGCTCACTCTAAATAATGCCGCAACTTAGTTTTACGGAACACCAGCTTGAAGTTGCCCTATCCAGATCAGTCAAACGTGGCATTCTTGGAGCAGACACCTACTGACCACTGTAGCAGGGCCCATGCTCACAGGATTGGCACCTGATTGGCAGCACCTGGGGATACCAGAAGCTCAAAACAAGTGTCAATAGCAACAGCAAAATAAGCTGTTTGGCAATGGCAGAGAAGATTTGGCAAATTTTTCATGGGCGCAACCCACATACTCAGCTCTGCTGCTCATGCCACAAAGGCATGTTCCTTACAAATGTGGTACCATTTAAAAGGCAATAAATAAACAATAAACAGGCTTTCCAACAGTATAAGATTTATTGCCAAGAAGCATTGTTCAAACAAAGAAATAATCACAAATTTCCTTACTTTTTGTGCTAAGTTTAGTTTAGACTAAAGTTTACTTGTCCAACACTTTCATTGTACCTCTAGGGGACACTAGCAGTAGCAGTCATAACAGTCACTTTATGACTTTTGCTCCTCTCTCCTCTCACCTCAAAGTTGTGTTTCCTAATTCATCCCCACTGCCCCACCCCCAAAAGTACCACACAACACGCATCACTTGACAAACAGCAAGATAAATAAAGCTTTATTATTTATTAAAAAAAAACAATCATCCAATTAAACAAAATGCACAGTCATCAATACTTTGGAAGTTCAAATTTGTACATAAAACATATTTACAAAATGTGTTGCTTAGCCCTTTTTTTCTTTGTACATAAAATGAGTAATACATTTTGTACCTTTTGTTTTTAGTACAAGTAAAGTTCAAAAAGCTCTGACATACAGTGCAAAAACTGTAAGGTCTAATATGAATTTTTAAAATTCGTTATGAATCGTTTAGTAATGTTCTAGCCCACACTGAGTGAAGAAGAGAAGAGCTGGGCCTCCCAGCTGCCACAACTCTCAGCAAAACTCAAGATTTTCAGGTTTCACTTCCTGGTCAAACCACTGAAGTCAAAGGTCAAAAATAGTTTTTGTGATTTAGCTTATTTTCTTTCAGGGATCTGTAAGCGGAGAGATTTTGGTTTCTGATTCTGTATTTAACTGTACAATTGTACAAGGGGAGAAAACGATGCAGAACAGCCATGCTTATGTATTCTCTACGTGGAGTCATTTCTACTGCTTGCAATTACAACCCACTCAAGGACACTCTCTAAAGGACGTCACTTTGGGGGACTGTCTGGATCAGAGAGGGGGATGGATGTGTAAATTCGTATTTAAAGAAATCTCCCTCTTCACAGCAAGATTCTGCATGGAGTAGAAAAAATGGGAAAGGGGTACTGCTGTGATTTACAGAAAGAAAACAAAGAGCTGATTATTTGTGCATTTGGCTTGAAATGTAGAACAGTCTTTTCCCATTTTAAAAGATAAATGATTGTTTTTGATGATTGAAATGATTAAAGAACACCCTGGTCTTTCAGCCTATGTGCTTATTAATCTTTAAGTTTCAGACAGGGGCGCCTCTCTCTGGTTGTTTAATATATCTCTTTTTTAAAGAGAGCACAGGACATCTTATTTAGAGAGCAGGGGTCTCAATTATAAAACAGTGCGTAGGATACATACTAAAAGTGTATGTGCGCACAAAAGCTGAAAATGGCGTGCACCAAAAAAACCAAAACAAAACAGATTTATAAAAACATGCTATGCACACCTGTAGGCAATGTTCCCTTTATAAATCATAGTCCAACCCAAAATATGCACGTGACTCAGCCTCATATCCATAAACATGTACATGGCTGGACCAATCAGTCTCTCTCTCTTGAGATGCCCGACCAATCAGTCAGAGTCTTACTGTTTTATTTCCCCATTTTCGGACTTGTTGAAGTAATGTGTGTAACCCAAAACAACCATATACAACTTCAATAAACATTCCTGTGGATCATAAAGTCAGACATCTCTGGTTAAGTTCTTACCGGACACCCTTGCAGCAGGCCAATTCCCAGTTAACCAGTTTTAAGTAGTTTTTACACCACACACTCAATATCTTAAATACAGTAAACACTGTATTCATTTATATTTACTCCAAAATCCAGCATACAGGTGTTTCTCTAATTTATACAATCCATATATGCAGTGTGCAGGTGGTGAAGATGTGCTGGAGATGGCAGAGTGTGTGTGGCAGCCACCGCAGTGTCTCAGTCGTGTGCGATTTTACACACAAAAGCTATATGAAAAGCAGTTAAAATCATACATGGTGATATTGATACACAATATTAGAAGATATTAATAAAAATCAACTACCGCACTGTCCTGCAGTTCTTTAAAGTTATTTGATGTCATCTTGGATTTCTACAACCAATTATGATAATTTCATCAGTTAGTCAACATGGTTGAGGTGAAAAGGAATCAGTATATTCATACAAGCCAGACTTTCCTGAATCCTGCCACCTGACATCATTCATTTCAGCAGCTGCTGTGGTGCTCTGCAACTGACCCTCTCCTCTGCACTCTGGGTGAGACAGTGCTGATGAAATGTTAAGCAGACTTTGATTTGAGATTTGAGTTGGATTATATCCTTTAAAATTGAAAGGTGCTTATGAAATAGTTATGGCTCACTAGCACAAGTACAAATAACACTGCTGGCTTGAATGTTTATAATAAAATGGATCTATAATTAACTATAATTATAAAGTGAAATTAAATGCATGAGAGGATCATTATACAATCTGGCTTCAATTCACCACCTCACCATCTGCGCTGCCAACTTCCTGTCTCCAAAATGTTTGTATGCATGAGTCAGAGTTTCCATACAGGTGCGCACATTCTCCTGTCAAGTTTGTTTTTATAGATCACAACTTTTGCATGGGAAGTGGTGTACACCTCTTTTGGTCCCATTTTGTGCGTATGCAATGGTTATAAATGAGACCCCAGATCTGTAGGCTGTAGCAGAAAACATGCAATTTAATTACAGTTGGGCTTTAAGGCATAACAAATGTATTTAAACATATTTCTCCCATTTATGTCCTATTAAAGCTGTGTGATACTGACAAAATATATTGCTTTTGATTTGAATCTGCAGGGATTATTAATATGTCTCCAAAGAAAACTGAGTCTGTGTGTTTTTGCCACTGAATTAGAAGGACTTAAGGCTAACTGCTGCTGGTGATCACAGACTACAGTGTAAATCAGACAGGAGAAGACGGACTTAAATAAATTAGAGTTGAGCTGCTGTGCTTTCAGTTTTGGTATAAATCTGCTCTTCTTAGCAAAGGCGGGAAGTGACACTGTGGGCTGAAATATTATTCTTCAGACTACAGCCTCCTATTAGTTGCATCACTACATGGACCCGGGCAGAGAAAAGGAGAAGAAAATCTATGTGGTGCAAATCTAAAGCTATGAGTTATTATTCTGGATGGATGATGGGGGAGGAATATGACCCTCAAGAGAGCCACAGTGTTATCAATACTAGCAGGGGGTGGAAAGGGAAGGGGGTGGAAAGGGAAGAAGTGCAGGAAAAGACAGATAATACTTGGATTAAGAAGGATTTTAAACAAGGGTTGAACAAATTGTTTCCTTTTGCTCCTTGAATTTTTTGGTTGTATTTGATTCGTCCTTTCAGCTAAAGTAAAATGCATCATAAATCCAAGGCACAAAGGGATTTAAAGTAACATCTGAGAAGTCCTTGTAAGAAAAACTGTTTTAAAGTAGTACCAACATTTTTATCTTCTCTCATTTCACTTGTGATCCAATGCATGTATGAATTGTTTTTCAAATAAAATTACAAACAGTAGTACAGTTCTCACTCAGATCAGTTCACTTCAATTGATTCCACTTTGTTTCAGAATAAAAGTCCTTAGGGGAAAGGGAAGCGATAATGCCCCCTGGACTTGTGGAAGGACTTTAATGTGAAAAAGATGGAGGAAGTGTTGAGCAAGAGCAAATTATAGTAAACAGGAGCAGATCAAAGAACAAGCAGGCACTTTTACTAAAATATGATCGAACACTGATGGGGAAAATGAGAAATAAAATCCTGGTTCTCTCCTGAGTGGTCTCTAGCCACTACATGAGAATTTACAGTATTACTAATAGTCAGTGACTGGCAGTTTCAGTCTATATATAAATGTCTATAGCTCTTTATAAATGCAACAAGTTAAGATTTTTTTTTAACATGATATGTTTACAAAGTTGATTTTCAGTGTAAACTCATTGATTGTGTCTTTGATTTCAACACCGTCACTGTAGATGACTTTCTACAAATTAGGGCTGGGCGATATGGCTTAAAAACATTTCCAATACTGACATTTATTACAATAAGGCAAATGTTTGCAAAACTACTTGCAAAATAATCCAACTGATTGAAGTCAGCATGTATGTTAAGTCCTGGTGGTGCTCACAATCATGACAAATTTGGACATCTACAGTTCCATTGCAACTGAGCAAACTCAATCTGCTCATGAGGACCATATGATGTGGTCAAAAGCTCCAGACGAGATTCTACATGCAACTTGAGGTGACTGTTTTGTCAACTGATCTTTCCAAGGTCAAGAGTGAAGTGTTACTGCAGTCAACTGTGTTCCTCTGTTCTGCATGCCATCAAAGAAAGCTCTTTGTTAGTTTTTGATTAAAATTTGTTTGGACAACAGAATATTATAAAACAATAACATATGATCAATGTAAATCTAGTAAAAGTCTACATTAAATAATATTGGATTTTCACCCAGCTCTACAACAAAGTACTACTGTTCTCATGGGGAATGCTTCATCTTAGTTCTGTCATTTCCAAATAATCAAATAGTAATTTACTAGGCCTTTTTCTGGAAAGTGTAATTTGATCCTAATTATTACCTTCTAATTAATTAATTTTAATTAGATAACATCCAAAAATGTTAAAATTTGTGAAATGTATCTACATACCCTGTGAGATGATATACATTTCACGCACAAGATAACTTGTGTGCACAAGATAAAAAATATAATCTTTCAGGACTTTGGGGGCTCCGTATGTACAGACAATTCAATATATATGATGAATAAAGTTTGCAATAATAAATGAATATTTAGTTGGGTTTACATTCCAATTTTACCCATAATTAGTACAAAATTACATCATTCTTAAAACTTACTGAAATGAAATGAAATGAAAATTATTAGGAAATGACAGATGCTTAAAATACATCACTACTCTCTCAAGTATATAAAGTGCATATTAAATCATTTCTATTCCTGATCCTGCAGTGACAATTGAACTGCCATGATTGTCGCACTGAATTATGACTGAGGGTGATCAGGGATGCACTGATACTGAGCTGATGTTGTAGATACTGTTGGGTACATTTCAGGACATTTCAGGACTATGGTCACCTAATAAAAACTGCTTTGAGCATGCACTTCATTCCACTGTCATTACATTCAACAGACATAATACTTAAGGCACTAAAACCACAAAGTCTTTGGTGATCATTCCCACTCTGTTTCTGTCTTAACCGCCTGTTTGTCTAGTTTCATCCATCTCTCTCTGATGCCTGACGTGTCATTGATTGATCGTGTCTATGGCCTGTTGCACACACTGACCACACACTGTGAACTCAGCACAGTGTGGACAGTGAGAAATCGTTCACAGGTCACTAACCGTTAAAAACACCATGTCAAGGGGCATTTGTTAGTCACTCTTATGTTTTTTGTCAGCTTGACAGATAAGATCGGAGATGAAGCAAATGTAGGGGCACAAAAATCACATGTTTGATTAATAGTTCCTCAACTTGTTCAGCCTAGGACCCAGATTGTTCACTGATTCTCAGGAGTCACCAGCACCACAAGCATTCAAAGTTAGCATTAAAAATACTTCAAAGAAAGGCCAGTTATTATTGGTTTGTGTTAAAGCTAAGGTTTGCTACAGTTTCAAAGTCTTAAGGAGATTTGCCTTGATAACCATGTGATAGTCTTTCCCCTATTTGATAGCTATCCATCGCATCTCGAACTGATTGCAGGTTGTAAGGGTTATTGGCACATTTGTCGAGTAAAATCCTCCTGATTGAATCATCTCCTCAGCATAACTTTACCTGGTGTCTCCAGGAGGAGGTCATTACCTTTGTTTTCAGGTAATTCAGTCTGTCACTTTAAGAACAGGTTAAAGAGCAGCTGTCTAATGGGAAGGATGGGACAGTGTCCACAGACCAGACTGTCAGCGAAGAGAGTGTGGGAATTTTATATACAAATAGAGAGTTAAGGAACACTCAGGGTCTCCTCTGCTGCACTGGCCAGCTGTCTGGTTCCTTACGGAGGTTAGAAGTTCACAAATACACTGTCCAGGTCCTCAGCAGAAGAAGATGTCTCCATCATTCTGAGGATCCGACATCACTTTAACTTTGCTTTCTAAAGACACAAAGACACAGAAATACAAACATCATACAGACCATCTGCAATACAATAAATATGAAAACAGTTTGGTGAGTCAAAGCAAATATTAACAGAGCTAATTATTATATTAGGCACAATTTTAGCATAGTCTAATTTGCTAAAACAATAGGTTGATAAATTGATTAATAGAAAATTAATCAGCAACTCTGATCATAAATTATTTGTTTAAGTAAGCAAACAGTGTCAAAAATTCTCTGGTTCCAGGTTCTCAGGTGAAAATATTAGTATTTTGGAGTTTTGGACTGGACTTTTATAGACCAAACAATTGACTGATTATTTGATAAAATAACTGATAGATTAATAAGTAATGAAAATAATTGTAAGTTGCAGCCGTACACGGGAGCCCAACTGATATTGGATTTTTGAGGCCAATATTGACATTTGAGTCTTTAAAAGTTCCAGGAACAATACATCAGCTAATACTCATTTTTTACATAAATAGAATTATTACTATTTTTACATAAATAGTAATTTACCAGGACTTTTCCTAGAAAGTTAATTTGATCCTAATTATTACCTTCTAACTAATTAATTTCAATTAGATAACATGCATAATTTGAAATGTATCTACATACCCTGTGAGATGATATACATTTCACACACAAGATAATAACTTGTGTGCACAAGATAAAAAATATAATCTTTCAGGACTTTGGGGGCCCTGTATGTACAGACAATTCAACATATATGACAAATAAAGTTTGCAATAATAAATGAATATTTAGTTTACATTCCAATTTTACCCATAATTAGTACAAAATTACATCATTCTTAAAACTTACTGAAATGAAATGAAATCAAAAAATTTATTAGGAAATGACAGATGCTTAAAATACATCACTACTCTCTTAAGCATATTAAATAATTTATATTCCTGATCCCGCAGTGACAATTGAACTGCCATGATTGTCACACTGAATTATGACTGAGGGTGATCAGGGATGCACTGAGCTGATAGAGTATGTTGTAGATACTGACGGGTACATTTCAGGACTAAAAAGAGATGGTCATCTAATAAAAACTATGAACTTCTTGAGAGTGGTATTAAAAATATGTGCTTTGAGCATGCACTTCATTCCACTGTCATTACATTCAACAAACAGATACTTAAGGCACTAAAACCACAAAGCCTTTGGCGATCATTCCCACTCTGTCTTAACCGTCGGTTAAGGCTGTCTGTCTAGTTTCATCCATCTCTCTCTGGTGCCTGACGTGTCATTGATTGATTGTGTCTATGGCCTGTTGCACACACTGACAACATACTGTGAACTCAGCACACAGTGTTTTCATAAGAATCACTTTCAATTGTTTTTTAAAGAACTGTGTACAGTGTTTTACATTTTACAGTCAGTGCTCTCCGGTGGACAAGATATGTGATGGAGAAACTGTTACTGATTCACATTTCTTGTTACTTAAAGGCCAACATACACATATTTTCAAATATACAGAAGTGTGTATATCTGATTAGTATAGTATTAGTATAATCTAACTAACTCTGACTTTGCAGATTAGCACTAATCTATTTTCTCAGAGGCTTATTCACACTTCACAAGCCCCTTAAACTTTTTAAGATAAGAAGGGATAAGTAAACTGACAGATAGTCTGCCCTTACAGAAATAATTAAAGACTTTGATTTAAGGGATGCTTATTTTATCATTAAGGGACTGTGATTAAATGATAAATGTTGACACCAAATAGACTTGTTTCCGTCTATTTGAGACAAGGTTATTTTCTAAACACACTGTGATACAGTCCAGGTGAAGGAACAAGAAAATCTGTCGGTCAGGGCTTTCTGTTCATCCTACCTGTCTGTGTCTGCTCTCCTCCTTTCCCCTTCTTCTTCTTTTTGTCTTTCTTCTCCTTGGGTTTGGCCAGCTGGAGCAGTCTGGTGGGGAGCTGGGACTCCTTCTCGGCCCCCTGAGTCTTAGAAGAGGACGAGGAGAAGGGGTTGAAGTTTTTGCCCATCCTCTTGGATCCAATGCGGAGGAAAGGTTCTTTGATTGGGGCAGAGGATGAGAGCTCCACCTGCATTACATCAGGAAGAGAAGTAGTATTCTTAGGTGGGAACAGTTGGTTGGAACAGAGATGGTTCATAAAGCAGCTGTAATAATCAAACTTGTTTGTTCTCATTCTGTGCTTTTTTTAAGTTTCTGGTGAGGACTTTATTTTTTAGCCTACCTCTTTTGACTGTTCTGCTGCTTCTTTGGAATCCAGATCCAGGGACCCGGAGCTGTGGAACCTTGTTGAGTCTTCAGAGGTGGTGGAGGGAGTCCGCTGGTACCTCTGAAGCTGCTCCGACTGTAAGTAATGCAGTGAGACATGACATTAAATCATATATGAAGCCATAAAGCCCTGTATTCCATGCCTTACGGCTTTATTTAGAGTAAAGAGAGAGAGAGTTGAGAGAAGATCAATCTCTTCAATGGTTAAAATTGGCTCTATCTAATCCAAATTTGTGCATAAAAGATGAGATATATTTATTAATGATGTTAGAAGGTGAAACTATACACGTTTCACTCTCTGCATGCTTGACATTGTGCTGCTTTATGTTAATCTGACGGCATTCACTTATTTTATATGAATTGCACCTTAGCCAAGTCAGCTGCCATCCATTGCTATACACTGGCAAAAGGTAGTGAACATTTCACTGATGAACTTTAATAACCTGGAGATAGCATGCTCAGGCAACAGGAAGCAGGAAAATCATGGATCCTGTTTCTCTGTAAAATAATATTGTTCTTTTGTTTAAAATAGTTCATTTCATGTAGTAGTCTTCTATATTTATTATTTATTTATTATTCATTATATCCAACAGTGCTCATTGCTCATTGCTGTGGGCAGCATTGTAATATCAGCTTTCTTTTCCCACCAGGTTATCCTGTTGTATTTTCTGGCAGTAGAAGTTAAAGGGGTTTAAATGGAGCTGCTGATGATTTCTACGTCTTCATCTAGCCAAGACTGGAATCATAATTTGCCCTGTGTTTTGCTGGCTTAGTCATTTCAAATGCAGTTACAATCTGACCAATCAAACAATCAATCTTAAACTGTCACTGGTAGAATCATAGATGCTTAAAGGAAAACTAAGTTTGTGAGTTTTATTTTTGTAGCTGTGGCCATCAGTTCCATCAGTATTAATAACACCGTAATCCACAACTTCAGTTCAGAACAGTTACATATTACATAAACCACTTTATCTGGAGGTCTTACTGAAAGTGAACACACCTGAATGTCCATAATAATTGCACACTGAACAGGAAAACTGTGAGCACACAACTAAGGTAAGTACAGTGTGTCAAAGTAGGATTTTGGTGTGTAAATTGTGGCAGATGTTTACAACAGTTTGATAATATCGTTTGTTCCAAATAAGTTAGACTAACCTGTTCCTGACACTGTGTCTACACAGAAAAACATTTCAGTCGCATTTTACACACTTCTATTTTAATCAACCTAGCGGTCTACCCAAGGACTCGTGTCCACACTTTATACGCATGTGATCGGCGATCCGTGGAGCATTTTTAGGCTTCAAGTTTATGTTCCTCCGTTTTACACGGTAACTACAGTCATTGTGTATTGGGCTCTGAGTGCTTCCAAAACGCAGGTGACCTACGCTCAACCATGTACCTGAATGCCTCCAGTGTAGACACACAAATGCTGCTGCTCCTCTGCTAAAAGTACTTTCTGTGTAGACACAGTGTTAGACTTCTTTTTATCGATGTCACCATGTTCCAGAAATTAACTCGGTGATTACATCATTACGAAATAAATTACACACACTGACTCCTGTTAGTTTCAGCTATTTGGAATACCAGAAAATCCCAATCGAAGCTCCACACAGAGTCAAGCAGAGAACAGGTGTAATCAGACAGAGGAGGCTGTGTGGGTGTGGACCAATGGAAGAGAGGAGCTGTGCCTCTGACTACTGCTGATAGAGGAAGAAAGTGAACAGTAATGGTTCTCCTTGTTTGGAGCCCACTTTATATTCAATTGTTTATAGCCTGGCTGCATCTGTATGGATTCTGCATAGGTAGAAATCCCCCAGATGCTGACCTCATTTCTCTTCATGGCCTCCAGTCTCTCAGTGTCTCTCCTCAGGGCCTCCTTGTCTCTCTCCAGCCTCCTCTGGGCCTCCCTCAGTCTCTCCAGGTCTCTCTGGTACTCGTCTTTCTTCCCCTGCAGTGTCTCTTTCTCCTCTGCCAGCTCCTGACGCCTCCTCCTGGTCTCTTCCTCCTCCTCCCGCAGCCTCTCCTCCCGTTCTGCCAGACCTTTTTCTTTCAACTCCCATTCCTTCTCTCTCCTCCTCTTTTCTTCCTGATGTGCAGCCTGCTGTTTCTGAAATACACGACAAAGGCGTATAGATTTTATATTAACTGTAAGATTTGTAAAAAAGATTAAAGGTGTAGTAGTGGGTTAAAAAGGCAGTAAGAAGTGAGATTTCTATGTAAGACAAACTAATTAACAAGGCTCTACAGTATCAGCTCACTGCACCCATGACTCATGATGTGGAAAGAAGCCAGACTGAAGAGGAAACAGCAGTGAAAGCAGAAAGTGCAACAGTAGTTAAAGTCAACCTGCAGGCTAGCGGCCTCCTGTCGCTGTCTCTCCAGACTCCTGTGTTTCTCCTGCTCGATGAGGGAGGAGGGGCGGGAGGAGGAAGAGGATGAGAGCGAGGAGGAAGAAGAGTGTCTTGAGGAGTTGGCGGTGAGCCGCTCGTTCAGGGCCTGCCGCTGGTCCTCAATGAACGAGTCCTGCTGGAGCACCACAGCCTAGAGGCAGGGAGAGATGGTTACACAGAGTAACATGGACTCAGAACATACACAGCACATGGTGAAATGTGTCTTTGTGGTACCTGCAGTGATATCAGTAGGTCGTGAAGATGTGTCACACTGTGCTGGACCTGCTGGATAAACAAAGCATCACTTTACACTGAGGCTCAGTATTTACAGTTTGAACTATTTAAAGATGCAGCAGCCATATGTCATCCTATATTCATGTATGTCACAATATATGATATGATGTGATATGTTATATGTTATATGTCATCAAAATCATCATCATCAATCAATACAATGTCACAGGCAGATCTTGTGGTAAAAAAAGATTTGAAAAGATTGGGTCCAGATTTGTCTCAACTTTCATTGTGACATGACATTATCAATATAACATTAAGTTGCAGCACAGCCAAGATGATTCAGAGTTACTGTAAAAAAGTCAGACAGTGAAGGCAACCAATGATAGAATGTAATTAAACAACAGAACAATGCCACACTTTATAATATAAAGTTTAAAGAACAAAATATTTTGTAACTGAGAATGTGTGTTTCTGTAGGTGAGAAAATATTTTGTAATTTGGGTGAATTAGCCTTCACAAAATACCAGATTCCAAACAGGAAACACACTACTGACCTTCCATAAGGTGCTAGCACCACATTACATAGGGGCGGCTGAGGCTCAGGAGGTAGAGCGTAGAGCGGGTCGTCCACTAATCAGAAGATCGGCGGTTTGATTCCTGGCTCAAGTGTCCTTGGGCAAGATACTGAACCCCAGATTGCTCCTGATGGCTGTGCCATCAGTGTGTGAATGTGTGTGAATGATTAGATTTCTCTGACGGGCAGGTTGGGACCTTGCATGGTAGCCCCTGTACCCATTCAGTGTATGAATGTGTGTGAATGGGTGAATTGACTCATAGTGTAAAGCCATCTGTGCAGCCCTCCTCTCGGGTGAGGTGAGGAAGACTGAGAAGCAGGTCTGCACTCTCAGCGAGTCAGACATAACTGACTAATCTGCTCAAGAAATTGTCAACGCTATGAAGCCCATGTTGGGACGGCTGTGGTTCAGGAGGTAGAGCGGGTCGTCCACTAATCGGAAGGTTGGCGGTTCGATTCCCAGCTCCTCCAGTCTGCATGTCAAAGTGTCCTTGGGCAAGATACTGAACCCCAAATTGCTCCTGATGGCTGTGCCATCAGTGTATGAACGTGTGAATGATTAGATTTCCTCTGATGGGCAGGTTGGGACCTTGGTAGACCTATGGTAGCCCCTGTACCCATTCAGCGTATGAACGTGTGTGAATGGGTGAATTGACTCGTAGTGTTAAAAGCGCTTTGAGTGGTCAGATGACTAGAAAGGCGCTATACAGTCCATTTACCATTACCCCTGGCAGTGAGTGTCATATATAGGCCAGTGGGTGGGAAAGGGGTGAAAAATGAAGCCAGCATGCTTACCTCATTGTTTCTCTTGAGCAACATCTGTAGGCTGGCAGTGGCTCCCTGAGGCACACACACACACACTTTTTAACATTTACAGCACATTTAACATCCACGCAGCCATACTATTACATAACACTGGCAGAGACTCTGTATAGATTATGAACAGCATGGCTTTGTCCAGCAGGGAGATATTAGAAAGGTACAGAGGAGCAGATGTGGGTTTGCTTTTTACTTAGCAAGCACCCACTATGAAGCTGAAGAGAGGAAAATGATATGACATGGTTGTGGCACTTCGGTGGCACCGGCACTTACATCAATGTCTCCTTGCTACAGATACCGAGATACAGAGCTCATCTTTACACTTTCAAGACAGTCTTGTATGTCAAGTTAGCTTCATAGTTGCTAGCTTTATTTTGTAAACAACTGGCGGCAGAAGTGCTGCCATAAAGCTAGAACACCAGCTGGCATTTTTATGGGACCACATAGCATATAATTCATATCAGTAACACTGACATATACCACTGAAACATTATGCCTGCACGTTAGCCACAATAAGCTTCAGTTTCTCTAATGGTCACTAGAGACTAACTTCCACCATCCTTTAAATACAGTCAACAAGTTATTTCTACAATGGAGTGAGATAATGCACATGAACAAATTTTACCTATAAGAAAAGGAATTATGATGGTGATTATGTAATCATGCGGTGGTACTGGTCCAAACAGGACTTCCAAACTGCTGCCTCCAGTGTTTTAAAGTTTCCTCCACATTTCAACTCTGAGATTGATCAATAATAACAAACTGCAAAGAATGTAAAAGCCACAGTTTGCGTGGCTTTGATTAGCGGAGGTGTGCACACACCTCTTTTACTAGTCTATTGAAACGTTGGTCAAAATACAACTATAATGTGAGTCAGACAGGTCTGTAACAGGTTAAATTAAATGTCTGAATCTTACTAATTAATGTCGGTCATGTGTCACTGAATAGCCTATAGTCTGTGAAGTTGCAGAAAAATCATTACTGATGTTCTGTTTGTTGCCCACAAACTATAGAATTCTTTTTGAGTTTATTAAATACCTGCAGCATCACATAATAAGTGTGTGTCCAAATTAAGAGATGCTGTATGCATTTATGCACGAAGCACAGCAGCACAGCAGGAGTACATTTTTAAAGATTTAAATGGCCTGACGGCCTCTTTCCAACCTCTTTTCTCTCATGGTCTACATCAAGTGGTATCTCTCCATGGAAATAGTTTTAGTTTTATTTGTCCAGATTTGGAGATTACTGTCTCTGGGATAGTTTTTGCCTTCACTCAACACTGTGTCGTTAGCAAACTGTGAATTAGGTTGACCCCCGTCCCAAAAAAAGCCCAGGACCAGTTTGGCTTAGCCCCAGATCTATTCATAGGTGAAGGTGTGAGGTGAAGCTGTACTTAGGCAGAGCGGTGCTTTGCACTACATGCTCACAATGACAGTGCTAACATGCTGATGTTTAGCAGGTAATGTCACTACCTTAGTGTAGCATGTTAACATGCTAATGTTTGCTATTTAAGTCAAGGGATCCATTAAGATTCATGCACTACGGAACATGAATGTCTGTACCAATGACCACCAAAGTCAGTAGGATTCATTCTGTGGGGACCATGAATGTCTGTACAAAATCTCACAGCAATCCAGCCAATAGACTGACATTGCTATCCATGCAGCCGTATTGCTAGTGTGGCTAAAAGTACTGTGCAGTGTCTTCTTTTAAGCGCTAAGGCTTAAAGAGAGGCATGTCTGAGAGAGTGTTAGCTTGATTGACAGGAGTCTTAGCCTATCATGCTCATTCCACTGGGTCTGAAACAGCTTAACAGTTTTTCCATTTCTGCTTTGTTTATCAGGTACACTCAGTGATACTGAGATCATTTTTCAAAAGGGATCTGGGTACAAAATGCTTTCTTCAATAATGCATTGTTGATACACATGTATAACCACCACTCATACAGACACACACCTTCTTCAACACACTGTCTGACTCAGTCCTGCGGAGGTCCAGTGATTCATCGCCCTCTTCCTTCTCTCCATCTGAGGAAAGAGAGGAAAAGAGGAGTGTAAGGATTGAGGGAGATGAAGGGAGGGAGGAAGTGAGTGAGTTTACATGTGTATGAATGTATGTGTCTTACTCTTGCTGCTGTTCATCTGATGACTGTCAAAGCCTCCAAAAGTCTCTGCTCTCCTGGGCAGACAAACTGATCCCACACTGCCCCCTGTCAGGCCACCTGGAACACTGCAGCCTGCTCCACCGACACCACTGTTTAATAAAGCATGTAGGGTCTCCACTGCAGAGAGAGCAATTGAAAAGAAAATACACAGTATTAACATTTAATCTTTAATGCATAGAAATATTAATACTTTGGATGTGAGGTGTGATTGAGTATATATACCAACAACATGAAAGAAACTAACTTTTGAGCTGCCTGTGGGAAGTAGCCTAAGAGTCTGTCCATTCTTGATTAAAAGCTCTGTTTTCGCTGTCTGCTTTTTTTTGTTTTAGAGCATGCCATGTGAAAAAACGTTTCTCTGACTGGCTGTACAGCTCTGATCACTGCCGGTGCTCATGCTTACGGTTTTATTATTATTATTGAATACAAACAAATCAGAAATCAGAATGAATACTTACACTCAATATTTTCAGTAGTTGTTCGTCATTTGACTATTACGCACGACATTTAGCCATTTCCAGTTAGGCTCTATGCAATTTTCAAATCATGAAATTGTATCCTGAGTAAGAATATCCACTCACATTAACCCAAATTCATTTCCAGATTCAGAGAAATGCTCTACTCCAGCATCGGAAGACGGTCACCACTTCGACACCCTGCTCTTTCCTTATTCCTGGACAGCATGCTTCGCACTCAGACACAGCTGAGTGGCTCGCTGTTCACTTGTTTATTCACAGTTTATTAATATTAAACGTGTCGCATGTCCAAGCATGCCATGTGAAAATACTTTTCTCTGACTCACTGTACAGCTCTGATCTCCGGCTGTACTCATGACATGAAGTCGCAGAGCCCTCAAGTGGCTTGCTGATCACTTGTTTATTCAAAGTTTATTAATATTTAACTTGTCGCATGTCCAAATTGCACCAAATTCAACACTGCACTTCCTTAGGTCCTAAGCAATACACCCAACAAGTGTGAAGTAGATTGGATGACCAGTTGTTGAGATATGCAAAGTACAGATAGAGAAACAGACAGAGAGAAATACAGAGTCCCTCTTTTACACACAAAATATTACATAACCTCAGAACCCTGAAATAGAGGCTGAGACTGCTGACCTTCCCTCAGGGCATCCTTTATGATCGGCTCCCCCTTTGTGACATCATCAGGTGTGGCCCTGAATAACATGCGTTCCCTGACTTGTGGGTTTGTATCATCAGGGACAGGATTACAGTCACCCAGGTCTCTGAAGATATGGACCTTCTCCTCCAATAAGGAGATGATCTGTTCGTCTTTTCTTCGTAAAAGCTCTACAATAAAACACAAATGAATGCATGAATAAATGGAGATGTAGGAATAGAATAGAATAGAGTAGAATAGAGGAGGTGGATTGTCACCTCGGATCTCCTTTGCTCTGTGCTCCTGCTGCCTCCTGTCCTCCTCTGTCTCACTGGGAACGCCCTCGTCCTCATCTTTCTCCCTGTCAAACGCACAAATACATACCAGAGTCAATGCACTCACAGTTCCATGCTCAAGTACAGTGTACATGAAAAAGAAAGTTCTATTTTCCATTCATACAAATTTCAGAAATACACAATCATTGAACTGAGACACTGAAAAAGCTGAAAAGGAATCCACAGCTTTCAATCCACTTGGGTCCTAATCAGATTTTTCACAATTGAACCACAACCACATTTCAGTACTTAACCATTAGCAATCAAGATAAAAACAGCACATACTTTATGTTCATGACTGAAAATTGAACCGAGAGGTTCAATAAAAAGAACTTGATTAGCAGAAAGGATCTTTTTTTATGTATTTACCCATCATCCTTTTTTACTTAATGACAAGCTTTAAGAAAACACCAGCCAAACATTTTTTCATTTAAACCACCATTTGAACAAAAAAATGAAGGTGAATGCACCTAATATTATCATTCTAACTGTTAAATTCCAGGTATTTACATGTTATTCATACATGCGTATGCCTACAATACTTTCACACTGCATTATATTCAGTTATTCAAATAACTGCCTGTACAAAAATGTACATGTTTTCTTGCTGTTGTTGTCAATGCACATGAAACATGTTGTGAATGTGGCCAATTAAGCAGTTATCTAGTGACTTCAAAAATTGTCTTCTTGTGGAGTAACACTAACTGTCCATTCAGTTGTAAAGCTGTGAGTGTGCACAGCTATGTAAGTGTGGTAGGTCCAACCAGAAACCATCTCTGCAAGATCTAATGGAGACACAACTTACAGTTTGGTAATAACTTGTGGTTATTGGTCTAGAATCTAGACATGTACTGTACTTTACCTGTCATTTTGCTTTTCTAAAACAATCTTGCTAACCTGAATCTTGATAGCCTTACTAGCATCAGAGAACTCTTTATCAATCAAAAAATGATCAGATCCATAGAGTAGTAGACATTTTGACTTGTCATAGCAGGAAAAGCACAGGTGGCACTGATAGCTCTGTTCCAGTAATTGGAATTATTACAATGTAATGCAGTAATTAATAATGTTTAGTTAATAGTTAACAGTTAATAGTTAATTAGTTAAACCTGTATTTGATCAGTCAAAATGTCTGCTGTACAAAAGATTTATTCCACTTTAGTTTCACTCCACTTTTCCCCCTGCTCGTGTACACTACTAGACACCCTGGACACTAGTGCACTAGACTGACATACTGTGCAGACTGTTAATACTGTCTGACGTGTTTTATTATTGTATTGTTAGCAATATTTATAATTAGTGGATTATAAGAGTACACTGAATTGAATTGAAAGGGTGATACATAAAAAATATGCATTTTGTGTTTTGTCAACCAATCACGATTAGAATATGGGCCTGTTTTAACTTGTGTTCACTGATGTAAATAAACAGCATCAGAAAACATTCATGGCTGTTTTCTAGTTAGTAACTGACATGTGAAAGTGATACATTTCACCGACTGTTCCTTTAAAATCATTAATTGGAATGGTTTTATTTAACTGATGGGAGCAAAAAATGACACACCACCACCTCCTGCGTGTTGACACAAGTGATGGTGATGTATTCAAACAATAGACAAGTATGTGCAAATCAGCAACCCACCAATCTTTGTCTTACAATTTCCATAACTTTGTGTGGGAATTTTTGTCTTTTAATCAAGAAGTGAAGGGTCCCAAAAAAGAAGAATGGCAGAAACTACAATAATGATCTCCTCCACAACAGACCTTTTTCCACAGGTGGAAAAATCTAACTTGCTGGTTCACAACTCTGACACTCTTTCTTCTTTCCTGTTTGGATGGAGCTTTACAGCACCTTTTGTTTGAATGAAGAAAAAAACGTTTGAGCACTCATGTCTCTTACATTACAGGTAAATTCTGCTGATATCCCTAATTCGCTTATGTCCCACTGAAAACATAAAGGGATGGATACCTGATTGTGCCTTATCACACTGAGTAGCTCTTCATCCTAATACAACAGTGTTCAGAGCTACTTCCTTGAATTTAGACAGAGCAAAATAGAACTCAAGCGGTACCAATAAACTTAGAAATGTACATCTGGGAACTATGAGAACTATAATGTAGTTTGTAACAGTAAGAATGAGAATATCATGGGTGTGTGTCCTTACATGCAGTGCATGGCGTCCTGTATAATGGCCCTCCATGTGATGCGCTCCTCCTTGCTGCTAGCCAATACCTCCACCATTTCTGGTCTCTCTATACCAGCTGTGATCAGAAACAGACCTGCAGGAGACAAATCAGACTCATGAGAACCTGAATCAGTGTTTCCGATGATTCACCCAATTCATTGATCCATATAAATTTAATATTTGTGCAACTATCATATTATCTGAAACTCAGGTAAAATCCAGCCTGAACAATTTAGTTGTCCTTTACAAACTGCATGTAATGCTGTGTACAGAAAGAAAAATCACAAGACAAATGCAATAAAGGAGAGAAAGGAGAAAAGAGAAAAAGACACACCTCGTTCCTCATTAGCAACTTCTCTGACAATGAGATTCTGTAGAGAGATGACTGTAGAACGTTGATCCTGAGGATAAACACAGAATTGTATCAATTTCAAATAAAACTGAATCACTGAGAATAGAACTATATATATACTGAGCACTTATGGACAGAAGTTTCAGTTTTTGCAAAGTGCAACTTACCAATGAGGCAAAGACATATTTCTGGTCTTTTTCCTGAAGAAAGACCAATACATCAGACAGGAGCATGGCATGGACATCTGCAACACCAAGAAACAAAGGATTTGCACAACTTTTTTCACTTTCTTTTTACAGATGCATGTTATATATAGGATGAAGAGTGGAAACCTTTGAGTCGTCCAGCTGAGTTTTTCAGTTGCAGCGCTCCGTCATGCAGCAGCTTCCTCCCTCTGATCAAGTCTTCTTTAGCAAACATCTGACCACTCTTCATCCTCATGATGGACTTACTGTCAGTGCGACTGGAGATCACACAAAATGGATTCCATGTTTACAGTTCAGTCACTTAGCCCTTGTTCAGACTGAGTTACAAATACAGAAAGTTAATTGGTAAAATACATTTTGGACTGAGAATAAGTTTCCAGCTGACAATGAAGATCTATGGAAGATTTTCAATGCCTAAATGAAAGAAATCAATGTTATACATGTACAAGGCTATTTGTATTTCCTTTTTATGTATGCATTTTTGTGTCATAAATAAATGGAAAAACATGTAATGACAGTTATTCAGGTTTTTGTCTTTAATAACTGAATTAACTACACCACAACACAGAAAGCAAAGTGAAGAGGTGTGTTGCATTTTAGCAGCATAAACCATTTTAGCAGCATAAATACTAAATACAAAACAATGTCATTAGTTTCCATGAGTAGGTGCAGGGGAGCTTTTTTTTAAGAAAGGCTGCAATGTAATCCAATGGGGCAATAGTGCCCCGTCAATGTTCGTTCACTAAAAGTGCTTTTTTTCCACTGACAGGCTCAAATTGTTATTATAAGTATCTGACATTTTTCCTTTATATTTCGCTTGATCCAGTTTGTTTGTTATTGTGTCTAACCAAGTCTCACTCAAGGAGAAGTGTCGCTCTGAAATCTTGCAAGAGTTGAGTTGTTGTCGAAATCAGCTAATGATAGCCATTACAGAGTTGGAGAGAGGAGTACTGGGAGGAGTTTGTTGTGTTGGAGTACAGAAAGCATAGCTTGTGGCAAAAACGAGCACTTTTGCTGGATATACGCTATTGCCCCAAAGGATACATTGCAGCCTGTTGCATAACTGCTGGCTGAAGTGCTCTCTCTCAATACTGGACCAATTTCAAAAATTGTTGTCTCCATTAGTCACTTAGACACAAATGATGGAAAAACAGGGTCCACGTTGAAAAATACCAAAGTTTCCCATTAAAATCTTCCATTAAGATCCTCCTGTTTCCCTCTGGAAGCACTTTCTTCTTCTTGTAACTTAATATGATACATTAACAATGACACAACTGAGAAAAATTCACATCTAGAGATGAGAAATTAGGGAACAATGCGATGGACATAAAGTTTGAACACTATTAAACACAGTCTTCTCCTATTATAAGGCAGCACAATTTATTTTTATTCTTATTTATTCATCATCTTGTTTTTTAATTTGAGCTAATTTGGATTACTTATAATATTTGAAAAATGTCTCTTAGAAAGGAGGAAAAAGAAGACAAAGAAAATCAAATGAAATTTTGACCTCAAAATCAGAAAACAATTCTTCCACAAGATGTATTTAGTAGCTGTTCAGGAGCTTTCGATCACATCACATGATCTTCATGAGCTGTTAATAGACTTTGTGATGAGATTGTTTTGTCAGATGCTTATTCCAAGGAACAGAGTGAGATTTCAACCTCAGCTTTTATGATTTATTTGACTATCTCAGTGATCAATAGCTGAGCTTTTCAATGTCAATAAACTGTGAAATATTTTTACAAGTGAAATTTTAGGTCCAACAGAACAGAAATCATTCAATACAAACTTGGTCACAAAAACAGTATTTAGGTCAGTTCTGTATATTTTTACTGTAGTGTGCACTTTACCTGTCCTGTGATCCAGGAGCTAATACACTAGTCCACATTACAGTTATTATTTAGTTTGTCACCAGAAACTGACATAAAACCAACAACTGAGTACAGCACAGGCACTATATATACTATATGTAGCCTCTAGTCAGTCTAGTGTACCTGTAGACCTCCCTCAGTCTCCGCTTCTTCTCCTGTTCGTTGACTTTGCTGTCGACAGCAGTGATCAGCTCCTTCACACACCGCAATGCTTCTGAAACACAGCTGTGGTCTTCATCTGTATCTGTTAGAGCAAAGCAGCCAAGAGGTAAACTCATCTTATACTAATTTGGTTTTATTTTTCCATATACTGTCAATATGGGTCAATATTCTGTCTTTAATCCAATTCATCATACATTAAATTATTGAATTGGCAGTTACATGTTTCCATTTAGCACAACACTTGCAAAAGGATATAACTGATGAGTTCACAACGCTTGAACTGGAATTTGAACTTTCCCTTTTCATAGTCAAATTGTACAAGTGTAATATTAACTATGCTATCATATATTTACAACTTCTACGGTTTCAATAATGATCTTACCCACACATTATCACTACACAGTTTTTACATGTGTTTCAAATAAACTGCTGTCACAGGAGACACAATGTCCACAAAATTATTTTACTTCTATGCAATACTGGGTGTTTATGACAGAAACTATAGATGCTTTCAGTGACTGTAGAGATGTGTCTTCATCCTTACCTTTGGTGTGCTGGAGTATCCTCTGGATGAGAACAGGATATTTAGTGATCCTCTGGGTGACCAATAAAATGCACTCTGGAATACTGAGCCTTCGCACAATGCTGCTGCTCATTATCCTCTAAATAGACAGAAAGGTTCAGTTAGAATACAATATCATGAAGACTGACCAGAGCTTTGTACTAATGTCCCTTAAAACATATGCAGCACACAGAAAGGAGCTGGTGTGAGATGAGTGTTGACCTTGATGAAAGCCTGGAAGCGTTTATCTTTAGCATGCAGGTCTTTGTAGAGATTGACAGCTTCATTGTGGCGACTGCAGAACTTCCCATAAACTTTCTTCATACGATCAGCGCTGCAGCCTGAAAACTGAAATAAAGAACATTCAATTATTTATTTATTTAACTACTGGTCAGCCATTAAATGTACTGCAGAGATTTGTGGTCCCCAGAGGACACCCAGACCTTTACTTTAGTGCCACCATTAACTGCATTTACTCTTTTTATTCAAGTCATATAATTTTCCATTGAACAGAATTCTATCCTTTGTATCTATGGCTGTAGTGAACATTGCAGCCTCCAGGGGCATTAGTGACTGTTAGTCTCTGTCACACTTGGATTTGTTTCCTGTAACCTTTAACTACCAACTGCTTCCTCTGTGGGACGCTAGCACTTTGTTGAACTTTCACAGACTGCTAGTACGATGAAAAGTAAGACAAAATTACATATTATATGTTGATATGTATCAATAGATTAGACCCTTGTCTTTTCAGTCAGCATGGTCATTTTCAAAAAGCCATTTTCAATGTTGTAAATACACAGCAGAGTATACAACTGAAACCTTAACAATCTGGCTTTATTTAAATGCCCGAAGGTAGCTTCAGTGCAGTCTGGCAGTTAAATAAATCCTAAAAACCTTTATATCTAAATTCATCCCAAGAGACTAACAATCAAGAGTGGGTGTTGTTTTCATCCCTGCAACATTTTCAGAAGGTCTGTTCTTCTTCCTCACCTGATTGACCAGGACTTCACCGATGCTGCAGATGAGGAAGCTGTTGTTGTTCTGTCCCTCAGCTGACGAAGCTCTCTTTTGCTCCAGCAGCAGGGTGAGGAAACGTGTGTGTGTGTGTAACAATTCATCCAAAACTGGGAAAATCTACAGAAAAATACAAATAAATCAGATGTAGTGTGTTTTCATTATCATCCGTATTATTAGTATTAAAATTGTATATGTGTGGCCATTTGTTAAAGTGATCAACACACTCTTCACCTTGTCCAGAGTGTGAGTGTCCAGTTGCAGCTCTTTCTGAATGCCTTTATAATAAACTTCAGACATTATCTTCAGTGTCCTCACATGGTGGAACTCTGTCTGGTACATTTCTGTGGAGAGAAAAGACTCAATATTTGGAAACCTACCCCTCAAGTTTGTCTGCTCTGGTTTGTCTTCCTCCAAAAGTGAGTAACACTATCTGTATTTACCATAGATGACGTCTTGTCTCTTGATTTCATCTTTCTTCAGAGTTTTCAAGAACTTCTTATCCACTGTACCACTCCAAGAATCAGCTTCCAGATCTCTGATGTCACACTCAAACTCTCCCATCAGCTGACTGTCCATCATCTCAGTACCTTTAAACACCACGATTTCAAATGTCACATACAGGAATCAACATAAATGACTTCAATGTTTTCATCATCATCTTTGTCAGACACACTTTCTCGAGTTAGGATGCAAGAGAGTGAATTAAGAAAGGGAGTTTTTACAGTTTTTATTTTTACAGAGTGTGTATGTGTGTGTGTGTGTGTGTGTGTGTGTGTGTGGCTTGAGCTACCTTCATCAGTGAGTGACTCAGTTGAGGCATTGACTTTGCTCCCCTGATGAAGAGAGTCAGTGGACTGGGACAGAGACTTCAGACCTTTCAGCGAGACGTCATCTAACCTATAAGCAATACCGTAAACAGTTTTTGAGGTCCACTCTCTTCCAACAACAACCTTTATTTGTATATCACTTTTCAAAACAAAGTTATTAAATGCTTCAAAGTCAGAGGAAGAAAAATAAACACATGCCAGCATGATAAAATAACAGTGAGAACAAAAAAGTGGTTTAATCCACACAGATGAACCAAATACCAAATTTACTAGGGCACAAACATAATACTTTCAAAAGTGTTTCACAGAACTATCTTTACAAGTCAAACATAACATTTCATATACTCTTCAAAAATGTGCAAGAGTAGAAAGAAGACACGACCACAACTGGATTTTAAGGACCATTATTTGTGGACCTTATTGATACTGATCTGTGATCAAATAAAATCAGCGGATAATTTGGGCTGTGCTTCTTTCAGGGCTAAGAATTGGGTTATACTGGGTGAAGCATGGGCCTTGAGGTCACAGAGTGAATAACTGTCTGTGATGTTTGGGGAAGCGGAAGCCATTCTGATAAAGGGTAAATAGTTGTTGCCGTGGTTACCAAGGTCAGAGGGGGACCTTCCTAGACACCATAGATAGGTGACTGTGTAGATTCCATTGGCATAATCAGACAACAGTGGCTCCAGACCAGAATGTGCTGACAGCGACCTGAAGCTCCATGCAACGTGACCTGAACTAACACAGGTAAAGTGCAGTTCCTTGTTTAGAAACTAGTGAACCAATAGACTAATTTTCATATCGTGGCATGATCTGTAGGGGTTTGAAGACCAGTCAGATCTGATTCTTCAGAGCAGTAAAGACGGCATCATGCACAGACAACTGCTTGGCCAAGTGTTCAATAAATATTCTCAGCATAAGACATCAAAGGCTCCTTGGACACTTTTCTTCACGGATGAGTTGAACCATTGATCAGCGTTTCTCCACAACACTGATACCACTGCTAATGGCACCCAAGGTATGACGGTGAATGTGTAGTAAAGGGTTACAAATGATTCAAACCTGCATTAATCCATATTTTTGATATTAAATAAAATGACTGTGTAATAGAATAGGGTTCGCTCATAGTACAAATTAAACCAAACTCTGCAGCCTTACAGAGCTTTTTAGTCTCTTTTACCTAACAGTTTTGATTTGACTTTGGGCATTCACTGTGTGGTTGTCTTGGGCGGTTATTTCCAGCAAAAAAGCTCTGATAAACTCACTGTACACTACCGCAACAAACAGCAGACAGACTAATCTAGTAAAATCAGAGCAAAAAGAGAGTGAATACTGACCTTACTTACCCCTAGTGGCCAAGAATAAGTAATGCAGCTTTAAATGAATGTTTTAAGTAGCAGAGTGACTAGGTCTCAGTTAAGAAGATGCAAATATTGGCCCAGTGCTGGGCTTATTTTGATCAACATAACATGTGTGAGGTAGGCTATCAGTACCTTGCTCAAAGACACTGACACAGGTCAGTGCCCACTAGACTGACTCCCTTACCATTTGGCCACACTACTCCAAAAATATATATAGTAAAATCACAACAGTTGTGTCTTATATGGAGTAATGCTTATTTGCTGTAAGCACAGCACTGTGCTGGTCTGTGTGTTCTGCTGCTGTGTCTGTGTGAGGTTTCTCACCCTGCTATGTTGCTGGTGGAGATGCTCTTGGCCAGGTTGCTGTGTGAGTTGAAGATGCTGGGGTGTCTCCATGGAAATACTACAGGAAGTTGATCATCGGGAGTATTTACTGCAGACCAACGCTCCCGTGATGAGGAGGACGACGTTGATGAAATAGAAGATGCTGAAGATGTAGCTAGAGACAAACAAAAATGTGTACATTTTAGACATACAATACCAACAATAGACTTAGATGCTTCATTTGTCAAATACTGATTTCATGTAGATCACTTTTTCAAGTGTCCCATTTTTTCTCTTCACTCTTGCCATTAACCTAGATTTTCATCTACCTACAGTATATTGTTTTAATACAAAGTGATGCATTATTAAACTGCTATAAAAACAACACATTAAGTAGATGACAAAATACAGTATATCATATATATAGCATATTGAGAACTCGACAACATTGCTGTCTTCAGTATTTGTCTTTTGTTTCACTGTCAGATACTGATAATGATAATACTGAACTCCCATGTGGTGGAAGCATTTTATTGTCACTCATTGTAACTGTCTTTCTGGAGGACTACTCAAAACCAAGGGTAAGGTTAATGGGGAATTTCACTTTATTACAACTTGGGTCTTATTTCCATAATTCAGTCAGTCAACTCAATAGAAAACACAACACAGTGATATCTTTATTGTTTGGTGTCCTGGCTCTGCCCTCATCACTCCCAGTGATGTACACGAGAGATTGGGAGTAATTTAAGTGAGTGATTAAAGCAGATATCTTCTCCTTCTTTAAGTCAGAGCCTGCAGTTGGGGCTGAATAAAGCAAAGCAGCAAGAGAAATGTTTGTGGAGGCAGTTGTGGTGCAAAGAGTGGGGGCTGCAGTGGCAGAGCAAAGCGAGAGCTGAGCACTGGTGACAGCTTTAAATAGACTTGCAAACATACAGAGAGCTGGGAATGTCCAGCATAAATTGAAAGTCTGAAATAGAAATATTTGGGTCTTTGTTGGTGACTTTTTTCTGCTTTAGAACATAACTGACATGAAACTATCAGAAAATAAAGTTTTATTTCTCTCATTCTCTCAGCTCGTTGGCACTCTTCTTTTTCTCTCACTCTTTTTTAAAAGAAGGCGGAAAGTCATGGTTGATTCATGTCTATAAGTTCTGCATTTCTATTCTAAATCAAAGAGACAACTCCTTACGATTCACACTATCCAGTCAAGTTCAGTAAGCATTTATCCATCACCCCTCTTCCTTACCCACACCAGAGCCAAGCAATAATCACCATGTTGATTCAAGATCCTGCTAACATCTGACCACCACCAGCATCTGACTCGTCCAGGACTTCTATTTCAATCAGACTAACTGAAATGGAATGATCAGGTCATTATTTTTGTATCCTGTCAATATCAACTGATGGGCTTAACCATCATAACCTTTTTTCAAAATAGTCATGACATAGGGTTGCGTTTCTCCAAAAGTTGACTCTGGATCAACTTTCTCCCCACAGGCTGGTATGGTGCCGCTATGGCCAAAACCCCTGCAACCTAAACGCACTACCCCTATTCACATGAATGGGAGGACTGGCATTTTTGCCGCAATGCCTGATTTGGTCTGAATATGGCCTTAATGTTTCTTGTGGTTCATTCCAACTATCCGGCACCACTAACCTATGATTCATTAACAATGCCATTTTATCCACATCTGTACTGATTAGAACATTGTTTACTCCACTAGTTTCAAGGACGGCAATGTTGGCTATAAGGAGCATCATCAGTGTCACTAGTGATTATTCATCTTGTTGTTTCACATGTTCAAGTTTTGAAGTTCTTGCTTGACTTGTGGTAATGCCCTTTGTTCTTACATTTACTCCTCATGTTAACAGCTGATCCAGGAACAGCTTCTGGCACCAATGACTGCTGCTAGAAACAAACACAGGACATCATTAGGTGGGAGACATCACTCAGTAGTGCTTCACATTATGGTCATGGACAGTATGTGTTGCTCTCCTGATCACTGTGTGATGTGCGTGTCAGACCTACCTTTGTTTTGCTCTTTGTACACACAGCCAGACTCTCTCTGCAGCTCTTATGGACATTAACACCACAGTCTGCCAACACATGATGATCATTAGAAACAAGCATTTTCATGTTTTCAGCAGTGTAAACTGGCTTTCTCAAGTACTAAGTATTATAAAACCCAGAAAAACCCACACTGCAGTGTTACATTTACTGTCCAGTCAGCTGTCTGTGAGGATAAGCTACAATTATACACACAGGAGTGTGTGTCACATAATGACCTCATCCTTCATTTCCTGCACACACACTGTTTATCGAGCAAAATGTTCCTCCACAGTAACACTGCTCTCGTAGCTATGGCAATAACAACACACACACAGACACACACAGAGTAATGCAACAGACTTCAAGACAGATAGAGAAGTTAGCAAGCCAACAGGAGGCCCCTCCTTCTATCCTTCCATTCACAGAAAAAACAGTGATCCATGTCAACATGCCTTGCTGCAAATGGACTACGTTAGCAAAATCTTAAACTTTCAGAGGGCGGCTCTGAACACTGACATCTTAGTCTACACAGAGACAGTGACAGCACAGGTTCCTGCCTCCTCCGATAACATACCAACAACTTCCTGTTACTTATTCTCTTCTCATCTCACAGTATTTTAAAAGATTAAGCAACTTAACAATTATTGTTTTGATTCTAAAATCTAACAGAATTATGAGCTACACTGTATGTTGTATTTATTGTACATTATGGCTCCTTTTATTGTGATACAGGTTAAACCTTATGGTGCCAAATGAGCTCTGCCCTGTAACTCAACCATAGACTTTACACTGGCTTCAAGTCACTCATTTCACATCTGAAACTCTTCAGATATACCTGTGTGGAAAACATGAGTGTATAAAGAAGAATAACTTTAAATAAACAATGAAGCCCCCCCAGGGCTGTGTGCTCAGCCCCCTCTTGTTCACCCTAACAACCACGAGTGCAAACATGGAGAGAACTCTACTAAGTCTGCAGACCAATAAAATATAACACCAGCCTTATCTACATGAAAAAGGGATGTTTGCTTGTAAGTCAGTTTTCCAAAATGCTTGTTGCATTATCTAATTACTGCCAGTGGATTAAAACGTGTCTCCATCATCTCCTCGAGCAGCAGGACATTTTTGGATTTTTATCTTGCAGTTGAAAAATATAGCAGTCACAATGTAAACATAAAACTACAGACACAACACAGACAGCGCACAATGGCTGGTTTTGGTAAATGGTTTTCATTTACAGTATTTGGTGCTTTTATCCAAAGCACTTTATAATGTGCCTCTCATTCACCCAAGGGGTTCCTGTTAAATTTTGCGGCTCTAGAAATTAGAGTTAGAATAGCTTCAGAAACCCCCTCCCCAACATACCTTTCTGATGTCAGATTAAGAGGGCCTGTGTCAGACAATTTCTGTGACTTTCCGAAACCAACGATTCAAACATTCACACCCACTTCATGCATTGATTGGCCTGCTGTGCCAAGGCTGGTCTCTCTAATACCCCATTCTACCCTCTCTATAACGATCAACTCCTCACTCTGCCTTTGAATGAAGCCGTTCAGAGCAACTATAACTATAACACTTTTGATTTCCAATGTGGTTGGACAACACACTGTACAAACCAGTTCTGGTCGACCATAAACCGACCCTTAGAGTTAATCCTTGCCCTAATTATAATCCATTGTAATTAGGGCTGTCAAAAAGAACATATTTTTTCAATTCAAGGTCCACACACACACACACACACACTGTCCTCACTCTATAGCCACTCCCTCCCTCTGGAACTCTCTCCTCAAACACATCCGTGACTGCACCGATCAAAAGTGCTTTTAATATTTGATTTAATGTTCTGTGTCTGTAGCGTGGTTTTGGTTTTCTAAGATCTTTTATTTCACTTTTCTTGTAGAGCATCTTTGAGTATCTTGAAAGCCATTCCATATATAGTATAATTGTATTATTATTATTATTATTATTATTATTAATTAATATGAGATGATGATGGTCATCCTTTCAACTCTGCCCTGAGGTGCACTTTGAGAGTCAAAAAGTAATGTGAAGTTGCAGAGAGCTAGCAAGCCAGACTAAGAACTGAATAAACCGAATAAACACACAAAACTAAATCAAAAACACCATCTCAGTCCGATGTTCAATGTTATGATTTAATTGTGTGTTAATTTGATTGTAGCATTGGTGGTTAGATTCCCACTGTGAGGAACAAAGAGAAGAAACTACTTAAGAAAAAGACATGAAGAGGTGGCCGCAGAGGAGGAGGAATAAAAAGAGGAAGAAGAGAGGAGGGAAAGAAAAGAGGAAGGAAAGAAGGAAGGAGAGAGGGAAAGTTAAAATGAGAGAGAGGGGAAGAAGAAAGCTTGTTTGGCCCTCAGAGCAAGGACAAAGTAGTGAGAAAGAAGAGGAGTTTGTCTTACTGTTGCAGAGGTAGGCTTCCTTATTGTGCAGAAGTTTGATACAGTGCTGACAGGTAGTGGAAGGAGAGGGACTGACTGGGATGAAGAGATGACCATTTGAAGTCTTCTTTTCTTTCTCCTTACTCTCTCGTTCCCTCTCTCCTCTCCTCTCCTTATCCTTCTCCTGGAAGCAATAAAAGAGAGATACAGATAATCAATATACTAAACATTCAGAAATTTCAGCTGAGAATCTGTTTATAGATTAAATAAGCAGTTATATCTGTTCTTGTATTATTATATTATATAATTAATTTACAACATTGCCCACAATTGCCTATTAAACCCAGATATACAGTATTAGCTATCACTGCCTAATAGTATGACAAAATCTCATGACACTTGAGTCTGACTTTTCCTACAAAGTCCTGACAACGCAATGGCAGAGGTTTTTTCTATTTTATGCAAATTAAATCAACAACACAACAACAAATCCACATGGCTGAAGTTACTACGGTGAGTAGTCCTCTAAAACATTCTGGTAGACTGTAGCGGTGACCTTGGATTTAAGAAGGCAGAGTTTACCAACACCTGCACCGGACATTGCACCCCAAATCATGACTGACTGTGGATATTTCACACTTGACCTCAAGCAGCTTGGGTTCTGTTCCTCACCCAAGGCACACTTTACTTTCATCGGAAAAGAGGACCTTGGACCACTGGCCAACAGTCCAGTCTTTCTTCTCCTTGGCCCAGTTGAGACGCTTCCTACATTGGCTCAGGCTCAGAAGTGGCTTGACCCGAGGAACCCGACAGTTGTAGCCCATCTCCTGGATGCGTCTGAATGTGGTGGTTTTTGAAGCTGTGACTCCCGCCTCATTCCACTCTTTCTGGATCTCTGCCAGATTCTTGAATCTTCTCTGTTTGATAATCCACTGAAGCCCACAGTCATCTCTTATACTGGTGCATCTTCTCCTGCCACATTTTGCCCTTACACTAGACTTTCCATTGATATGCTTGGACACAGCACCCTGTGAACAGCCAGCCTCCTTAGCTATGAACTTTTGTGGCTTACCCATCCTATGGAGGGTATCAATGATGGTGTTCTGGCCAGTTGTCAAGTCTGCAGTCTTCCCCATATTGAACCAAACTGAAGCAATTTAATGACACCGGGGGGAACCTGTGCAGGTGCTTTGAGTTTAGTAGATGATCAGTGTGTGACACTCAGTTTAAAACATTCATGCCCTGCAAAATTTGGGCTGATTTCTTCAAGGTATTCTAATTTTTTTAATTCCTGTTTTCGTGGGTTTTATGAGCTGGAAGCCCAAATTATGTAAAAATAAACAAATACTTGAAATCGTTTGAATTGTGGGCCCTGAATCTATAATCTATGAAAGTTGAACCTTTGTAATGGAATTATGGAAATAAGTTAACTTTTCTATGATATTCTAATTTTTGGAAAGGGTGTGTATATAGTATCAAATCAACAGAAGTTATCTCAGGGCACTTTTCACGTATATTTCTTGCCTTTTCCAGAACACTACCTACCCCAGTTTTAACCAGGACCTCAAAAATGATGTTTTGCCTCATTAGGACTGGGCTTTGGTCCCCATGAGGACTACTGATTCCAACAGATCAGTGTTTATACCAGAAAAGGTCCCAAAGAGGTAACAACAAAAACAAAAACACACACGCACACACACACACACACACCATCATCCTCTTACCTCATCTAATCCGGTTTCTCCTCTCCACCTTACAGAGCGATTGAACCTCTTACTCAGCATGGCTGACATCAGCTTGTTTCTTTTACTTTCTTCCTGTCTCCTTTCTCCTGTCTGTCTCTCACTCTTTCTATCACTCTCTGTCTAATACTTGTGAATCCTGTCTGGGTGGATTTCTTTCTCTTTCTGTCCGTCTGCTTGTCTGAGCATCCTGTTACTGATTGCATTATTGTGTATAGGCTGCTGCTGCTCGTCTGTCTGCTTTAAAATCAGGAAGTGAGCTAGCAAACATCAGTACCCACACACACTGGAAGTTCCTCTTTCACTGCATCTTGTCTGTCTGCAATGTTTTGCAGAATTCTTGTCATTGTCTTAAAGCCACCATTCAGCATGTATCAAAACTTATGATTCTATCAAAAATGTTGACAAAAAATGGTGAATAATCTTATGAGGCATCATTAGGTGTTGTTAGTAGATTTTAGTGCATTACACTGAATGCATAACATTTTTATCAACTTTTATTTTTTAAAATTTTGTTCCAACTTTTGTTTGGTGTTTATTTTATCATTGTGGTTTTAGAGGTTTAAGCTTAAAGATATTCTAATTTAGCCTAGTCTATAGTGTATTCTGTTCATATATATATATATACACATATACACACACACACACACACACACACACACACACACACACACACACACACACACATATATATATATATATATATATATATATATATATATATATATATATATATACGCATACATACATATATACATACAGTACAGGCCAAAGGTTTGGACACACCTTCTCATTCAATGCGTTTTCTTTATTTTCATGACTATTTACATTGTAGATTCTCACTGAAGGCATCAAAACTATGAATGAACACATGTGGAGTTATGTACTTAACAAAAAAAGGTGAAATAACTGAAAACATGTTTTATATTCTAGTTTCTTCAAAATAGCCACCCTTTGCTCTGATTACTGCCTTTGCACACTCTTGGCATTCTCTCAATGAGCTTCAAGAGGTAGTCACCTGAAATGGTTTTCACTTCATAGGTGTGCCTTATCAGGGTTAATTAGTGGAATTTCTTGCTTTATCAATGGGGTTGGGACCATCAGTTGTGTTGTGCAGAAGTCAGGTTACTACACAGCCGACAGCCCTATTGGACAACTGTTAAAATTCATATTATGGCAAGAACCAATCAGCTAACTCCCAAGTGGAGTTGCAAAAACCATCAAGCGCTACAACGAAACTGGCACACAATGGCAATGGCAGAGAAGATTTGGCAAATTTTTCATGGGTGCAACCCACATACTCAGTTCTGCTGCTCATCCCACAAATGCATGTTCCTTACAAATGTGGCATTTAAAAGGGAAATAAACAGGCTTTCCAACAGTATAAGATTTATTGCCAAGAAGCATTGTTACAACAAAGAAATAATCTACCGAACACAAATTTCCTTACTTTTTGTGCTAAGTTTATATATATATATATTTATAATGTGTATAAATGTTTAGTTTTTATTTAACTTTACTTTTATTTATAGTTTGCTGGGTAGGGGTTATATTTTATTTATATTTAAGACTTTACATATGTCAAAAACCTTCAAAGAACCTTTTTAAAAAAATAGTTTAAAAGTTGGATCATTTGTGATGCAAAAATGAAACACACCAGCAAAATTAAAACTAAACTGAATCCACAGAGTTATGACAGAATGTAGGTTTCACAAGTCACTAAGAGTAATCAGTGATTATTTAGAAGTAAACTGACAGCCTATTACACATATAATACACATAACACAGTGACACAGTAAGACCTAGCCTCTTCCTGTTACTATTGATTTCCAATGCCACATTCACGTTATTAAGGCTATTGAGTATATCTATGATTATTCTCATGTTTATTCAAGTATTATTATAAAAATCATTTTATGTTTTTTTATGAGAGAGAAAATGATTCATGAGTCATGAGCCCTGTGTGTGTGTGTGTTCACTGCACATTCACAACACTATCATGCATCACCACAGTACCACAGTAAAATGCTCCTTACTCGAGGTTTTTACCATCATCACTGTTTTTTTCTGTAATCTCAACTAAGCTGCCATTATCTCCATCACGAATCACGTCACAGGCCGTTATAGGGGCTATTATAGGGGCTTTTATAGTGAAGCAGCTAGAGCTTCCTGTAGCCTTACCCAAAAACTTCAGTAAACATATAAAAATCTACATATAGACATTTGCCTGTTTTTTTATTGTAATGTTTTTGAGTTTACAGCTGATCAGTTTTGAAAATTGCAGGGGAAAATGGTGAAAAGATTGTTTGTGGAGTTTGTTGTTTTATCAGAATTTTGATTTTGGGCTGTATAGCTTGACATGACTATATGGTAAATGGTAAATGGACTGTACTTGTATAGCGCCTTTCTAGTCATCCGACTACTCAAAGCGCTTTTAACACTACGAGTCAGTTCACCCATTCACACACATTCATACGCTGAATGGGTACAGGGGACCTGCTCATCAGAGGAAATCTAACCATTGCACACATTCATACACTGATGGCACAGCCATCAGGAGCAATTTGGGGTTCAGTATCTTGCCCAAGGATACTTCGACATGTGGACTGGAGGAGTCGGGAATCGAACGCCAATCTTCCGATTAGTAGACGACCCGCTCTACCTCCTGAGCCACAGCCACCTCTATATAGCTGTTATAATAAGTTCTAGTGTGATGTCCAACAATGCAATAAGAAAAAACTAGATCACTAGATATCCTGCTTTACCCAGAACAGTTCTGGTGTATAAAAAATATAATTATGGTTTCAAATGCCAAATAGTCCACTCCTGTAAACACAGCATTAATGTGACAAATAAGAATGGCCAAAAATGATTGTCAATCTTAATTCATTGTACTGACTGCCATGTTGGTAACTGCCTAACATTTCCTTAAGATATTGGACAGTTCAGTGTGAATTTTGCACCTGTGTGTGTGCTGCATTCATTTGTTGCAGGTTTTATTACCTTTCCTTTCTTGCTCATCTTGCTGCGGAGGTAGCTAAATGTCCGACTGATTTTGGCACCTCCTTTTCCCTCAGTGTCGCTGCGCAGCGGGCCTGGCTCCTCCTCTGAAATACTGACAAACACAAAGAGCCATTATGACGCCATTTCTACACATTCTGTAGCAATGAGGAGTGGAATGGAAATTATGAGAAAACTCTGCCAATTTTAATACTTTCTGCCAGAGGCAGTAAGTGTGTTGGTGTACAGTCTATCAATTGCTCCTTCAGCTGTAAGAGGGAGGTTTTTTGTAATGTCTTTTTTTAATTTGATGAAAATACAGTACAGTACAATTGGACAGTGCAAGTATAGAAACCAAAGCACTTCTTCTTCCACATAAGAGTGAGGTTTAAAAGCATAATTTGAGTTAATAATAGAAACAGTACTCTGTAACTTTATCACTTTCCTTTCTTACCTGTATTCCAGTGATCCGGAGTTACTGGAGAATGAACTGGCCCCTACAGGAAACAGACACCATCTGATCAGACCAACACAGTTGCTATAATGCATGGCAGTAATGTTTCAATGATACCTGCAAGAAATCTGGTCAAACTGAATGTTGAGGTGACAAGACAAGGGATCAGTTATCAGCTCCTATGTGGGCATAAGCAGTAGGTAGGTAGTTTTCCTACTACTGTATTACAATAACATATATTAATATTACATCAAAGCTGTTTCCACAACAGCCTGACTGTTTACTGTCCCGTCAGATCAGCCATACAATAAAGACCAATCAATAAAGACATTCGATCAAAGGGGTGTTGCCATCCGGAAAAAAATTTCCACAGAGGATAACCGCTCTAAGCTCTTACAGCAGCCTGCTTTCTCCGCGCTCCTCATCTCCTCCGAGATGCATTTAAGGTATTGGGAGATCCTTGATGATGGGAGAACGATTTCCAGGTCACGGCAAGATGAAAAAGCGAGGACGGGAGGAAGCATAAATTAGAAGAATGGAAACCACCCTAGGTGCTCTGAATGTGAAGACTGCTCATAAACTCTCCATCTTTGTTGGAAGTATCTGATTCATAGTGTCACTGTTAGTTTGGACTCAGTGTTGCTATTGTTGGGGGGCATTGTGGGCTTTGGGGTCACAATGCCCCAGTAGGCCCCAATGGGCTTTAGTAGGGAGTAGGTAGGGTAGAGTAGTAGGGAGCATTTTTAGAGAAGATCTGATGGCTGTGTGTGATCTTTAATTTGAAAAATAAATAAGTTGAATAAGAGCTTAAAATGGTTTGAAAGTATACATTTTCAGTTATGTATTTTCAGAACACATCTAGCTGCTTCCATTCTTGGTGCTTCCTAAAATGTCAGAATATTCCTTTAAAGGAAAGGTGATTTGAATGTTTTAAGGTTTAGATGTCAATAAAGGTCTAGAAGGAATTTTATTTTAGTAAAAGGACCAATGTTAAGTAACATTTTGACAGTGGTCACTTGAACAAAGTAGGGACTTTGGATGGACAGAGGTCAGTTACCACACGTTTGGGATAGGAAAAATTAAAATGGACAGAACAGACACCCCTGAACTCTTAATGTCCAAAGATGCTTCTAGTTTTAGGTGTAAAAAGCTGATGAGTTACAAGGAAGTGCCTTTTCTATCTATTCTGATTCTGCGGCTCTAGGGAAGAGATGACTACGTTTAGTGTTACAGGACACACTGACGGAGGAAACACAGGACAACAGCCATGACAGGCGTTCTAGATTCATCGTACTTACTCCCTCCCCACTCTTCCTCTTCACTGGAGGAAGTGCCAATAGAAAAGAAGTGTCTATTTTTGGGGAGGAGCGGGGAGATACTGAGGGAGAAGCTGATTCGGCGCTTTGATCGAGGAAATCCATTCACTAAAGGGTGTAACAGGGGAGTAGCAGGAGGAACAGGAAATAGAAAGCTCAATTTAATTGCAAGAGATCAAGAAGACATCAAAATTCAAAACCACAAGTGAAGTAAAATGAAGATAAAGAGAACAAGAGCAAAATAAAATCAACCAAATGAAGGACAATGATTTTTACTCACCATCTACATCCCGGTGACTGATGGCAACCATTGAGATGGATTTGGTGAGGGTTTGGTGATGGAACATGGCAGGACAGTGGGTTGTCATAGACAGGACCTGGCGAGATGTCTAAAAACACATAGACACAAGTGGAAAAAATAAGTTAAAAAAATAAATGAAACAAACACAAATTCAACCTGAAGATGGATACAGTAGTTGACAATCCAAAAGCCCAAGTGTTCAACCACAATGCAACACATCCATATCTAAATATGGATTAAAACTGCTGGCTAAAGATAATGGTAAATATGGTAAGATTGTTATCCATGTCGGCATTAATGACTGTCGATTACGCCAATCGGAGGTCACCAAAATTAATGTTGAGTCGGTGTGTACATATGCAAAGACTATGTCGGACTCCGTAGTTTTCTCTGGGCCCCTGCCAAATCTGACCAGTGATGACATGTATAGCCGCATGTCATCATTCAACCACTGGTTGTCGAGGTGGTGTCCAGAAAACGATGTGGGCTTCATAGACAATTGGCGGACTTTTTGGGGAAGACCTGGTCTGATTAGGAGAGATGGCATACATCCCACTTTGGATGGAGCAGCTCTCATATCTAGAAATATGGCTGAGTTTATTAGACCAAAACCATGACAACCCAGAGTTGAGACCAGGAGGCAGAGCTGCAGTCCTAGAAGGAGAATTAAATGTGGACTCTTAAACATTAGATCTCTGTCTTCCAAAGCTGTATTAGTAAACAACCTAATCTCATATTATCATATTGATCTATCTTGTCTTACTGAAACCTGGCTTTGTCATGAAGAATATGTTAGCCTAAACGAATCCACTCCTCCAAGTCATATTAATACTCACATTCCTCGAGACACCGGCCGAGGAGGTGGAGTTGCAGCCATTTTTAACTCAAGCCTAATAATCAACCCTCGACCTAAACTTAATTATAACTCATTTGAAAGCCTCGTTCTTAGTCTTTCACACCCAACCTGGAAAACTTTACAGCCAATTCTATTTGTTATAGTGTACCGTCCTCCTGGCCCGTACTCTGAATTTTTATCCGAATTTTCAGAGTTTTTATCAAACTTAGTCCTTAGTACAGATAAAGTAATTATAGTAGGTGACTTTAATATCCATGTGGACGTCGATATTGATAGTCTTAGCATTGCGTTTATCTCATTGTTAGACTCAATTGGCTTCTCTCAGAGTGTAAATAAACCTATGCACTATCTTAACCACACCCTCGACCTTGTTCTGACTTATGGCATTGAAATTGAACATTTAATAGTTTTTCCACAAAATCCTATTTTATCAGACCATTACTTAATAACTTTTGAATTCCTATTAATAGACTACACGCCATTAGACAAAAACATCTTTACTAGATGTCTTTCTGATAGTGCTGTAGCTAAATATAAAGAAGCGATCCCACTAGTACTAAATTCAGTGCCATGTCTCAATACTACAAAGGAGTCTTATGCGAACTTTAGTTCCTCTGAAACTGATAATCTTGTTGATAGTACCGCAGGCTCACTGTGAACAACAATTGACTCTATTGCCCCTTTAAAAAGGAAGATAATAAAACATAAGAAGCTAGCTCCATGGTATAACTCCCAAACCCGTAAATTAAAGCAAACATCGCAAAATTTTGAAAGGATTTGGCATTCCACCAAACTGGAAGAATCTCGTTTAGTCTGGCAAGATAGTCTTAAAACATGTAGGAAGGCCCTCTGTAATGCCAGAGCTGCCTACTACTCATCATTAATAGAGGAGAATAAAAACAGCCCTCGGTTCCTTTTCAGCACTTTGGCCAGGCTGACAAAGAGTCATAACTCTATTGATCCATGTATTCCTATAGCTCTCAGTAGTAATGACTTTTTGAGCTTCTTTAATGACAAAATTCTAACTATTAGAGACAAAATTCATCACCTCCTGCCCTCAACAGGCACTGATTCACCCTCCAATTCAGGAACCTTAGAAACAGCTGCAAAACCCGATATATATTTAGACTGTTTCTCTCCAATCGACCTTCGTGAATTAATTTCAATGATTTCGTCCTCTAAACCATCATCCTGTCTCTTGGACCTCATCCTAACTAGGCTGCTTAAGGAAGTCTTACCCTTAGTTAGCACTTCTTTACTAGATATGATCAATCTGTCTCTAGTAACAGGCTATGTACCACAGTCCTTTAAAGTAGCTGTAATTAAACCTCTTCTTAAGAAGCCTACACTGGATTAAGCCATTTTAGCCAACTATAGACCTATATCTAACCTTCCCTTTCTCTCTAAGATCCTCGAGAAAGCAGTTGCCAATCAGTTATGTGACTTTCTACATAACTAGTTTATTTGAGGATTTTCAGTCAGGTTTTAGAGCGCATCATAGCACAGAGACAGCATTGGTGAAAGTTACGAATGACCTCCTAACTGCATCGGACAAAGGACTTCTCTCTGTACTTGTCTTGTTAGATCTTAGTGCTGCATTCGACACCATTGACCATCACATCCTGTTACAGAGAATGGAACATTTAATTGGTATTAAAGGAACTGCATTAAGCTGGTTTAAATCCTATTTTTCAGATCGACTTCAGTTTGTACACGTTAACGATGAATCCTCCATCCATGCAAAAGTTCGACACGGAGTTCCACAAGGTTCTGTGCTTGGACCAATACTGTTCACCTTATATCACCTTAAGACTTGACCCTACATATATCTCAGAACTTCTCACCCCTTACAGCACCACCAGACCCTTCACATCCTCCCGCTGTGGCATGTTGGTTCTGCCCCATTTGTGGAAAAAAAAAGGCCTGGGACAGGGCTTTTTCTGTAGTGGTTCCTCAGCTATGGAACAGCCTGCTGGAGGCCATTAGACAGGTCTGTCTGTGCTTTTAAGATGCAAGTTAGGACCCACTTTTATTCTCTGGCTTTTAATTGTGTTTAAACTTGTTTCTATTTTAATCTTACTTTATTTTCACATCTGTTATGCATATATATGTCCTTATGCTTGTATGTGTATACATATGTCTGTCTTTGTGAAGCACTTTGGTACAAAACCTGTTTGCTTTTTAAAGTACTATACAAATAAAATAAACTTGAAACTTGAACCTGAAACATTAACTCTAAAAATAGATTTTTTTAAAAACAACAGTCAGGTGTCCATAAGAACACTGAAAGAATTTTTCCTTGCTGTAATCATTCCTCCTGCTCATACTGGCTATTAAAAGATCCCCTTCAAATGTGCCTTCAATACAAGTGATGGGGGCCAAAAGCCACAGTGTGTCCACACATTTTGTGCAAAAATGCATTTAAATGTCTGCAGTCTGAGTTAGTCATATCAAGTGGATATCTGCCACATTTACAGTCTTTTTAGCATCAAATTCCCTCCTTGTGTTTCCTCTAACAGTGTTTCCCTGTTGAGCTGTGATGGAAGTATAGTAACAAAAAGAGGGACTTTGAAAAAGACTGCAACGTTGAAAGATATCTACTTGATTTGACTCATTTGGACGGCTGAGGCTTTATATTAGTTTCAGATAAACTTTTAAATACATTTTTGCACAGAAGGAGGACTGCGAATTTTGTCCCCCATCACTTACATTGTAAGTGCATTATGAAGGGATCTTCTAATGGTCAGTATGAACAGGAGGAATGATTACAGCATTTGGGCACCTGACTGTTTTTTGTGTTTTGAGTATTGTGAGCCCGTCCCTTAAGAAGTGAGGAAAATGTCTAAAACTCAAACTTTTTCTCACAAGTATACACACACACACACACACACACACACACACACACACACAGACACACACACACACACACACACACACACCTGACTATCACTGTGGATTCCATCTCCTTCTTGTTCCTCCTCAGTGAGGGAGACCAGCGAGCCTCTATGCTGGCTGTCCAGGCGTAAACTCCTCCCGACGGTCCTCTCCTCTTGATCACTGAGACTGGGGCATGCTGCCTGGACCGCTCCCCTCTCCACCACCAGACCCTCCAGACTGTAGCTGTATGGAAGGAGAAAAGGCAAAAACATATAGCTGACTGCATTTTATGATGCCCTTTACATGCTATTGTGCCATGCAGAATGCTTTTCTAGATCTCTAAATGTGTTGATATTACATTTTATTTGACTATGATGTATTGTACACACTTGACCATCTTTGTAGTATGTTCTGTATTTAAACAATCCTCTGATGGAAACCCTCAGAAATGAAACTAGAAGCAGGTTTCCTCAGCACATTATCAGCAGTTTGACCTGTACCGTTTACCTTCTGTTATCTATTTGCTCTTGATCAGGATGAAGCAGGTTGGATGGACACCAACTCATACTGGAGACATGTAGAGATAGACACATGAAGGATGGATGACGGAAGATGTGGGAGAAAAAAATGATTAGATGGTTGAACAGAATGTTTCAAATCAAGAATGATGAGGATTAATGATGATGATGTTTTAGATGAGAGATATGTCTGACATATGGCAAATAATCCTGTTCCTGTTGATGTCAGAGCATTAAATCAACTGGTAGATGAATTAAGAAATGATACCTTTGAGTCCTATTGTCTCAGTGTGATGATATACAATGTTACAGTATAAACATGTATCCTATAAACTCACACCTGTTACTGCTTCTCTTTTTTCCACTTTTCCAGTGCAACAAAGAAATAACCTTGATGGCTTCCTAAATGTAATCAGCTGCAAACAACACACATTCATGTGTAATGTTTTGTGTATCTATAATATATAAAAGGTAGGACATAAAGATGTTAAAGTCAATGAAGTCAGTTGACAAAAAGAGCTCTGTTATTAAATTGCTGTAATAAATAGAGCAGAAAAATACATTTCATGCACAAATCAGACTGTAATTTTTCATATTTATCATTAAAAATCATTGATTTTTAGTCAGATGTTTCTCTCTAGCCTAGCAGCTGCTGAGGTGTTGATAAGTAGTGCTGTGCTGAAACTGACACATCTTGCTACACCATATTAGACTGAATCAAAGGGGATTTTTCACTCTCCACCCTCACTCCAGCACCCTCAGTCCTAACACATGGTGCTGAGTTACTTCTTTCATTTCATCAATGAGTTTTCCATTGGATACCATGCATGGCACTGGGAGTGTGTGTCTAGACTGTCATGTAACCAGGCTGAGACCGGAAAGATCACAGCACCAGCTGTCATTGATAAAAGACAACAATGAGAAAGTACACCAAAACAAAGTTTTTAGAGCTTCAAATATTGTTACTAAATACTAAATTCCCTTTTTTATTCCATGTGGTACAAAATGATGCACACAGACATCTTAGACATTACTACATTCTTGTCTTTCAGACACTGTTTCAATCATTTGTCTGTCTGAACTGCTCTTGTCATTAGTGACTAATCTGAGCATAAAAGAACTAATTGAATTCAAAAGCAGAATTACTGAGTGTCTCATGTGGAAAGGCCTGGACAGTGACACACTGACATATCAATGTCTGTTCCTACCAGCGTTTTGGCTCAGAACACACAGCACAAAGTTGTAAAAAGAAGACAGTGAAAATCTAAAGAGATGGAGTGGATGAAATGTGTACCTTCTCCTGTGAAGGGGTGGCTTGGCTCTCTTCACCTCTCCAGGCAGGCTCTTCAAAGAACTGAAAGAAGGGAGAGATGGATTGTTAGTGGAAAGAAAGGGAGGGATGGACTGAAAGAGTTGAACAAAAGAATGGGAAGTGAGGTGGATTTTATCTTTTAAAGTGAAAGTAAGTGAAAATGAGCTAAAACAGGTCTTTTTAGATTCTAAGTACTGAAATTGGGAAAGTTGATCTGGTGTTTTTTGTGCTAATCATTGTTCAAATCCAATATGTTAATTGTAAAGAAATTAGAAACTCATTCCACTAACCCAATACATACATACATTAGTGGATGTGATTAAGCAAGTGTCAATATAGGCACATATATGGCCTATAGGCACATTATAGTTCTTTTTTAACTGTCTGTAGCTCTTATGACCCTTTTTGAAACGAGGATATGATGGTACATAGATTAACACCTGCTGGTCTATAGCAGGCTGCAGTGCTGAATTAGATGTAATGAAAAACCCTTCAGTCACTATAAGTTATAGCATGTTTCCAATGATTCTGGCATATATTTTTGTTTGTAAATGAGACAAAGTGAAAAGTGGTGCAGTCTATGAGTTGTATTTAGCCTTTTCATTTGAGTGATGCCCAGACTGAAAAGTGGCTCATGGGATAGTATGTTGTTTTTGTGGTGTATGCCGATTCCAAGAGGTATATTACTATTGACTGTTGGTGCTGCTGTGTGCCACTCTTCCACTGACAGGTGACATTTATTACCTGTTCTTACTGCAGTAGAATATATTTACTGCTGAAAGGATTTCTGCCGCAGGGCAAAAGGATAACTTTGGTTCAAAGCAAGAGACGTCAACAACTACTGTACAGATGGCCATTTAGCTGCAGATATTCATAGTTCCCAGAGGATGACTCCTAATGTTAGTGATTTCCATACAGTGAAAATCCAAATTATTAATAACAAACTACAAACCAAAGCTAGTCACACAGCTAAAATATGAGTATAATCATATACTTTCACAGAAAGTTGAATTTGGACTGTTCAGAGTAAGGAGGATAACTGCCATCCTGTCTCAGAGGGGTTTTCATGATAAAGTCAATTGACGTAAACGACATGTTCAGAAAATTCAATATGGAGCTGTACACTTCATCTTCATCTTGCACAAAAGATGAAATTCTTTAACTTTTGGAGGGGTTAGACCTCACTACTTTAAAGGTAGATCAATGAGAGACCCTCGATGCCTGGATCACGACCGAAGAAGTAATAGAGGTAATTAGAATGCTGCAGACTGGCAAAACGCCAGGGCCTGACAGACTAACGGCTGAATTTTTCAAGTGTTTTTCAGATGAGCTCACTTCTCTTCTGTTACATATGTATAGAGGCATTCGAAAGAGGAAAGATGCCCCCCACTTTATCTCAGACTCTAATATCTTTAATCCTGAAAAAAGACAAAGAACCTGCTGAATGCGAAAGTTATCGTCCAATATCTCTGATATCACTGGACACTAAAATATTTTCCAAAATCCTTGCAAATTGCCTCAGTAGAGTTATAGCCACTCTAATAAACCCTGACCAAGTCGGGTTCATTTGTAATAGATTTGCCTCTGATAATATTCAATGCCTGGTTAATGTAATGAGGACAGTCAGGAACAACAATACACCTACTGCAGCCATTTCACTCGATGCTGAAAAAACATTTGATTAAGTGGAATGGTGTTATCTTTTTCTGATGCTAGAGATCTTTGGTTTTGAACAGATGTTTGTAAAATGGATGAAATTATTACACAATGCACTTAAAGCAGCTGTTGAAACTAATGCGATAATTTCCTCCTATTTTAAACATGGTCGTAGGACCCAGCAAGGTTTGCCGCTCTCTCCTTTACTATTCTGTTTAGCAATAAAACCTCTTGCTGCAGCAATTTGTAAAGACCCCAATATTCCTGAGTTTCTGATTAGGGGTTTACACACAAACTTATGCTTCACGCTGATGATATTTTGCTGTTTGTTACAGACCCAGGCAAATCCATACCTGCCCTACTGGAAATTATAAAATATTTTTCTTTTTTTATATTCTATTCTTTTTTTAAAAAAATAAAATGTCATTTTCAATACAATCAGTACAACACCAATACAAACAATACAAGAACAATAAATGAGAAGAATGCCATAAAATGGTAAATGGACGGCATTTATATTGCGCCTTTCTAGTCTTTCTGATCACTCAAAAGAGCTTTACACTACATGCCACATTCACCCATTCACACACTGATGGCAGGAACTGCCATGCAAGGTGCCAACCTGCTCATCAGGAGGAGTTCTAATCATTCACACACACACTCATACACCAATGGCACAGCCTTCGGGAGCAATTTGGGGTTCAGTATCTTGCCCAAGGACACTTCAACATGCGGACTGGAGGAGCTGGGGATCGAACCGCTGATCTTCCGATTAGTGGACGACCTGCTCTACCTGCTGAGCCACAGCCGCCCTGTAAATGTACAATCTCAAATTTAAATTAAAAAATAGACAAATAAATAATAATTAAAATAATAATAATACATAATAATCCTAATAAACACTAAAATAAAAGGAGACATACTGTACATAACGTCACACAATCAGGTAATCACAGATGGTCAAACATCTGGGAGGGGTTAAGCTTATGGCCTCTATTATTGACCATTTGCAAAATCCAGGTATTTTCCCACTTTTCTGAGTGTAATTCTCCACCTGGTTAATGAGACGGAGAGACAATTTCTCCTGTGCTGCTACTGTCCCCAGTTCACTGAACCATATGTTTAACGGGGGGTAAATCAGCGGATTTCCACTTAAACTAGGATTTTCCTACCCAGTAAAAGAGCTGTATGAATCCAATCTCATCTGACGTGGGGAGATCGTACAGTGGTAGGGGATCACCCAGAATGTAAAAACTAGGAGAAAATGGAATATCCTCACCAATTATCAATTTAATATTTTCCATGAATGACAATAATTTTGCGCTTTTTGGCAGGACCACAGATGTACCAGAGTGCCATAATTCTTGTTACTTCTACAGCACTCAGGACTCTCCCTCAGCTTAGCTCTGAATAACTTTGAATGAGTCCAGTAAATATTATTTATAATCTTAAACTGGACTAGTCTTGTTTTCATCTCCCTGGACATTTTCTTTGAATTCCTTAGAATTTTTCTCCATGCCTCCTTAGAAAATTACATATTTAAATTTGTTTAACACCCCACTTTAAGAAGAGGGAGTGTTCGAGTCCGGGTGTTTTAAAGAAGTTGAGCCAAATGTGTGAACTAAAAGATGCCTTTTGAAGATACCTCCAAAACTGATTTTGGGTAGTTCAAAGTGTTGTTTTAAATCTGTGAATGACTTCACATTATCCCCCTCATAGAGGTCCCCCAAGACAAGGATGCCCCTCTCCACCCAGACCTTCCAAAGAAATGGTTTCTTATCTACGTTAAGCTTAGGATTCAGCCAGATACCCGAAGACAGATCCAAGAATGGATCACACTTAAGTATTACAGAGGACCTTTTCCAAATCCATTGCATATGTTGGGGTATAGGGTGAGTTTGGGCCTCCTTTGGCAGTTTTGCTGATATATAACGAATAGAGGGAATATTTTCACAGAGGGCATTTTCAATAGAAAAATCAAGGTGGAGTGCACTATAGGAGGAGGTTTGGAATGCCTAGCCCACCTTGGTCCACTGGCCTCTGTAACCTGCGCAAGTTAATCCTTGGGCGTTTGTTATTCCAAAGAAATATATTAGAGAGCCTATCAAACTACTTAAAATATTTCAGGGGATCCTAATTGCCAGTGCCTGGAGTAGGTAATTAAACCTAGATGCACAAGTCCTCTTCAAAATATTAGCTTTACCCCATAAAGAAATGAAAAGAGGGGCCCATCTCTCTATGTCTGCTTTAAATTGCCCTAGCAGTGGCTCAAAACTAGTACTGATTACATCTGAGAGGTAAATGTTCATTCTGTGTAGCCCACATAATATGAATAAAGTATTTAATATTATCAACATTACTACGGGAACAAAATTAACCTACTTGATTTTCATGTATTAGGGAGGTAAAACTTTATCCATCCGATTGGCAAGGATCTTGGAGAAGATTTTTCCATCGCATCTGACCAAGCAAATAGGCCTGCAGCTTTTACAGTGTAATGGGTCCCTTTTTTTAAAAAAAAATCAGGGAAATAAGTGTCTCCAACAAGGTCTGGGGCAAAGAGCCCCTCTCTAACGACTCAGTATACATATTAAGTAATACTGGAACCAGTTCTACAGCATAGCAGCTGTAAAATCATCCAAACCAGGTGACTTGGCTGTTGGTAGATTAAGTATAACCTCCGCAAACTCCTCTACTGTAATAGGTACGTCGAGCATATCACGTTGCTCCTCGGAAAGGGAGGGAAGATTTATGTCAGTCAGAAATAAGCTTATTTCATAATCCTTCATGTGTGATTCTGTTGTATAGAGATTAATGTAGGAGTTCTTAAATTTGTTATTAATTTCAATAGCATCAGAAACTAAACTACCATCGTGCATCCTGATAGCAGGAATAACTCATAGACCTTTCTTAATGTAATGTAATGTTCCAACCCGTTTTGTCCCCCTCCTCAAAGTATTTCTGTCTGGGTCTGAATAACGTGAACTCTGCCCTTTCAGTAAGAATGGAATTTAACTTGTATATCAATCAGGTTAGAACTGTTAAATTAGAGGATGACATCCTGATAATAAACATTCTCTGCTAAGTTCATTTGTTTTTCAAATTCAATCTGTTTTCCTATATTGGCCTTCTTTTTGTAGGATGCACGTTACATCATATAGCCTCTAAGAAATGCTTTCATTGCCCTCCAGGCTACTCCTGATGAGGGGGCAGAAGGTAATTTTGTCTCTTTAAACATAGCTATCTGTGCTCTCAGGGCTTCCCTAAAGTTATCGTCCTGCAATAAGCTGGAGTTCAGTCTCCATTTAAGAGTACTGCAAGCCTTACTAAAGGGAACGATACTAAGCATCACCAGGGGCATGATCAGACAAGTGAATACTACCAGTAACACAGGAGACTGTAGAGGAGACCACTGAAGTCGAGATGAAAAAGAAATCAATTCTAGAGTAATCTTTATAAGGAGCAGAGTAAAAGGTAAGGTCCTTAGTTGAGGGGTTATGAAGACACCAAATGTCTACGAGACCCAAGCTTGTCCTCATGTCCTGCAATACATTAACTGACCTACGGGGGGCGCATTATTGGTGGCTGCAATCAAGGATTGGATCCATCACCTGATTAGAATCAACTACCAACAGGATTAGAAAGTCACCCATCTCGCTTAGTTTGTGTTCTAATAACCCAAAGAATGACGGATCACACTGGTTAGGGCTGTAAACCAAGCCTAGAATGACAGAATAGCCCTGAATTTCAGCAAGAACGATTACTATCCTCCTAGAATCATCCCTGGTTTCTCTAAGACATTTAAACTGAAGATGCTTGTTGATCAAAATAGCAACCCCTCTACTCTTTGAAGTGCCACTAGCTATATATACTATTCCAACCCACTCCCAGCATAATTTCTTGGCTTGGTAGATACACAATATCACATTTCTTGGATTCAATATAGGCTAACACTTTCTTGCCCTTTAATTACGTTGTTGAAGCCTTTAAAATTAAAGCTCATAAGGCTTAACTCATTGCTAATATGCATGTGCATGCTCATGTTTACTTTGTGGACAAATGGGTTCATTGCCATGTGACCTTAGAAAAAGAAAAACAAAGTGACACCACAACAATAACAAACACTGTATGAGAAAGTTCATTTCCATCTGGAGGAGTATGCATTGATAGCGATATAACCAGAAAAGTAGACAGGAGAAAAGAAAGAACACGCTCTAGGTCTAAGATAAAGGGAGGACTAAACCAAAAAAGTCCATGGTCCATGATTCACTGGGAAATGGCAGCCTTCAAATCCCACAGCATTAGATTCAAATAGAGCAAAATAATAACATTAAGGCTGCAAACAGCGATGAATGGGCCATCGCACCTTGCACACGTCAGCAACAGCGGCAGCCGTGGTATCGCTATTGGAAGTCTGTTGACACCGCTCTGAATTGTCAGGATTATCAGACACTGTGTGAATGGGTAAAATATTATTTCCTTTGTGCAGTATGTGGCGCTGGAGATGACTTAGAAATTGTGTATACATTTGATGAACTATGTGTCATTTAAGCCTCACTTCCTGTTGCACATAGGCAATACTACATAAGTAAAAAATTAATGCAGCAATACATTAACCAGAAGGCAACTGACATGAGTATCGAACATTGCATGTAGGAGATAACTATCACTTTCTGTGTCCACTATGTGGCACTAGAGAACACCCATTAATCATATGTCATATTGCTGTATATCATATGTATACCACACCATGTAAATTTCATGTAAATTGGATGATGTTTGTCATATAAGACTGACTTCCTGTTGTCAGTAGGTGGCACTATGACTATGACTCAATATTGACGTGTAGATGTGTTCTGGCCTCGACTCCAATCAAGCATGTGAAATTTGGGGCAAAGTAATTTGCCTCAAAGTAATGAAAATTGACGCACTTAATCCAAAATGGCTGACTTCCTGTTGTTAGTATGTGGTACTATGACTATGACACAAGATTGATATGTAGATGTGTTCAGGCCTGGACTCTTACCTTAAATTTAGGGCAGATTGGACAGAGTCCAGTGGAGTTACAACAACAAATTGACTAGCATGCTACATCAAGAGCGTTCCATGAAAACTCAAGATTTTGATAACTTTTGATTGCAAAGGTCCTTAGGTGACACCGACCAAATCTGAAGTTGCTCTGATTAATTCTCTAGGATGAGTTTGTTAAAGTACAATGCCTGCAAATGGCAAAAACTGGACAAAAAATTGCAAAGTAAATTCAAAATGGCTGACTTCCTGTTGGACTTAGGGTATGGCTCCAAGAGGCTTCTTTTTTTAGTCTGGACGTGATACACGTGCCTACCAAATTTCGTTAATTTATATCAAATTTAAAGGACATGGCAAAATCGAGCCATTTTGCCATGTCCAAGCCCAAGACCCATATCAGATATCAAGTTTCACAACTTCTGATGAATGTGCAAAGTTTGGTGAGTTTTCAAGCATTCCTAGCACCTCAAAAATGCTAAAAGGAATTAGGGGACACTGTAGAGCTGCCACACCCTGGCCCATTTGCGATATCAAATCAAAATACTTACTAGTTTGAACATAGGTGCAAAAGTTTTGTGAGTTTTTGTGCATCCTAAAGGCCTCAAACATGTCCATAAAATGGCAATTGACATATGAAATCCAAAATGGCTGACTTCCTGTTTTGTGAATAAATCCCCCCCAAAAATTCTGGGTATAATGATGAGAGGAATGAATGAGGGAGGTGGAAAACCTGGTGCTATGGTGTTAAAAAAACAACTTGACACTCAGTGTCAGCAAGACAAAGGAGGTGATAGTTGACCTGAGGAAGCAGAGGAGTCATCACCACCACCCACCAATATACAATGGTGAGTGTGAGGTGGAAAGGGTTAACACTTTCAAGTTCCTTGGCATCCACATCAGTGAAGACTTCACCTGGACCCACCACATCGCTGATCAGGAAGGCACAGCAGAGGCTGTACTTCTTGAAGAGGCTTTAATTTAAGTTGCTTTTACTGGTATCATAGTCGATTATTCAGAATGGGTTAGTCTATGCACTGTGGTCATGCCCAGACCTTTTGGACTAGAGTCCATGAGTACATCTCAGAGATTGAGGGGGTAGATTATAAATTTTGTCCTGGTGTATACATACTTGGAAATCCTCAACCCACTGAAAAATACAATAATAAATGGGGAATGTTTCTGCGGTTTCACTCACTACAGAGGTACCAGTGAACACCTTTCTGAGTATTAGGTTGACTGATTTCGTTGGCAGGCTCATAAAACACACAGTGTATGCTTATATTGATATTTGCTTATTACATGTTATCTGTATCCATAAACATACAGAGACATTTTCTCTGTAGCGAATACAGCTCTTTGTTGAGACTGTTATGAATACAGGAGGTTGGATGTGGTGATGGCGCAGCTGAAGGAAACATTATATGGATACTAGGAAACTATTTAAACATTCATTTCTTAAGGACACCTAACAGTGGTACTGTTGACATCTGACAAATTTACATAACATGTAATGTTAATACTGTTATTTTAATTTCCTTTATTTTATTATTTATTAGTTTTTATTTATCTTTTATTATTTTATTTTATTTTTTTCTTCTTCTGTCTGGTGTTGTTCATGGATTGTATTGTTATTGGGTTTTCTGTGATGGCAGAAATGCCTCAGTAAATTATGTTCTGAGTCTTTTATGCAGGAGATAACCTGGCATTAGTGTACAGGTTAACCCAGAGACTTGTCTCTCAAAAATATCCTGCTGCGCTGAGCCTGGTGGCTGGTGGCTCTCTGCTCTTATGTACATCACATCCTGTGTTTCTTTGTACTGTTCTGCACTGTGTGTATCAGGAATAGCAAAACTCACTACACCAATGAAATAGCACTCACAGCACTTACAGCACACAAACACACTGATTCCTACTGACATGCAAGTTAGACGAGGTATCAAATATAGTATTTTTATACGATGATGTGACAGCTGTGTAGCTGGTTTGTGTTTTCACATGTCAACAACTGAGAAGTTGAAAGAATATGCAGGAAAACATGAGGGCTTGAGGTGAGTACAGAGATATAAAGATGAGATTAACAGAGAAATGTTGTGAGATAGACCCCCCTCTTTCCTCCATAACTCACAGCTGTTCAGAAAGCAGGTTCAGAGATTAGGAAAGAGTTTTTTTGACCATATCAAAACAGTGGGGTGGGAGCCTGACTCTCTCTCTCTCTAGGATAAGATGGTCCTTTAATGGCTCTTTAACTGCCTATATGGACTTACGGTTCTATGAAGACCTATGTGGACTAAGCAGTTCTTTGAGGAGCTTTGTGCTTCAGGATGCTGAGAGCCACTTTTGGTCTGCCCTTACTTTTTGAGAAGAAACAGTATAGCCTACATTCAGCAAATTTGATAAACCCACTGAGTCCATACCTGCACTGTGCCATGTCAATATCTGTGGTGGCGTTCCTTCCTGGCTCCCAGCTGTGACGACGGAATGGAGACAAAGAACGGATAGAGGCACGCAAGATGGTGGAGGACACAGGATTTTCTGAAAGCTTATCTTTTTTCTCTTCCTCTTCTCCTCCTCCTTCTGTCTCTCCTCCTCCTACAAACCCCAACAGAAAATCATGACTGCATTTCCCACTGTGACTTTTTCAGAACATTACCTTCCTTATTAGTGTGAATGCTGATTCAGCAGCATTCGCACTTATTCTTCTAAGCTTTATTAGTGTAAATGCTGACAAGCTTTCACACTCTTAAGGAAGAACCTTGTTTTTCAAAATAAAAGCCCTCAGCTGGCAATAGGAGCTTACCAGGGGGCCACGGACAAGGCTGGAAATTCAAAATAAGGAATTAATTTCAGATTTCTGCATTTTCAGCGGTGCTTTGCAATTTATTCTTCTTTGTTTTTCGATCGACTACTATTTCAGCTATTTTAAGCTACAGAAACCATTCAAATATTAAACTTGCTCTTATGCTTCTATTCAACTTTTTTCTACCTTTTCTACTTTTTAAAATATTAAGCTTTTCTCAACAATTTATTACAATAAAAGTGGAAAACTTTGACATTATTACAGTTTAGCTTCCAGTTTTTTAGCAATGGATTTCAGCTCATAGCTTCCTTAGATAATGCAGTTCAGCTTCCGATTCTAGCAATGCATTTGACATTTCTGCATTTTCAGAAATGCTTTGCAAGTCTCAGCTCTTTAGGCCAATGCCTTTCTGTTCCAAAATGTTTAGCAATTCAATTCATCTGTGTGATATTAATACAAAGCATTTCTTTTTTCAGCCTTTTCAGGCAATTTATTTCAACTTCCAGCTTTGACAGTATTAAAGTTTAGTTTCCAGCTTTTCTAGCAATGTATTTCAACTTCATAGGTATTACAGTTCAGCTTCCAAATTTGCCAGTTTTACATTTCAGCTTCCAGGTTTTTCAGCAGTGCAGTGCAATGCATTTGAGCTTTCAGCTCTTTCAAGCAAAATTCATTTCAGATTTCTGCATTTTCAGCAATATTTGCAATGTATTTCAGCTGTCAGCATTAACATGCATATTCTGTGGGAAATGCATTTTCTAATTGTAAATCAATTAAATGGAGATCTTTATTTATAAATTGATCCAAAGCTAATAGCTTCTGTTTGTAAGATAAGATAGAACTTTATTAATTCTGATTCTAATTTATGTGCCCAAGATGCTCATTATACATAGTAAGATAAGGATATACATAGTATGTATACTATTATATACATACTTTGAGAAATAATGATTAAATTATAAAATGTTATAATTATTAAAAAGAAAAGTAGAAAAACTATATATGCATGTAGAATGAGGGAGGTGCAAAGCTCAGATAACTATATATATATATTCTATCTATATCTATATACTATATTGAAAATTTCAAGCAACAAATTAAAACTCAAATCAGTGACAGTGAATGCATCAATGTTACTATGTTACAAATGTTACAGATTAAGAGAACAGAAATATAAAGTATGAATGGTAAAGAAAAATGAAAACCAAAACTGTATTAAGGGGCATGTCAGAATGCAAATAGGAGATAGTATTAAGATATTTCATCTCATTTCATCTTAACTATGGTAGGCCTAAAGCTGACTTGTCAGTTTTTACACATTTTAAGTGACAAATATTAAAAAAAACTGAAAAACTACATAATTTTAAACCAATTTAAACCTGGATTTCATGTTTTAGCTTTCTGCTGTCAGATGAAAAAGTTCACTGTGGTTTACATTGAAGAAGGTCCTCTGGTGGTAAGGATAATGCAAAAGAGCTCTTCTGATATAACTATATATGAATTGCAACCGACTTCAGAACCAAAACTGGGAGCAAAACATGACCACATATTTTAACAGAATGAAATCTCCACCCACTTATGACTGCTAGAATTCAAAGAACAAACCATGCAGTTTATCTCTGCACTCTGTTTCTGACTTCCAGGAATGCCTGGAGCTCTGAGGGGCCACAGTGTCAGACGTGTCCACTGACGAAGCACCTTCATTGGGACTGAGGGCTCCCTGCGTCGATGCATCATTTGTGGAGAACCACGAGACACGAATCCCTCTGCCCCTGTCTCCAACACGGGGGGCTGGATCTACAGGCTAGTAAGAAAGAGAAGACAGAAGGATTATTGTCAACAAAGGCTCTATTTTCATTAAAAAGTGTACTATTGTAAAACTAAATGTACATAACCACAGACGATCAGTGGAAACACCCTGAAGACACAGTGGAAACACACTCACTCTGTTTTACTCAACACCCCAGCACTAATAACAACTAGTCACATAATTGAATGAAAAACTGCTAAATATACAATTTTTTATAATTTTTCCATCATTCAGGGGACCTTTGGTTCTCATAGCTAGTCCTGTGCAAGAACACACACATATACTCCCACCCCACCCCAACAGTTGTGGGGAAGCAGTAGCCAAATATAGCTGAGCCACATGTCATCTCTTTCAGGATTATGAGAAAACTCAGTGGAAAAGGCCTCTTCCAGAACAAGTGAGTCACACTGAGCTCACACTGGGCTGGACAGAGTACACAAACAGGGTTCTATAGAGTTACTGTACTATAGTCCAAACCCTTATGGTGGTACTAAGAGCCCTTTTTTCTGTAACAACTTGCCCATACATTTGAGAGCTTTACAGCCCTGTGAATATGCCACATCAATATTATTAATACTATTGATTTTTTATCTAGTAGGACTACAGAATGTGATCTTTACAGTATGTGGTCCAAGCAGTTACATGAAACAGCTAGTAAGCTGGTTTTCCTCTGGTCCCTGCCAAGCTGCAGGGAGAGAGTGTTTCCTGGTGTGTTGCGTAACACTCTTCACCAGAGGTTTCCCCAATTTTAGTGAAAAGGTAGAAACGTATGCTAGCACTCTTATTTCTGACCCCGACGTGAAAAAGGTAACTAATAAAAGCCAGCTGCTGTGCTGAGATCATTCGGGATCACTCAGGGTAGAGTATGATGGTCCCCCTGGGGGGTCCTTATTGAGTGTCTTCAAATGGCCGAGAGGCCAATTCTGGAACCACAAACTTTCTTGCAGTGTGGAAATTGATGTGAGATGCTGGAAATGGAATGTGGGAGAGCCTTCTTGGGGTGGACTCTTTCCTTTCTTTGCTGCTGCTGGACTCTGGCAGCTTGTTGGAGATTGTCTTCATGGAATGTGGCTCCTTCATGTAAACTGTTTTTCAATGTGGTTCTGTTTTGAGCGAGATCTTCCCAGTTAGAGCTGTTTGTGTGGAATTTTTTGAGGTTGATCCTGATGTTATCTTTGAAATGCTTTTTCTGACCTCCAGGTGCTCGTTGGCCAGAATTTAGTTCTGAGGAGAGGACCTGATTTGGGAGGTGTGTATCAGGCATTCGTATTACATCTCAGCTGGTGTTTAAAGATGGTGGTGGCAATACTGTCAATGTGTGATTCCTCAAGAACACTGATGTTAGTGCACTTCTCTTTCCAGCTGATATGTAAGATTTTTTGCAGGTATCTCTGGTGGTAGGACTCCAGGGCTCTTATATGCCTACTGTAGGTAGTCCAGGTCTCTGCACCAAGTGTGGGCAAGATAACTGCCTTGTAGACTAGCAGCTTGGTCTTTGCAAGCAGGTCAGACTCTTCTAGGGAGCTTTGTAAAAGCCCCACTGGCACAACAGATATGATGGTGTACCTTGCTGTCAATGTCTACCCCTGGGGAGAGGTGTCAAGGTAAGGCAAGGCAAGTTTATTTATATAGCACATTTCAAGGTGCTTTACATAAAACATTAAAAGCCTCAAGACAAAGTGTAAAAGAAATACACCATAAAAGGACACTTAAATACAATTAAAAAATCAAAAGTCGTTAAAAAGCCAAGAGAATAGAAAATAAAACAAGCTAAAATAGAATAAGACAGGTATAAAATACAATAAAAGTTAAAGTGCAGTGTAATAAATGAATAATTTTTAAATTTAATCAAAGGCAGCTGCAAACAGAAAGGTCTTCAGCCTTAATTTAAAATAACTGCAGAGAGTTTCAGCAGACTTGCAGTTTTCTGGGAGTTTGTTCCAGATATGTAGTGCATAAAAACTGAACTTAGTTTTGACTCTGGGAACAGAGTTTCATTACTTTATAAACCAATGGCAGTATTTTGAAATCAATTCTTTGACAGTCAGGAAGCCAGTGTAAAGATCTGAGAACTGGAGTGATATGATCCACTTTGTTGGTCTTAGTGTGGACTCAAGCAGCAGCATTCTGAATCAACTGCAGCTGTCTGATTGATTTCTTAGGGAGACCTGTAAAGACACCGTTACAGTAGTCAAGGTCAAGTTTTTCCAAATCCTGCTGAGACATAAGTCCTTTAATCCTTGATATATTCTTCAGGTGATAGTAGTCTGACTTTGTAATTGTTTTAATGTGGCTGTTGAAATTCAGGTCTTAGTCCATGACTACACCAAGATTTCTGGCTTGGTTTGTGGTTTTTAACATTACCGATTGAAGCTGAATGCTGACTTTTAATTGTTCTTCCTTGGTTCCAAAAACAATTTTCATTCAGTTTTGTCTGAAATTCTGGCACATCCAATCGTTGATTTGTTCAATGTACTTACTCAGCGCTTGTATTGGACCATAGTCCCCTGGTGAAATGGTTATGTAAATTTGTGTGTTGTCTGCATAATTATGGTAACATATTTTGTTGTTTTCCATAATCTGAGCCAGTGGGAGCATGTAGATGTTGAACATAATAGGCCCCAGAATGGAGTCTTGAGGAATTCCACAGGTCAGTTTTTTCCACTCAGATGTGTAATTACCTGTTCTTTAAATAGGATTCAAAACCAATTTAGTACTTTGCCAAAAAATTCCACCCAGTTTTCCAGTCAGTCTAGTAATATGTTGAGGTTGACTGTGTTGAATGCAGCACTGAGATCCAGTAATACTAAGACTGAAATTCTGTCACTGTCTGTGTTTAAGTGGATGTCATTGAAGAGCAGTCTCAGTGCTGTGGTGTGGTCAAAATCCTGACTGGAAGACATCAAAACAGTTGTTTAGTGCCAAGAAGTTGTTCAGCTGCTGAAAAACAGCTTTTTCAATGATTTTACTTAAAAATGGGAGGTTTGATATGGGCCTATAATTGCTCATTAATGAAGTGTCTAGTGTTCTTTTTTTGAGTGGCTTAATGGCTACAACTTTCAGGGCCTGTGAGAAGACACCTGAGAGAAGAGAGTTGGATGTGCAGTCATGATATGCAGGATTCTGTCATGTCAGAGACCATATCCTTGAGTATTTGGGTGTTCTTACTGCACATGCTTCTTATATCTTTTACAGCATAGTCACCCACAATCAGAGTTTGAGGCCCAGTCATTACCTTTCCCTGTAGGATTTTACTTTTACTTTTACTCTCAGTTCTTACCCTGCTGTGTTAAGATGAGAGGTTATCCAGGTCATCAGACGAAGATCAAGGGTCCTGCAACAGTGGAGCAAATCTGTTCTTCAGTTGCACACTTGGTTGTTGGGGAGGTTTTGATGTTAGTTCTCCCTTTCGTAGCTGTCCATGGCTGTGTCCTACTAAGAACAAGGGTTGAAGAGGCGCTTTGTCTGGATGATAATGCAGGCCAGCCGGTCGCATCACAAATATCAGGGTGCTGGGCTCTGCCTGTTACTCGTCCCAGGGAAATTATTTACTCTTAGGCTTTGCTCCAAGAGAGTTCCACGGAGGACCACCACTTGTAGATTTATTACCCGGTCCACAGCCCTCCTGTTTCTTGGTAGTTTTGTTGGTGCTAATTAGCTGTGTGTTAGCATTGTCTTGTCCACTGTTTAGAGTCCATGGTAAAGTGGTGTCATTCCCACACAGTCCATTCACTTCCATGTTCACTTCTAACCGGTGAATTTTTGTTTCCAGCACTGCAATCTTCTGTAGAAGTTTGTGGAGAAGGGAGGCATCTTGCTGCTAATTAGCTTAAGCTAAGTACCACATTTCCAGTCACTGCAGTACAGGCTTGTGCTGATAGTAGGCCACGCTCATGTAGTACTGAGGAGGTCATAAAAATGTTGAAATATGGTAATAGCCTACTATTTCTACAAGGAATTACAGTGGCAGTGATTTATAAGTATCCAGCAGCCACTGCTCATAGTTTCTCACAGAAGAAAAACAAGAATATCAGCATAAAAATGCAAGCAGAAGTGAGAGCAAGCAGCAGAGCCTCTGCACTGTAAGAAAGCAGGTAAGGGAACTTACCTTAAATAATAATCACAAAACACTGGTAAAACAGGCTTATAGTAAATGGATTTGAACAGTGATGTTGTCATCCTCCCACAGCCAGCTGTAGGGACAGGTATGGTTAAAATTTTATCTTTATCTTATCCATAGGCCTACACTTATCGGTGCCGATCTTTATCAATACTCTCATCAGTTTTTTTCATTACTAGAGAAAAAAAAAGAAGAAATTCAGAACAGGATTAGAATAGATTTATATTTTAAATATGACAAAATATTGTTTCGACAGCAGCAACAGTAATGTTTCCATCAGCAAAGTCACTATATAAATTCAATAATATCTCACTGGAAAGAAATCAAAAATGTCAGTAAAATAAATAGTATTCCTGACATTAAAATATTGAGTGAAGTTTAGAAAGAATGAAGAACACAGACATCAGGCATTCCTCCTGTCCTCCTCCCTCTGTTGCTGGTTGAGAGGAGGGGCTGGTTTGAGCCAGTAGCTAAATCTAGTCAGTAGCTAAGTTTACAAGAATTTGACAAATTTTAATATACAAAGTTAAAATAATAGTTACAAACTAAGCTAAACACAAACACTGAGAAATAGAGCAGAGGAGAGGACAGAGAAGCTAGCACAACTATAAATGACAGCAAAACGTGGTAGAGATTCAGCATAGTTTCCCCGTATCTACACAGAAAGCAGAGCCCGTTTAGCAGAGCAACATCAGCGAGAGCTCCCTCTGTCTACATAGGAGGCGTTCAGGTACAGTGTTGAGTGTAGGTCACCCGCATTTTGGAAGTGCTCAGAGCCCAATACACAAATTTGACCGTAGTTGCGCGCGTAAAACGGAGGAAAATAGACTTGACAGCGCTGTGAAAAAACATAGGAAAACCCTTAAGACTAATGATAAAATTGTGAAAATGTGCATTCGAACGTAGGACTAAACTGGCATTAAAAACAGACACCCCCCAAGAACACTTCAATACCCCCCTTTCAAAAATATTGCTTCCAGTGCCCCTTGATGCTCTCTGAACACCCCCTGGGGGGCGGTACCATCCCTGTTGAGAAATGCTAGCTTACACTGCCAATTGTTATTGTTGGCGGGGGTGTGGAGGTGGCTGGTGGGGGCTGATGAAGAACCTTGGTCTTTTTTATGTTCATGGCACAACCAAGGAGTGTGTATGCCCTGGCAAAAGCATCAAGTGTGCACTGGAGATCTTTTTTTGTGTGGGCGATGATGGTGTTATCGCCTGCAAATTGCAGCTCCACGATTGATGTCATGACATAAAAAAGGTAACTAATGAAAGCCAGCTGCTGTGCTGATGTACAACACATCTGACAGTGGTGTTTATGTACCACCATAGATTATAAGCTTATGGAAATTTACATGCAAGCTGTTAACCAGGAGCAAACACATGAACATATGGACTGTAAGAGCTTGTCTTTGTGTTTGTGTGTGTGTGTGTGTATGTCTGTGTGTGTGTGCTGTAGTGTGGTTTCTACCTTTTTAAAGACATTGTCATCCAGGTCATTACTGACTTTCAGGTTCTCACTGACTTCTGTGCCGCTCTGCAACAAGCACACCGACACACACTCCTCTCTGTCTGGATGGATGGCTGGAAATAAAAAATGGGAAAATTTTCAGAGGGGGAGAGAAGCCAGAAAGAAAAAATGAACAGTGATCAAAGAAAGTAAGTACATGTATTTTTTCTATCAACCATTGTTTGGTTGTGCTTGTCAACAATGAATGAGACAGATTTTGTGGTCTGTCGTTTCCAGACTAATGAAGTATACCATCTCAAACAATGTTTTGCTTTATGTCCATGTGCTGTTGGCAGATATACTCTGTGGTAACTTCTGTAGTTTGCTTCAGAGTTAAAATATCAGCCCCACCATAATTAGGTATCTAAATCCCATGAAGATCATTCTTCAGCTCCTGTTCAGGGAATGCTAACAGACAAAATTCCATACAAATTCAAAAAAAAGACCAGTTCAGAAACTGCACAGCCTTAAAATATACTAAATCTCTTCATGGTCTGCTCTGCTGCATTACAGAAAGATAGCTGACATCAGCATGTTGAGGCTGACTGGTGTAAAGACTAATTAGCTTCACATCAATGATTTCCTCCACATACTGACACACTGGTCTTATTACTGCAATGGATGGAGAGTTTTACCTGAACATGATGTCACTGTGCTGGGTTCGGGGCATGGATTAACAGGGTAGAAAACTTCCTTCTCCCTCTGGATCTAACAGGGAGAAGGAGAGAAAGAAAATGGAGAAAGATTTATTTGATGATCAGAAGTGGTACATCAGCATTCATTTCATTTCATTGTATGGAGTATGTATTTAAGGGTTATTTGTAGCACCAAAGTTTTCTGCTATGGTGCCATCAGAACAACATGTTCAAATGTTTCAGCACCACTGCCAATAGACAGCGACAGGCCAAGTGCACTGTCTCAGTACCATGTCTTTCTTACACAGGAATAATGTAAACATAAAATAGACACAGCGGTCTACAACACTATACAAGGCCTATTCAAACATGAAGTAGACAGTCTACAACACCACAGGCAGTGACAGACAGGTGCTGAGATGCACAACAGATAAACAACACATGAATATAACATTCTGACTGATTTCTTCATAACCAAAATTTAAGTTAATAAAGACTAATTTTGGATGTTTCAATCTCCAATTGTTGTCCCTGCTAAGCCTGCTGTAGTTTAGTGTAGTTCATTTGTGTATTCTACCATCCTCCATAGAACAAAATAATCCAAACAGGTTAACAAACTTTGTACATTTCACAGTCCCTTTTTAAAACTTCATCCTCCTCTCCTTCATGGTGGCAAACTTGACAACCAGTTTGTCAGTGTTTATGTCCCACTGAACACACAGCAAAGTGAGGTTGGATATTCTGGCCTCATCCATTCACATACGCAAATAGCTGTTAATGAGCCTCTGATGGCTGAAACTTCGTCTTGCGAGTTTCATTCACCACAAACACAAGAAGACATGAATGTCTCATATTTTGGCTAAAGTTTTAGTGAAGTTAGTATAAAACTTTGAATCACTGCTTCTGCAGTCCTTGCTTCCCGTGGAGTCAATGATTGGAAATATGGACAGCGCCACTCTGCCATTGCAACCCACATTGTGGTTGGAGGGAGAATTACATCCATAGTGATAAGAACTACCTTAGAGAATGAACAGAAAAAGTTAAGAGAGTTAAGCTCTACTATTTCTGCTACGCTGCCCAGTTAGGTTGCGAACTATGTCCCTTAGTGGGGCCCTTGAGTGTGGGCCCTGGGGCGGTTGCCCCCTCTGCCCCACAGTTGCTCCGCTTATGTGTGTGAGTGTTCTCAGTGTCACATCAATATTATAACAGGATGTTGTCACAGCGTCCCACCCACTGACTCCACATGTGACTGAACACAAACACACTCCCACCCACACTAGTCATGTGCCCTGTATGTGTGTGTCTCACATGTTAAGAGCTACACTGTGAGCATATCAACTTGTACCAGAATAACTATCATACTATGACCACACACACACTGCTGCATGCACACAGGTCACAAGCAAATGATTGTTCCACCCCTGCAACCAGACACAGCGAGTCCAGTGTCATGTAAGGGATGTAGGAGGGGGCTCTCTGGGAGACTTCTGTATTGTATTTAACTACATCAGCAACACCAGTCTGAACTCTACCAGAAAGATGTGATCTGAACCGGCTGTAAGCACAGTTATCAAATCCAAAGGAAAGCAGCTTATTTAAGTAAATACTGTGATCAACAGTGAACCAGATCTACAAAGAGTACAGCAAAATGCTGAAAAAAACCTTATTTTTTTAAATCTTATTTTTGTTTTAAATGTATAATTGTGCAATATGACCAAAATCTCACATCCTAGGTCATTTCATATCCTGATAATGTGATACACATCACAAGATAGCATAGCATATGTTTTCTGTAAATTCAATGAATAAATATAATGAATATATATATATATATATAGAGAGAGAGAGAGACTCTCACACTGAGCTGAAAATTAAATGAGTGCACATAAATTAGGTAAATAACATAAATAACATAGTCTACACTGCATTTTGCTGTCATTTATAGTCGCGCGACTCTCCTATGCTCTCTGTGTTTCAGCGAAGGTGGGGCTCAGCCCTCCATGTGAGCTGCTCACACAATGCTGCAGAAGAGGCAGAAGAGAGACAGTGAACTAGGTGAAGTACTCAAGTTGACAACTACATTCGTTACATTACTGTAAATGCAATAAAAGCTTTGTAAGTAAAACGCGAAGAAGAGTAATTTATTAATGTAATCTGCACAAAAGACAGACTCCAAATGATGAAAAATATTGCTGTTGTAAAGAGTGTGATTTGCAACACAACGAAATAAACGATAGAGCATAATATCAAACGATAGATGTTTTTCTACATGATATATATCATCATATTGCACAGCCGTAGTTATAGGCATAAAAAATGAGTGTGATTTCCTGTTAAACAGCCTAAGAAGATGTATAAAAAAGTTGGCCTTCCATACACTTCTGACGTTCCTTCATATGTAGTTTACTCTCTACTTCTAGCTTTTAATCATATGTACAAGTCATAGATGGCATCCTGTTCCATGTAGAGTCACGATTACACTACACCTCACACATACCCCTTTTCCACCAAGGCAGTCCGAGGGCCGGTTCAGAGCCAGTGCCTAACAGTTCTTTGTGTTTCGACAGTCTACAAACCGGCTCTCAGCCAGGAAAACTGGTTCCAGAGCAGCACCAATTCTTTGCTGGTCTAGTCACTAATCCCCCCCAACCAACCAAAACCAAAATGCAATGCATCTCTTCAGACTGTGCGATGGTGGAGATTTTGAGCCAGGCTATAAGCTGTTAATATTTTACCCTTATTATGTTTTAATGTTTTTTCAGATGAGAAAGTAACCATTTAGATTCCCAATATATGGTCAGTTTATCCAAATAATGTCTGTTTGGAAATTTGCTGCAATGTTTTCGGAGATGTGAGGAGTTGCTGGCCAGGTAATGTCAGTCATGTGATACAGTCATGTGACTTCAGTGTGAACAGTCTGCTGGTAATGGCATACTTAATCATGTAGTAGGCAGTACATTAATATGCAATTTCGAACACAGCTAAACTGTAAAGCATGATGTATAAAGAGAAAGTAAAGCTGTGATACAGTCCACCATTGTTGTTGTGCTCGAAGTTCTTTTTTTTATGGCAGGTGGCAACCAGCATTAAGGTACATTACCGCCACCTACTATGTTGGAGTGTGAAGTGCTTGAAGTTAGCGTTAGCGTTGCTAGGAACCCGGAGGCGTGCACAGTTACATAATGACTTGCAACAATATTGCAATACCGTGCTTTAGACAAGCCAACTACAATGGACAACTGCTTTCTGCCTGCTCAGCCTGCTCTTGGATGGTAGGCGGGTTGCTTCGGTAGCTGCAGCCTCACCGTCACGCATGCTCTCTTTCTCTCTCTCGACTGCACACTCGCTACGCACTAAGCTATTCTTTATGCTACTTGTATAACACATTTAAGTTTAGAAAATACATTTCTTTTAAAATCCCTGAAAGGGGGTCAACTCAAGCCTGGTGGCAATACATTGGCGGAAACCCTGCATACAATCTAAAGGTGCATCCCGCCAGACTCCATTCATAAATCCCAGACCACATGCCGTGCTGTTGAGCCACCCTGAAGCACCGCAGGGGAAATTCCTTTACCTCGACAGTTCTTAGAAGGTTCGCTAGTTTAACCAACTGTGAACTGGCACCAACACCAGCCCAGAACCAGAACTAGGTTCCAGCTGGTGGAAAGGGGGTAACAGTGGCTCATGATTTGGAGGTCCACTCTAAACTAACTTGGACAATGGAAGGATTAAGAGGGTGAAATGACAATAACCTGAAGTCTGGTTTCAGTGCAAATGATGGCTGGGGACAAACTACAAGAATACACACAAGATCTGTCCTCGGATCCTGTCTAAATGTGAGTGTTCACAGATTAAACAGGAAGAAACTGATTGAAATATACTGTATATGTGTTAGTTAGTTATTTACAACCTGACATCTGTTTTAAGCAATGGGTTTTAAATTCACTAGAGGATTTAAAAGCCATCCCACTGGTCTGTTGTGTAATTCCTGTAGGCTGAGCCATCAGTGACCTCATATTTAGTTGTCTGATTGTTAATTGCTGAAGCCAATGACTCCTTTGTCCACTTGTCTCAATGGATCTGTTATTCTGGTTCCATGTTGCCTACTCTGTCTATTATCAACATCCTGCAGAAAAGAGAGATCTGCACAAAAGAGCGACTCTGCAACACGCAGGAGACAACAAGCAGCATTTATCAATCTGCACCTGAGTCGCACATGTTAGATGTTTGTGTAGTGCAGACTAACCCTCATTTTATTCGACCATTTGTACATTCAGGGAAATGTTTCTTACTCTGCTCTTTCCTAAATTTCTTGAAGAAATGTAGTAACAGAATATACTGTATATATTTGCATGAACATCCTCTTAAAGTTTTTCAGTGGATTTGGTGGTTTTGCTCTGCAAGTGTTTGATGATGCACGCCGGTTGTTGAATATATTATAACTGTGACAGCCCTCTGTCTTTTCCATGGCGCTTAGGTTTGTGTCTTGCCCTGGGTTGCTGTGTTTGTGTGTTTCTCCCTCTCGGTCCAGGTAGGTGGAGACTATATCAGTGCAACTGGGTGTACCTGGCCAGTCCATCCAGAATACATTTAGGATCAGCCATCCCCATTCCTTTCTCTCTCATTTCATCGCTGGGTGTCCCCCTTGCACCACATGTTTTCTTTTGTTTGTTTGGTTGTGCTGCACTTCTCTTTAGTTTGCACCGTACAACACCACACATTCACACATACACCATCAACACCACTGATCTACTGACTAACCATTTCATACATTAGATTAATATTTTGTTGCAATTTCTTTAAAAAAATGGGTTAGGGTTAGTAACAATAACCTTGACACCTTGAGGAAGAAATCAACTGAACATGTGACAGATAATCTGTTTAAACCATTTTGGTCACACTCAGCTGACAATTATGAAACATTTTTGACAACAATCTTTATTCAGATTAGCACCAAATGTAATTTGGCAAAGGTGGTGGATATTCTGCTCATGCAAAATCAAAGTTAGTGAAATTTAGATCATATTTTGATGAACTAAACTTAGCACAAAAAGTAAGGAAATTTGTGTTGTTCACAAGTTATCATGGAACAATTAACCTTTAAGATCATGTGAAAGTCTTTACAGTATTATATGTATGATTTTCTGTAAGTTTAGAAAGGGTTCTAAACTTAGCACAAAAAGTAAGGAAATTTGTGTTTGGTAGATTATTTCTTTGTTGTAACAATGCTTCTTGGCAAAAAATCTTATACCGTGGGAAAGGCTGTTTTTTTCCCTTTTGTGGGATGAGCAGCAGAGCTGAGTATGTGGGTTGCGCTCATGAAAAATTTGCCAAATCTTCTCTGTCATTGCCAAACAGCTTATTTCGCTGTTGTTATTGACACTTGTTTTGAGCTTCTGGTACCCCCAGGTGCCTGATTGGCACCTGATTGGCACGGGCATGGGCCCTGCTACAGTGGTCAGTAGGTGTCTGCTCCAAGAATCGGCATGCCACGTTTGACTGATCTGGATAGGGCCCATGTGATAGGGCAACTTCAAGCTGGTGTTCTACAAGACCAAGTTGTGGCCTTATTTGGAGTGAGCCCTAGTACCATCTCCAAAGTGAAGGCCAAGTTCCATATAACAGGGGATGTCAGAAACAGGCCGCGAAGTGGGCGTCCCAAGAAGACGACACCCCAAGAAGACCGTTTCCTCACCCTGTCAGCACTTAGGTACTGTAGCTAAAATTTTAAAGATCCTGTCTAGACAGGTTATAAGACATAAAAATATAAATATATATAAATAAAAATACTCTGTTTTTAATAATAATTTGTGTCTGATATAGTTTGTCCACAAACAAATTAAATTACCCACTTAGAAGTTCTTTCAGACAACATCTGCTCTGTCTCTCTCACTGAAAAAAAAAATCTAATATATATGCAAATACTGTTCATTTCAAAAGTTTTCCTGCTGGACACAATATGTCTCCTACTTAAAGTCTATTCTCAGTGTATGTGCACTGGAGGCTTCAAGTTTCCACATCACACTTGTGTAAGTCAAATACTGGACTGGATGATTGGCTCTAAACTAGTTGTGATGTCACAAATCCTGCTTGTCAGGTACTTGTGTTAAACTGAGATTTAAGGTGGGGGTAACATCATTCACAGTGTCAAACCTCCAACTGAAGGAAGAATAAGCAAAACCCATTTCTGAGTGGAGGGGGACTTATAAATAAATAAATTGGCCAAACTTAATTCTGTAAAATGTAATTCTAAATTTCCTAGAGAGGTGCACACCTGACCCTCTGATATGTGCAGCATAGTCTGTTGGCTGATACTAAATGGATCTTTGACATGGCACACAGCTTTGAGATACAGAGAGCTAATAATTAATTTTTTAGCATTTTTGCTGGAAAAAATGTGACTCAAGCAATTAATCAATCATCTAAATAGTTTGTAGATAGATTAATTTTCTGTTAATCTGTTATTTCGGCTGTGGCTCAGGAGGTAGAGGCTCAGGCTCAGGTAGTCTACTAATCGGAAGATTGGCGGTTCGATTCCCGGCTCCTCCAGTCCACATGTCGAAGTGTCCTTGGGCAAGATACTGAACCCCAAATTGCTCCCGATGGCTGTGCCAGCACCCTGCGTGGTAGCTAGCTGCCATCGGTGTGTGAGTGTGTGTGAATGATTAGATTTCCTCTGATGGGCAGGTTGGGACCTTGTATGGTAGCCCCTGTACCCATTCAGCGTATGAATGTGTGTGAATGGGTGAATTGACTCGTAGTGTTAAAAGCGCTTTGAGTAGTCGGATGACTAGAAAGGCGCTATACAAGTACAGTCCATTTACCATTAACTAATCGATTAGTTGTTTCAGCTCTAATCGTATTAGGGACTGTTCATTATTTATGACAGGGGGGGGGGGTGACGCAGGGTGAAGGGTTAAATCAAAGAAGCCCCTTTTGTCAGCCTATCAGAATTTTGTGCAGAAAATTCTGCTTTCAGCTCTGTGATTGGGGGTCCAGCTATAATTTTACAGAGGGAATAATTTAAATTACATTAAAATGACCAATCATAACCATATCTTCCCTCTAAATGGGTGGGCTTTGTTGTTGCTACTTTATGACAAGTTCAGCCCGCTGTGTGCTGTGAATGGATCCACACCATTACCATACTGGTGTACACCTGGTGTGTCGAGTAAGCAGAGTCTGCACACCATTTACAGTTATCGTAGCTGGCAGATATGCCAGATCCGCTACCAAATTTCAGCAGCAAGAGCAGCGTTTGCATCACCATGACCATATGGCCCATACAAACACAAACAAGTCAAGGAAGATTGATAAGACAGACAATTGATGAATGTCATTCAGGCTTACTTAAAATCATATTGTGAAAATTACTGTCCATTATGGCAATTATTTGTCAGCTAGGAAAGCTACCATGGGTTTTACCCTGTAGGCCAACATTGTTTTTTGTTTTGTCAGCTGAGAATTACGTGGCTGCTGCCACTGGCTGACAGATTACACTCCATTTAAACAGTTTTCCCGGCTTTCGTTGTTACATATTAAGCAGAGCATTGGCGCACTGAAATGGAGCAGGCCCAATCACAAGCTCGCAGGGAAAAAAACAGATAAACTAACCATGACTAGTGGGGATTATCCATGCCTTTTTCAAGATTAACTTTTAATGAAAAGTTGGAGTCTTCTTGGAGGCTTTTTTAAAATCCAATGTAGGAAAACAGTCATTAATATGCACGTTACCAATGTTGGCTTTGTGTGTGCTGTGATGTGTGTGATGTATAGGCTCATTATATTTTGTTGGTTTTGTGTGGTAGGAGGGCCGGCTGTCATACACACCTAATCTGCACACACAGCTTGTGTGATGATATGATTATTTGTTGCACTTTGCTTAAGAAATTATGTTTGTTTTGGTCATAACTCTCACCCCATTCGTGCTATTTGCTGGTTACATTGGCTGAACTAAGTTAGTGTCTTATTTTTGTTTTAGAGTTTGAACTGTCAGAGGTAACTTTTGCAATACTATAGGAGAGGACACAGTAAGTTGGGCTGGTAGTTTGCTTTTTTCCCGATGAGGGAAGGAGGGTCAGAGGGCCAAGGTTTAAGAGTCATGGTTCGCTATTAAACGTGATGGTTGGAAAAGGTCAGCATTAGCTTTTTATTTTCTCCAATACTACCTACCTTTGGTGTGTATATAATAAAATATGGTTATTTATCATGGAGGGAGGCACTCAGGGAGGCTCAAGGAAAAATATTTGTAGCTCCGGGAAGGGTGAAGATTAAAAAAAAAAGAAAAAAAAAAGTCACACCCCAGCCACCCCCTCTCAGACATGTGAATAAGTATTTAAGAAAGGTCCACATGGTGTGACTAGGTAAAATTACATCTAAAAAAGCTTCATTGGGTGGAAAAAGCTAACGACCAGGACCAGGACAAGTCAATATTATAGATTGTAACCACTTCTGCTTGTCTGAACCTATTTCAGGTAGTGATTTCCCGTATTTCTAAGGATGCCTTTCATCACTCCTATGAAATCATACCTGGACTGGTATTCAGCAATGAGTTTTGTGTGTGGACAAAAATATATGCACAGAATGAACTATAGAGCAAGAGTTTTCTGTAAAGAAAAGGTGTCCTAACAAGTACTAAGGCTGCACTGCATTCTGTTGCAGCATCTCCACCTTCTGCAATGGATTTCCCTCTCAGTCCATGTTGGACTTTGTACAAAAAGTTTAGAATGAGGCCTTCCTCCTTCTGGGGAACACACAGTATTAAGGTGACCTCTGTTTCTTACAGTGGAGTCACACTAGTCAGGGATCGCTTTACAGTCAGTATGGATGATTGTCAATCTCTGATGCAACATACCAAATATATGGCAAGTGCGTATTGTGTAAAGATACTGTAGAAAACATAGCCTATCCCGTATTGTGATCTTTACTTTGACAAAAAATGAGTCATGAGGTTTCCACAGTTCAGAAGCAATATATAGGTGGTGCCTCAGCCTGACACTGAAGTTATCTAAACCCTAAAGTCTACTGTCAGACATGAGAGATCTCTAATGACATGTGGCCCTTGGTCTTCAGAGAGCAGGAATAAACAGCATGATGACATCTTGCAGAGGAAGAGAGGATGTGAGCAGCGTGGGAAGAGAACACCACTGCTGTGTTTGGTGTGGCATACTGATGTATATCTCAGTCTCATCTACCAGCAACTTTGACCAGTAATTAACCTTTTTGGAGGTCCGTTTCACATATAAAAATCTCTTCAGCTACAACACAGTAAATATGACTTCCTCCACAAAATATATTTTGTTTCAATCACATAAGGAGGGCCACCAAACATTAAAATGATTTCCTGTAAAAAAAAAAAAAAAAAGCTACAACACAATTTGTTACAGTAAAACACAGCTGCTGCTGTTGTTCTGTTCTGTATTCAGAGTTGGCAAAGTCTGATAGCACAGCACTATATTCGGCCTTATAAGTTGTAATAGTGGCAACACATCTAGTTTGTTTGTGTTAGTGTTAGGAGTCACGGAGAAACCCGTGTCTTTCGCTGTAACGTCTCTGTAGTTGTAGTTTCTCCTTCGTGCTCTGTTCTTTCTGATTCCTCAGCACTACATTCAGCCTCATAAATTGTAATGTTTGTGCCACATCTCTGCTCTGACATTACATTGTAAAGCTAGTTGTTTTTTTGTGTTAGATCCGGCTCTTCTGGATGAATAATGGAGAAATTTAGCAGCTTAGCTTAGCTTAACTGCAGCTGTAACGTCGCAGCGGATCCTCCTCCACAGTCCACGCTCTGTAACTGATAATGTCTGATTCCACAGCATGATATTCGGTTGCATATCATGAAAATAGTTTTCTTCCAAATATTTTTATATATATTTAAAGTATATATATGGCATGGAGGTGTTTTGGAAGACCCACATTTTACCATCCTTGAAGGCATCACTAAAGAAAAAAAGCTGTAGTTCTTCTGAGAACCAATGACATCATTGGTTCCTGGAAGAACAACAGATTTTGAAGCTGCGCTGTTCACACACTGTTTCACACTATATCCCTAATTCAGATAAACAGAGATAAGGTTGAAAATCAGCAAAGTGGTCCTTTAAGCCTATCACCACCAGATAAATCTCACAGTATTTTACAGTATACTGGAGATTTTAATCTGGCACTCAAAACAATTTATCCACTGTTTTATAGCCGCAACAGTAATGGCGGAGTAGGCTACGGCGGAGCCTATGACGTAAGTACATGTCAACAGTGTTTTTGTAATTACTCTCACTGCCAGAAGGGGAAGACAAAAGTCCGGGACTCCAGCTTTAACAGCAATGACTGAAGCAACCTGTTTTCTCCAGTGAGGTCATCTTAACCCTGTAATCCAGTGAAGCGGTGACTCGTACTCCATTTTAGTGTCATAAATCAAATCTGAACACACAAACTGCTGGAACCACTCACTGTTTCCAGTGATAGTGGATAATTATGGATGAACATCCAGAAATCTGTTTTAGAAATCATACAACAGATCAAACAACAAAGATACTACTTAGAACTTCTGCTCTTGCCTAATATTTGCCTAGAAACTAATGGAGCATGAATTTTTGAGGTGAAAATTTGTCTGTGAAGAAAGGGCTAAAAAGGGGGGTTCAATGTGCGGCCCAAACCTTGCTGGGTGCTTTCCTCCTCCTCTCCTCACTCCTCTGTGCTCCAGCCTGTGACCAACATATTGATCATCAAGGATGTTCCAATCCATTAAATGTGTCTCAGAGTAGACATGGAGCAGTCTTCCAGAAGAGCAAGGAGCCACAGGTGTATCCTATGTGGAAGTTTTTTCCTGTATTGCAACACCCTGCATTACTGTAATATTATTATTACTGCATAATTGAAATACTGTAAATCAGACAAAACACTGGTGGAAACAGGAATTAAAGTGTTTAAAAGGTCAGACTAACTGTACCTGCAGCCTTTCACAAAGATAGATTTTATTTTCAGCTGGTTTTATCGCTCCCTCATGTCTGTTCTGTGCTTTCAGTAATAAGTTTATTTTAATGGCCTGTTGGTGTTATTTCTACCAGTCACATTGACTGACGCTGCAGTACATCTATATGTGTGCCAAAAGTCGAAAGCCAAAAGGCTCCATGGCAACATAGTACTTCCTGTGTGCATCATCCAAAGCATGATGAAAAATCTAGTTCCAAAACTCCTTACTCTATACACAAATGAGAGAAATAAAAACAATAGCAGTGAAAAAAGAATATTATTTGGTTTTGGGGTTTCAGCATGAATACATATTTTTATTACAGTACGAAGGTTGAGAATGTCCCACCAACCCTCTCCTCTGTCCACTTTTTTGTGGTTTGTTTAAAACCTGGACACACAGGCAAATCTGTATTAAATGACATGAACCTTTTTGCTCATTAAAGTTGCTCTACAATATGTATAGTACCACTGACATGCAAGATGACGGCATTTCCAAGTAATCTGTTTTATTCTGAAAATAACAATTTATAACATGCCAAGCTGAGACATGTAGTGATTGTGTTAAAAGCCCGTAGATACAGGGAGAGAAAATAAAAAAGCCTAAGGCTGAAGTGGAAGCCTCCATATTTGTTATTGAATTCAAAGATCGAAAAGATTCCAATGACTTGCAAGACATCATCATTAAATCTGACCAATGAGGCTGCAGATAAAACACACACACACACACGCACGCACACCTACCTTAATTAACACCACATCCACAGTCCTCTCTCCTTTGGCACAGAAGCTGTACCTCCGCCTGTGTCTCTCATACATGCTGGCAGTTTCACCCGGTCAGGACTCAAGTCATTCCAACTGCAGTGAGGTTCAATGTTCTAATAAACACACTGTGTATCAACCATTCTGCAAGTTAACTAGAACCACTACTGTATCACACCTCTCTCTACCACTTCTCTCCACTCTCTCTTGACTGCAACTCTGTCAGAAAAACAAATAACGTGAGCGGCTGAGGGTGGAGTCCCCAGAACAAAAAAAAAACAAAAAACGGTCCAACTTGCCTTTTCCAGAACTGGAGGCTGTTGAATTTCTTGCCACCAAAAGAGAAAAAAGCCCCACTATAAATCAACTGAAACTTAACATTAGTGTACCACAAATTACCTACTGAAAAAGAAGAAAATCTGTCAAAACCTTGCTTAAATTCACTTACTCTGGTATCACAAATTCCAAACCAAATCAAGATGAAAAGTCAACTGTTGGTTGCCGCATTAAAACAAAAAAGAAGCTCTGAGTCTGGTGCATAATCCAGTAAAGTCTACATATCTTGTGTTCCTTCTTGGTGCAGTTTGGGTTGGAAAATGAGCCTCTCTGCCCACATCTGTTCATAACACCAGCCCCTCCCTCCATCCCACTCTCTTCCTTTTTCCTTCAGGCCCTCCATTCCCCTCTCTCTCTCTCTCACACACACACACACACACACACATACACAGACACACACTCCACACATCACATCTGTCCTTCACTTTGAAACAAACTCCCTCTCATCCATTTGCTACCTTTCTCCTGCTCACTCATTCGCACAGTAACAATGGAGCTCTATCCGGTAAGTGCCTCTGCACTTCTGAGAGAAGGAGAGAAAGAACACTTTTTATCTGCTAGAAAAGGAAAAAAGTGAATGAGTGGAAGAGTTTCTCTGCTACTACAGTAAAAAAAAGGATCTAGCAGAGAAAGAAAAAACAGCGAGCATCTATGCATGGAGGTCTTTATGATGTTCTTCTAACAGCTAGGCATGTTATATATTGTCATTTTGGAAATAAGTTGGGTAAATATAAATATGCTTTCTGCTACTGTCCGGATTCTTATTTTATTTTCAAATTTATCTCATTTTTACTTCATTATTTACTTTGTGATATACAGTATGTGACTTTATATTCCTTCCTAAGTTATGGTTATCACATGCCTCTACTTCTTTGACAATAACAACAACAACAACGACAACAACAACAATAATAATAATAATGATAAGAGAGGCTATAAAAATGTTCAGGAAAATTGGCAAAGAATGTTGGGCAGCTTGACAACAGAAGGTCTGGTAATGCAGTCCAGTCAAGTGTGTGTGCAGTGTGTACAGGCTGCTGATTCTTCAGTTGATGAAAGTCGTTCTTAGTAAATAAAAGTGTAAAACGCTGTTACTCACTAACTGGAATAGAGCTGCAACATACAGCCAATAAGTGGAAACAATCAGCTCCATCTGTAACCAATCAGCAGCACATAAACACAGCAATAACCATGGCAACAGCTGTACACCATCCAGCTGTGATGCAGAGAGAGAGAGAGAGAGAGAGATATTCCAACATGGATTGAGCAAGAGAGAGAATGACATCTGGAAGTAGTTATACCTGCTGTGACCACGGGGAGGCAGCAAAGGACAGACACTCACCTCTCATATACACAGACAAACGCATGCTGCAGCAATAATGGGACAAGGTGAGTGGAGCAACAGTATCATGGTTAGAAGTTCACTTCTCACTGCTGTAAACCTTTTAAAGACTTTCATACTTACAGTCCAGACAGTAAGTATTTGGACAGTTTTGTTCTTCAGGGTCTGTGCTTTGACACATTCAATTTGAAATAAAGTAATGGATGCTATAGGTCAAGTGTCAAGTCTCAGGTTTAATTTGAGTAGGTTTACATCAATATAGAAAGATCTGTAGGGGATACATTTCAAATACTAAAGTCTTTTAAAGATATGTAACATTAATTAATAATATTTTTGAATGTGAAATGTGTTATATTATTAGTTGATATGCACATTTCTAAATATCGGTAGATACAGAAATATTACACCTGAAATTATCTGTCCATTCACAAGTGAATTACACATCTGGATCAAACTGTGTTCCCACATATGTAGTTTTAAATGGTTTGTTTTGGTGTACTATCTTTAGTTTAATTACTGTACTTCTTTTACACTGTATACATCTAATACTGTAAATTCTTTGATGTTAATCCTAAACTTTCTGCACTTACTCTTTTAAATGATTTTGACATTTACCTTTAATGAAGAACATTACAAATAAAACATTTTTATCTAAGTGAATAATGTAGTCTATTACTGTGCTTCAGTCATCTCTACTGCATTTTCCTGTTTATTTTCACCTCCCTCTTCCTTCCTCCCTTCTCTGTCTCTGACATTACATCATGCAATTTAGCCAAAACACAACATGGTAAGGTAATCCTGCCCCCACACACATACACATACACTCAGAGTAAGGTCCAGGCCCTAAGGTTCCCATATCTCTAAATGTGACCCTGCTGGTTCAGGAGGCCAGCTACTGCGTCACAAGCAGACACTGGAAAAGGATTTATATGGTTATACCAATGACCTTGGCCTGGCCTGGCCTGCTTTTAACCTTGAAAGCCACTATATCATGAACCTATCAATTTCAAAGAAAGGTAGACGTAAAAATCTGGCTAACTGTGGGTGGACAACTTTCTCAGCTACTGATACCAAATGTTATCCAGCCCTGTTGTGAAAATCTATCAGTGTATTTCTTACATAAAACATTAGAGGTCTGATTAAAGGTGTTCTTGTCTGGACACACCAATCAACTGCTTGGAGAATCCCTGCATGTGTAACAGCTTTAGTTCAACTCTGAATGGATCAAGTATGTTTGTATGATAAGAAAATGGCCTTGTGTTTCAAACTGCAGATGAATGTCTGTTTTCTAAATGCTCTGTGTTAACTGTGTTATCATCCGATCACACTCCATGGAATGAAGACTATTGGACAGAACAATTTCACACAGCGTCAGGAAATATTTTGACCATTAATCTGTCTTCATACTGTGAATATCGTATTATCGTATTCTAGTGGTTTGGCATCTAAGACATAGAGAATCTCTTACATACCTTACTCTGAACAGAAACTCACCTGCAGAGTGTGTATGCTGTCTGAATTGTTCCTGGTCTGTTGACGCTCTTCTTTTGCTGCTGGGAATGTTTCTAGGTCTGTGGAGAGGACAGAGAACATTATTTAATCAGATTACAAGAAGCATGTGTTTGTCAGCAACTTTGTCATCCATGTAGAAGACAAGGTGTAATAAAATCTGTTCCTAAAACTCAAATAAAAAATGACTGCTTGCAGCAATTACACAAATACAAGCAGTGTTGCTTAGGGATGGGCAATACCAAACTTTTTAAAATTTGATATGATACCAATACTTTTTGTTACAATTTTAATGATACTGATACTGATCATTTCTTAAACGGGTATGTGATTTTTCATCATAAAGTACTGATCAAAAAAAAGATCACTACACTAAAGTCAAATCACATGACACATACCGGTCTTTAATAACAAAAGCAAATATGAGTACAATTAAATAAAAATGTTTTGCTATTAAGTGTAAAAAAAAAAAGTCCTGTGTTTTACAGAAATACAGTACTGATTAAATAATAATAAAATAAATAATTGTATTGTATGAATAAAATAAATGAAAACCAACATAAAAAGTGTATGTTTGCACTTATATATACAGGTATATATATATATATATATATATACAGGTATATATATATATATATATATATATATATATATATATATATATATATATATATATGTGTGTGTGTGTGTGTGTGCGCGTGTGTGTATATACACACACTGTATATATATTTTGACACAAACTGTACATATTGTGTGTACACAATGACAAAGCAGGTTAAGTGGTTGAATATGGGCCACTTTCCGATTGAGGTAAAATCCCAAGATAGGCTATAACTGCACTGCCAACTTATAGGCTATGCTTTGCTTCCCACATTATAGAAACATTACGAGAGGTGAATGCACAGTCGCACACAGTGTGGGCCATCAATTCTCATGTCACATAGGTTTCTACAGTCATGTGAGAGGCCAGCTAAATATGTCAGGGCTGTTTATTGGCACAAACATTTTATAAAAGTACTGAAAACATTTTCAAGTAAAGCAGCTACCCACGTTTATATTTATATACTTTTATTATCAATATATTTTTAAAGGAATCAATACCAAAAGAGTAGCTTTTGAGTATCGAAGTATCGATCCTGCCAACATCGATCCACCCATCCCTAGTGTTGCTATTGATGTTTCCAAGGTAACCCTGCTACCGCTACCTCTGTGTTTTTCAAGGTAGCAGGGCGTGTTTCCAGAGCGTGAAAGGCAACGCCCCACACTCCTTATTTGGAAGGTCATGGCTCCAAATGGAAAAGATGGCACCAAACATAAGCTGCTGCAACTCTGGACTTCACACGGACTCCAATGAAAACGAACAGGTGAAGTCACAGCTCCCTACGTCCATTTTTATATACAGTCTATGGTTCCTGCCTTTATGGTAGGAGGTGATGTGATAACTGGTTTATTACATATAAATTACAGGAATGTTATGTTCAGCGATGAGTCCAGATTCTGCCTACGGCAATCGGATTGTAGGGTCAAAGTGTGGAGAAGACGCAGAGAACGATATGCTGATTGCTGCACCGATAGAGTAACATCTTTTGGTGGAGGCAGTGTGATGGTGTGGGGTGGCGTCTCCCTCACTGGAAAAACAAGGCTTGTCATCATTGACAATCTCAATGCAGAAATATATCGAGATAAGACTCTGCAACCAGTGGCAATCCCATATCGCCACAGTCTGGGACCAAACTCTATCCTCCAAGATGACAACACTCGCCCCCACAGAGCGGGGTTTATCAGAGACTACCTCCAGAATTTGGGAGTGGAGAGGATGGAATGGCTGGCCAACCAACACAACCACGTTGGCTGACTTGAGACAAATGCTGGTTGAAGAATGGGATGCCATCCCACAGCAGTGTGTGACTTTTTCTGTGTGACCAGGCTGGTGACCAGCATGAGGAGGAGGTGCCAGGCTGTTGTGGCTGTGTATGGTTCTTCCAAATACTACTGAGGCTCCTGTTTGTTAAATGAATAATTTATTAAATTGCCAATATGTCTTGTTTCTTCAAACTTCAATCATCCAATCCACCAAACACCAAACGAATCAAAGGCAGAATAAGCTGTTTGGCATTGGCAGAGAAGGTTTGGCAAATTTTTCATGGGCGCAACCCACATACTCAGCTCTGCTGCTCATCCCACAAATGCATGTTCCTTACAAATGTGGCACCATTTAAAAGGGAAATAAACAGGCTTTCCAACGGTATAAGATTTATTGCTAAGAAGCATTGTTACAACAAAGAAATAATCTACCAAACACAAATTTCCTTACTTTTTGTGCTAGGTTTATATAAGTATACAGTATACTCCTTCTGAATGCATCAGTCTGAGGAGTCGACTATCAATATCCTGAGTTGGAGACAGCCCTGGTAGGCTGAGATGAGTCAGTAGAGTTTCGGGTTATAATAATTAGGGGGTAAAGTGGAAAGCTTCACTCTGACCCATCCTTCTAGCCTGGAAAAAATGCTGGAACATTCTGAGCATTCATGGCTGCCACTCTGGCTGGCTGTTGATTTATTGTAATTTTAACCTGCTTGGTATCTATTCTCTGCTCACTGCAGTGGTTTTGACTACACTGAGCATCAGATTCATTCGGTTGATAAAGCAGAACTGATCTCCCTTAATCCTGGTCTATGATGTAATCATGGCTGCTAGCATCTCTGATGTCATCTTCACCAGCACCCACACTATTTCTTTGACCTGCTCTGATAATATACAAACAGAAGTTACAATCTCCACTCTCAATTTGAATGAACTGTTTTGGTCTTGAGTACAGAGATTCAGGTGGCAGAACAGTTTTGTATGACATATCTGATTCTTCGTGTCCATCTGCCCATTAGTAGCTTGTGAACTTGGAAATAGGAATTTGACGCAACAATTCCAACTCATGGTCTGCTTACTACCTCTTCCTGACCAGTAAGTGAATAAGTGTTTTGTTAAACTATGCAAACATGGAGGAAAGGTCCTAAAAGACACATGGATGAAATCATAACAGCTACTGAGCTCACATGTCAATAGATCCATCCAGAAGATGGCGGCGCGTGTAGATTGCGAGGCTCAGTGTCTCTTCAGCTTTTGCAAGCTAGCAATGCTATTCCTGCTCATTTCGGGGCTATTCGTTCAGAACAGCTTCTCTTTAACATCCTACACCCGACAAGAGCTTTTGGATATCGGTTTACAAAACTATGACTGTTTTAACAACAACCTTCGACTCTTCCCCGGGCTCAGGAGAACACCCGACGCTACACAGGCGACTCGGCCGGCCGGAAGTGCTCGCAGGCGGCGTCGAGAACGTAAACAAAGGCAGGGGTATACGCAGAGGGATAAGAGCTAAGCTAAAGCTAACACCACACTGGCTTCCTCTACTCAACATTTTCCTCGCTAATGTGCGGTCACTGGCGAACAAAATGGATGAGCTATGGGTTTGGATCACCCACAGCAAGAGACTTATGGACTGCAATGTCATGATTTTTACGGAGACATGGCTACATAGTGGAGTACCCGACAATGCTATCAAGCTAGCCGGACGCTACACTCACTTGAGTCTAGTAAGACAAAGGGTGGAGGATTGTGTATTTACATCAACAAGGCTTAGTGTACGAACTCTGCCATTGTTGAAAGACACTGCTCAGCCAACCTGGAGATTTTCATGGTTAAGTGTAGACTGTTCTATCTGCCAAGGGAGTTCACTTCCACAATCATCACTGCAGCTTACATTCCCCCGGACGCTGATGCTAAGTCTGCTATGAAAGAACTACAGGCAGCTATTAGCAAACAACAAACTGCCCACCAAGAGGCTGCATTTATTGTGGCGGGTGACTTCAATCACTCTAACCTCAAGACAGTGCTTCCCAAATTCCACCAACATGTCTCCTGCAATGCCAGAGGAGATAAAACTTTGGATCACGTCTACACAAACATTGCTGGAGCCTACACAGCAACCCCCCTCTCCCACCTGGGACAGTCTGATCACCTTTCTTTGTTTCTCACCCCCAAATACACACTACTCATCAACAGTGTGAAGCCATCCGTGAAAACCATCAAAGTGTGGCCAGTGGGGGTAGACTCAGTACTCCAGGGACAGGTTTAAAGACACGGACTGGAGCAGCTTTGCCTCTCAGGCTACCTGTGGCTCTCACACAAACATTGACTTTTACACTCATTCAGTATTGGAATACATCAACACCACAATTGACAGTGTTACCACGGAAAGACTGTCAATGTCTGGCCACAACCTCTCCACCACCATTGCACTCAACACTGGCATGCCACAGGGCTCTGTGCTGAGTCTGTTCCTCTACTCCCTGTTCACCCATGACTGCAGGCCCATGTATGGATCTAACTCCATCGTCAAGTTTGCAGATGACACCATGGTGATTGGACTCATCAGAAACAACGATGAGTCAGACTACAGGGCAGAGGTTCAGCACTTAGCTGCCTGGTGTGCTGACAATAACCTGCTCCTCAACACCAGCAAAACCAAGGAGCTCATTGTGGACTTCAGGAAGGAGAAGAGAGACACACACAAACCCATCTACATCAACAGTATGGCTATTGAACGTGTCTCCAGCTTCAAGTTCCTGGGGATTCACATCTCTGAGAACCTGTCTTGGGTAACTAACACCTCCAGCCTTGTTAAGAAGGCCCATCAGCGACTCTTCTTCCTGAGGGACACTGAAGAAGAATCACCTGTCCACTGACATCCTGGGTAACTTCTATCGCTGTGCGATTGAGAGCATCTTAACCAACTGCAACCAACCGACCGCAAGGCACTGCAGAGGGTGGTGAAAACCGCTCAACACATCACAGGGACTCCACTACCTGCTATTGAGGATGTCCAGAAGAAGCGATGCCTACGCTGGGCTCACAGCATTCTTAGGGACCCCTCACATCCCAACCATAGACTCTTTCAGCTCCTCCCCTCCAGAAGACGATTCAGGAGCCTCCGGACCAAAACCAGCAGGTTTAGCAACAGCTTCTTTCCAACAGCTGATTCCCTACTGAACTCTGTCCCCCGCTGAACCTCCATGTCCCCTTACCATACCACTACACATACCCCATGGACTGTACTTATCCATCCCTTCATTCATCCGTACTTCATCCAAACCACTTGTATTGTATATACTGACAATATTGTAGATCTTTTGCATATTAATATAACACACATGTATACATGTTCATAGCACATGATAGATATTTTTATAGCACACCTGTATACTTGTCTATAGCACAGCATATAGCTCTATCCACTGATGATGACCATGAGATATGGTTTGAAGTCTCAGAAAAGAGCTAGTAAGTGGACCCTGATTTGGGATTGTTTAGTCAAACCCATCAGCCTTGTCTAGGAGAACCTTCATTTGAAACCTGCACTGTTTCCTCCTTTAGTATAGTTAATTTTAACAGTTGGAAACAATGACTTCAGGTCTTGAATGGTACCAAATCCGTACCGATCTCTGACCTCTTCCAGGAAAGCTGTGGTTCAATTCAATATGACTGAAAGTTTTCCCTACAAACTACATTCTACAACTTATTTGTATTTCAGCTACATTTACACTGCCATTGCAGATAAGGACAGGTTTCAATCAATCGATAAATCAATCATGTCATTTGTCCCCAAGGAGCAATTGGCTGTGCAGCAGTGTAACACAACATAGGTTACCATATTCAAATGTGTTGATGAGGTTAAAAGGTAATTCTGTATTATTACGATATGGCTTTTACACAGGAGACATTTTGGACTTTGACAGAAGGCAAAGCATATTTTAGACATGGCGCGATTACGTACAAAGTCAATGCAAAAATGCGAGTAGATGCAAATTTGCGAATTGGCACAAATATGTGTCTGCACAAGTTGAAAATCAAACTTGAGCGAAAAATCTCGATATCACAGTTTGCGAGGCTTTTTTGGATGTACTTCATAAATGGATATAGCGATTAGAGGGGAAAAAGAACAGAGACTGTAGGAAAATAACAGAAAGAATCAGAGTTTCTGATGAGTAATGAGTTCAGTCAGAGTTTGAGCTGAACAAAAACATACAGAAACACTTCAACAGACACGGTTGGCATGTTGTTGCAAGCTAGCTTGCAGTTAATGTACAGTTGGTATTTTGGCTGTTTAGGGCAAATACACACAAATGGTATAATCCATCAAATGGTTAAAATCCATCAGTGATGCAGGACTGTGAAAGGACTGGCGCACCAGGTGCCAAATATCAGTGAGCATTGTCTCTTCCTGTCATATCAGAATGAAGTCATAAGGAACATGAACACAGAAGACATCTCTGTCTGAATGACAAAAAGCCAATACTTTAACAGATGGATGAAACCAGAAATGTTGCATATTCCATGTCTGAAAAGGGATCTAAACTACCAGTGTGTTCTGTCTGTAACAATAGCATTATTATAACTTGTCTGAGCTGCCACCTCGATATAAGTTTGTCTGTAGTAGAGATGGGATGACAAGTAGAATAACTTGTACCTCAATAAAAACAAATATTGACAAATGTTATTAACATGATTACCAGTAATGAAGACAGGGCCAGGTTGGCTCAACCACAGGACCTTGTTGCAGTGAGGCATCAGTGCTAACCACTGAAGCACAGCACTGCCCGTACAGGAGGATGTGACAGACAAATCAAGGAAAGAGCTTGAAACACACAGAAACACACACACGCACACACACAAATAATTAATTTCATTTTCCTTAAGTTTTAGTTTACTCGTTGGTCACATCAGGAAACACTCATACACACAAAGCACATTCATACACTGACACATACACACACCGCAACCATTTCTCAGACAACCTCTAGTTTCACTGTCCTCTGTCAAGCCTTGATGACATCATCAGGTTGCCTGGATACCATGCCCCATTGCCCCATACAAACACTGGAGCAGGATCAACAACTCACTCTCTCTCTCTCTCTCTCTCTCTCTCTCTCTCTCTCACACACTCACTCACTCACTCACTCACTCACTCACTCACTCACTCACTCACTCACTCACTCACTCACTCACACACACACACACACTAATTTTTTCCGCTGTCTTTTGGCTTCCCCCAATTCAACAAAGCTACTATCTAACACTGTTAAAAATGGAGGTTGAAATAAACACTAAAAACAGACACAAAATAAATGACTCACAGCCCTGATCTTAGCAAAACGACCCTACATAGATCAATGAGACAGGAAAGATTAGGACTGTCAGAATCATTATTTGAATGAGGGCCATTTTCAAAATGCAAGAGAAACTTATATCATTAGCATCCTAACAAGTTGGGGTGAATACTTCAGTCGACTGACATGACAACTACCATCTGCAAATTTTGACATTAATCCGTGAGTTAGCCAAACCACAAAATCCACTCTTGACCTTTTTCAGGTTAATGTACTCTCTACAAGTAGGTATTTGTACTATTTTCACTCAGCCAAAGATGGTTTTAATATTTCAGAAGACAGATAATAGACTCTCTCTTTGCTAACAGAGTGGTCAATCTTTCTGTAGATGAATAATGTAGCTGATTGCATCACATCATATTCAGACTGGTAGTTAACAGCTGGCTGGGGAGTTGATGAGTGAATGACAGACAGCTGGTGGGCAGTGAACTGCTGACTTCCAGTAAAGCTCGTTGTATCATCGTTTTAAACTTATCACCTTAAAAGTTCTGAATTTAGACGGCAGAGATTCAAGGCTCACCCTGTCTATAAAGCTAATGTTAACACAAGCTTACACAGGTTAAGTTCAGATGTGATACACCAACAGTTGGCCATTAGTATGCAGCTTTTATCAGTTAAATGTAACATCACATTTTTGAGGTACTGATTTTTGAAAGGCAATGAATAATGTTTTAAAACACCATTTTACTGAATGTAAGCTAGATTGTTGATGTGAGAAGGTGGCCATTTGATGTGTTTAGAGACAGAAAAACATAGTGTATAGGGCTGAATAATGAAAGTGTATTACTAAGTTATTTACCTGTCTGGGATGTGTCTGCTGCATTGACCATCTCTTTCTTCGCTTCGTCTTCCCTTTTCATCTTATTCCTTTCTCTTTCCTTCCATCCATCCACTGTATCCAGAGTGTCTGAGTCTTTATCCAGGTCTTTGACCACACTATCCTTATTACACATAGCAACAGACTTAGGATCTTTGCACTGGAATGAGCCACTGCCTGCATCGAGCTTCATGTCCGGTAATGAATGGGATGACTGGAATTCGCCTGTTTCCAGATTCACAGGGGCAGTAAGTTCCTCTGAACTGGAATCAGCCATGGGAGCTGAGTCCCTGGGGGTAACAGGGAGTGTTGAAAGTGGCAAAGTGGGAATCTCCCCTTCAGATGGTGTTTGAACCTGTCCATCCAGATGCTGATCACTTTTGCACTTTTTAGCCTGCATGTCTGTGAAACCTTTTTCACATTTCTCACTCTCACTATGCTCTGCCTTTGAGTTGTCTAAACTGTCCTGTTGTACCTGACCACCTACCTCATTCTCAACAGATGCTATAGGGTAACTGTCATTCTTATCGCATCCCTCATTATTTTGAAAATGTGACTCTAACTCACTCTCTGCTTGTATCTCACTCTCTTTCCTACAAACAGACTGATCTTGTGGCTCACTATACTCTACTAGTTTGGGATTCTCCTCAGAATCAGGGCAAAATATGGCAGAAGCCTGTGGATGTTGTCCTGTGTCTATAACAGGACAGGGGAGTTGGCTCTCTTGTTGCAGCTGTATTTCTGTTGGCATGCGACCTCGGCTTTCTAGCTCGGTTATAATAATCTCATTAGCCTCTGGCAAAGATTTTATATTAACTTCCAATAGACTGTCTTCTTTGGGTAGGTCAATTAGTGAACATTTTAAGAGTTTGTTTTTTGTAATTTCTGTTTGAATTTGTGTGTCTGCAAGTGCAAGGTCAGGGTTAGCCTGTTCATTGCTACCTAGCTGTGGTGTTTGTGGGTTTTCTGTTTCAGTTTGACTCTGTAACTCTACAGAATGTGACTCTGCAGGCAGTTTAGCATTAGTCTGCTCTTCAGAGCTGAACTGAACAGTAGCTTTAATGAGTAAATGTTGGTTTACTGTCTCAGCTGTATATGAGTCAGCTAACAGTTGGCAGTTATCTTTGACTTTGTTAATCAGCTGTGCAGACAGTTGTGTGGATTGAATAGTGTTGAAAATATCATCTGTATCAGTTGGTGCATTAGCGTCCAGTGCTAATGGTGGATCATTAGCTGCTGCTTTGCTAGCAGACTCCTGAATCTCTGACTGGTTGGCTGCTAACTGTTGGCTCACTTCCATGCTAGCCAAAGCTGATGCTATAGCTACTGTAACAACTGCTACTGCTGTGGCGACTAGGTCTTCATTGTACTTCTGCTGCTTTTTTTCTCTGTCTACGGAAGAAAACTCCTTACCCTCCACCTTTTTCCCTACATGTATGGAAGATAACTCAGTTCCATGCACCATCTCTCTGTCATTTTTCTTTCTTTCCGTACCCACTTCCTCATCATCCACCCACAACTCATTTTTCTTTTCCTCCTTGTGCTGCTGATCTCTCAGCATCTCTGAGGCAAAACAATGCTCTAAATATTCCCTCGCAGTTGTCTTGGCACTTCCTTCCCATATTTGAAGTGGTGAAACATCTGCTGTGCCTTCAAATGGCAGACTCTGAGCTCCCACAAGGTGTGTTTGTCCCACAGCTTTTGTAGGTTGTTCAGATTCCATACATTCTGTGGGCTTTCCCTTGGGATCCACAGGTGGTACTAGTTTGTTGGAGTCCACAGAGTCTACATGCTGTGTATTCTGTTCAGGAAATTCCACAAAATCTGAATGTTTGACAGGAAGTTCCTCTGGACAGTTGGATTCCACCAACCCTGTCCGGTTCACAGATGCTACAGTTTTACCAGCAACTGTAAAATCCTCATTTTCAGCTGATAATGCCTTTGACTCCACATTATCTACTGTTTGTTGGACCGGACTGGTAAGACCCTTTAATTTCATTTCTGCAGGGTCTAATAATTCAGTCTTCCTTGGGTGCACAGTTTTAACAATTTCTGTCTTTCTGACATCCATTCCATTCAGTTCTGAAGCAGTGACCCTAGAATCCGGGTTAAGGCCATCAGGTCTATGAAAGTTTGCGCTCCCCACCTCTGATAATTCCTGTGAAGCTGGAACATCAGTCAGTTCTGTTCGTTCAAGCTCTGCTGAGCTAAATCCTGGAGTGGTATAACTGGATTCTGAATTTGTAACACAGTCAGGTCCATGAGTGCCCCTGGTCTTGCCCTCTGTCTGGCTAGGTAGATGCATGGCGTCCTTGTCAGCTTCCTCTCTCCGGGTTGGCTCAGGAGTACTTGGAGACTGGACGTCTGCCCTTCCTGTTATATCCTTGGCTTCTGACGCTGTGTCTGACTGAGTATTCAGATTTGTTACTTGCTCTCTCTGTGCCTGTACCTTTATCTGGCTCTGAGACTCTATACTGGAGCTGGAGCTAACCTTGGCCTCTGCGCCTCCTCTCTTCCCCCTCTTCTTCCTCCTTTTTTTTCGGTCCTTTGCTCCAATCTCTTCATTCTCTGGTTTCTCCTCTCCTCCCTCTTCAAGCTCTACTGTTTCAGAGCTCTTTCTGATGTGTGTTGTCTCTCTGTTACTGACCTCCTCTCTGCCTCCCTCCTTCCAATCTGCCGCTACTTCCTCCTCTTGCTGTGACCCATGTACTTCCTGTCTTTGTGCACCAGACCCATGTGACAGTACTGGCTGTGTTCCAACAGCATGTGGCTGACTAAGAGCTGCAGACAGTTGACGAGAACTAAGACCCTGTTCTAACAGCTGTGGAGCACTAAGACCAGAAGCTTGGGCTGAGCTCAAATCACATTCTTTCTGCTCTCTCGTTCCCTGTTCCAGCTGTTCAGTCTTTCTCTGATCCACAGTGTCACCATCATACCAAACTGACTGGGAGTTCACTGCCTTTATGTTTGAATCTTCATTGGCACCCTGGTCTAAATTTTCACCCTGATACCATACTGTGTTTGCAACCATTTCTGGTCTGTGTGAGGATGATCCCATTCTGCTCCCAGTCTGTCCTCCATCCCGCCACAGCACTCTGCAAGGTTTTCTTTCTGTGTCCAGGGACCTGCCGGGCTGAGGACTCTTGTGTGTGGAGTCAGGTTGACTCGGTTCCTCTGGGTCTGACTGGCTTTCCTGGGGATACTGGGATTGTTCCTGACCCATGGTTACTGAGAGGAGACAGGATTAGATTAAGGATTGCAACTGAACAAGTTAATAGCTGAGATCTGGAAACATTGCAGCATCGCTATAAAATAAGTTCAACAGGTCAAGAAATACTAGCAGTCAGATGATTAAGACGGGTTGTGAACAAACCAACAGTTTATCCAGATTATCTAAACCACTTTATTTGGAAGTCAAACTGAAAGTTAGTGCACTTTATATGTCGTAAAAGCAGGGAGACGATTCTAAACTGTGATGGATATTTACAATAGACCGTCTGGGTGATAATTTTACTGTTGGCCTTCATATTCTCTTCCACATTAATTTGACTAACCTGTGGGTTTGTTTACAACCTGTCTCATTGTCTCATAGTGTTTCTTGACCTGTCAGGCCTCATTTTTAAAGTTGATGTTGCAGCATTCCCAGTTTTCAGCAATTATTACTCATGGGAATAATTGCCAAATCCATGAAAATAAGACCCAATATCTGATCATATTAACAATGGATCACATAAGTATCAAAAGTACTCTTAATGACAAACCCAAAAAGAATTATCACTGATACTGCAGTTCCCCTACGCTCTATGGAGCGTTTTAGTGTCTTTCGGCCCATTGTTTTGGTTTTACGGCCTTCAAACATTAATGTTTTAGTTCAGTGTCATGGTTCTCATCAACTTGGTTTCCAACAGCAGCAGAAGGCAGCTGTTTTGAGTGAAAAGCTCTGATAAACACTGGACATTACCTGCAGAGCACCAACACTGTGTGTGGCTGTGTTTACAGCCTATTGCACTGCACCCTGGTGGCTAAAAAAATCATTAATGCAGCTTTAATTTTGCATTTAGTTTGGTTTAAATTACTAATCTGTTGTGTATGTGTTCATTTATTCAATTCTTTGTTTCCTTTAAGTCATCAGTAATAATTTTTCACCCAAGATAAACACTTTTGATTGCATCTGAAGAGGACACATAGAGTTGCTCTACATTAGAAAAAGGTTCTCTGAGTCACTCTTTGTTCCCATGTTAATACAGTGACACAAGCAGAAAAAGAGCCGCCAGTGTGCTTGTGCCAACATTGCAAAACGATTTCCCCCTCGGGCATAAGAAAGTTAATCAACAGTGACACACTCAACACCAACACGACCAACTCAGTGTCACTTGGTGTCCCTGTCAAACTGTGTCCCAAATCATAAATTGATTTTAAATTTTTTAGGTAAAAGAGCTTCCAATTACACTCTACAGTAGGTATTATGTGGTGTAATGTCTGCTTTGCAATTTAAAATAACAAAAAGAAACATAATTTTTAAACCTAAAAAAGGATTTACAACACAGGCCGCATTCATTCAGTGAATCTAACATTACTCCACTCTTTCAGCACGCTGTAAAACTTACCTTTTCTTCCTGCAGCTGGTTCCAAAGCGGAGTAAAGTTTAGCTTTATTTGCTGAAAGACTGTCAGTGTCTCCCTGCTCTGTCTCTGTCAGTGTTTCTGTCTCTACCACTCGGTCGGATATCAGCAACTCAACTTCCCACTTCTCTCCTTCCTGTTTTTCTACAATGGTGGTGGTAGGCAAGGCAACAGCCTTCCTGCCAGCACAGTTCCCATCACCACCTGGTCCAGACACTGGGTTTATGGGTAACTGAGTCTCCTCTGTTCCGGGAATACATAGATTTTTTGTGGCTCCTGCCTCACCAATCACAGATGCCACTACTGGTTCTATGGGTGACAGAGTTCCCTCGGTTTGACTTCCTGTTGTCTTTGGCTGTCTCTTTGCAGTTCCTTTACCAGCCTCTGGGGTGCTTCTGTTATTTCCTGGAGATTCTGTTGCACGTCTTGTGGTTTTTGTAGTTCTTCTTTTGTTTTTCCTGTTACGACCAGCATGAAAGTTGGCAGCTGGTGTACCCTTCTGTTCTCCCCCAGTTTCCTGGCTCTGACACAGAGTTCCAGTGGTACAGGATGTCTGAGTGACAACAGCAGAGTCCTCCCCAAGCCTTCTCTTCTCCAATGACGAGGGACTTCCCTGTTCTTCCGTTACTGTGCTACAGTTTTCTATGGTGACCACAGCCAGGCCTGCATCCTCCTTGCTCTCCTGTTGGCTGTTAGAGCAGAGTTCCAACCCACGGTCAGGGCTGACCAGCTCATGACTGATGGAGAGGGATGTGGAGGCATGTGTCAGTGTGATAGTACCACCAAGATCTGAGATTCCCTGCAAGAACAAGGAGAAATCCAAATTAAGTGGTGAAGGAAAAATGTTATTGCACAAACAGCAACAGCCCAAACAACTGACAAGGTAAAAGAGATATGTGATCCTGGCATGAAGAAAAGCTAAACTGCTACTAAATCCATTAATGCAAGATCACGTTGTAACCATTGTAACATGCAGAGATGTTCCCAGTGAAAGTGAAAGTGAAAAAGGGGTCAAAGAGGTGTGATGTGTATTTTAGGAATTCCTAATTAAAAAGTGAGTGAAACAGATTCAGATTCAGATTTTATTCACTCTATACTACACATTGTGGTATGAAGTACAAACATAAAACAAAACAGCAGTACAGTGGTAAACAACGAGAATAGATCTATAGCACAGACTAAGTCACTCAAAGAGAGGCAGAACATTACTCAAAAATGCACCTAGTTTACATACTATCCTTGGTTTATCAGTCTGCAATAATAATATAAGTTTAAACATAGACGGATGGTTTACAAAATATTTTGGCATACTTCTTTCTATTCTCAACGATGCTTGTGTTTTTACATTCAAACAAAAACAAAATATGATATTCATCCCCCAGACAGTTGTTATTACATAAATTAAACCTTTTATTCCTTTCCAGACCTTTGTATCTTCCTGTTATTTTAGGAATTCTGCTATTAGAAACTTGGAAATTACAAATAGCCTGGTCATACTTCCTGTTTTCACAAAGTAGATACTTTTCAAACCTAAAGTCTTCTTTAAAGTGACAATATAAATCAAATGATGACATACTCTGGAGCTCATTATGCCACTTCTGCAAAAACTGATCTTTTAACCTCTACTCAACTGCTAGCTTCAGCCAATTGATTTTAACCACACCTCTGATCCAACCAAAGGTAGGAGAAACCACATTCATCTAATATCTGCTGAACAGATGTAATCCATGGTGATACACACATTCCAGTGATAAACAAGTTAAATAAACAATTATATATTGCCTGGCTGAGCTTTGTTTCCTTCCCTTTCAACAAACTCCCCCAGTAACCAATAATTCTCTTTTTAATAACAATACATAGTGGGTATCTTCCTAACTCCCCATATAGTATATCATTACATGTTGACATTTTAACTTTTAATGTATACTTGGGGAATTTCAGATGTAACCTCTCTAAAATGGTTGTCTTCTCAAACCCCCATTGTTCACATGCATACAACATAACGGGTGTCACAAGCCTATCAAAAAGCTCTAGTCTAATATCTACTGGCAAATCAAACTTCCTCCACTAACACAGTAAAACATAGATCTGGAGGCCTTTTTACAAAATTCCTCGATAGCAATTTTAAATAAACCATTGTAATTAGTATAGGGAATAATACAGTAATACACCTTGTGTGTGCTCAGTGTCTTCTTATGTGTCATTACTCATGATATATGAGGTCAAGATGCACACAACTAATAATTCCCGTTACCAGTTATTTCCTACACATCCAATTCAGCAAGTGCAGCATGACCTGCTGTCAGTCACCAGAATTTGATTTTCCCATCTGGGTCCATGTAGTACTGATGATGCCGGATGACATCACCAAAACTATCCAGTAAACAGGTTACTGACTTCATATTTACTCTACATCTCTTGTTTCATTTGTAAAAAGTCAGTGGCAACAGGAAATAGACCATAACTAAAAGACAACCAAATAATTACACCAGGTCTGAAATTGAATTGACAACACATTTTTGATACTGAAATCAACTAAAAAATAAAATATATAACAAAATCAAAATGAATGCATTATCATCATCATGGCTACCAATTTACAGAGAGGGTTTTTAGATTTTATCATTTTTAAAGGCATATTTTGGTGCAGCAACTTCTACATTTCAGTAGTTGCTAGGAAAAGTTTCTCTGCAGATCACTGTCCAGTATCATGTTGTGGTGCAGCTGACAGTGTAACATCATCTACTGTGGGCTATAATATTCTCTTCTCTAATACCTCTGTGACTATCACATGACCACCTCTCATATAAGTCATGGAGCACTTTTCTTTAGAAAGACATTTTTTAGTATCTAACTTCATGTCAAATCTTGCCCTCTTTATTCCTGTCACAGTGCAGAACTGCTCTGCTAACATGTAGTTGGCAGCTGGATTCATATTTTCTAATTGTTTGGGTTTTCCTACTACTGACACTCCCAAACATATTATGTTCTTGTCTGCTGATTTCTGACAGCAGGACTTGAAGCTACGCAGTGTGAAATTCTTGTTTTTACTCTTTGGGAACATTTTTGTGAATGAAACTTGCCCACAAATGGAACAGAACATGGAGCCTTATATGGACATTTTAGAGGCGTTGATTATGCTAATGATGAAATCTCAGGAACGTTCACCTCCTCATGAATAGGTGACATTCATCTGGCTGAAACGAGCGATTTATGACAACTTTGGGCAGTTAAGAGAGTTTGTTGAATCAGACTAAGAACACTAATACAAGCAAATTCACAGAAAAAAGTCAGAGAGATTTAGGATAAAATAACGAAAATGTTCTTGCATGAGGCCCAATGTGTTGATTGTATTGGTATATTATACATACAATTAAATGACAACAAAGGGAAAAAATATTTTGACAATTTTAAAGCTACAGGAACAAAAAGGGAAAACTGATTTTTGTAGTTTGGGCCATCATTCTAAACTGTTATGAGAATATTTTACTGTAGTGTAGTGACACTATAAGATACAGCTTTACGTTAAGATTCCATCAGACACATACACTAAACCTCAGTTACCACAAGTCTCTAAACAACATATTTGCAAGTGAACAAAGGTGAGCTTTACTAAAATGTGTTGTATAATCAAAATTGCTTACCTGCTCAACTACAGTTAGCATGATAGGTCAAAGCTGAACTGGGAATTAGCTCTACAAAATCTAATAATACATTCATAACTGTGAAACTATTATATTAACAGACAGTTTAGACAATAATTTTACTGTTCACCTTCATTTACACTTCATTAAGTGGTTTGGATAAAGTGAATAAAGTGAATAAAGTGTTATAACTGATAGAAGGCAAAAATCACAAACATATAGCACAATTAGAATGTGCAGTGTTTGAAGTACATTATGTAATACACACGCCTGACAGCAATGTAACAGCTCCACTGAAGAAAACAACGCAATGCCTTCCTTCATTAGGCTTCGCATCAGAAATGTCTTTCTGTAAGAACATTATTCCTCACAGCAGGGGTTGTGTTGTGAAATGTTGCTTTCCTTTGTCAGATTTTGAGCTAAAGGAAACCTAGTCAAACAGGCAACATATCGAGGCAGTCAGCTCACCTTTTTGTCTCTGTGAAGCTGAATGAGTCTTCTCAGCTCCGCCACCTCATCTTGTAAACGACAGCCTCCACTGCTCTCTGTTCCTGCCTGCCCCTCCCTCTCCTTCAGGCCAGGGAATGTTAGGGTGTAGGTACCAAGATTTGAGTGGTGCTGAAACGCTCGGCCCCCTGGGTAAAAGTGCAGCTGATCATTTGGTTCCACCTGGACATCTGAGGACGTCTCATACCTGAGATGAAACAGACATATGTCTAACTGAACAACACAAGGAAATATTAAACATATAACAAAACCAAGCCATACTTTTACAATTTTCTGTCTTTTATCAGTCTCACAAACAAACCTGTCCATTGAACTCACTCTCTTTTTCCTTCAACCATGTTTTAGAAAATAAATAAATAAATCAAACACTAGTGAATAAGTAAATTTCAAAGAAATGCACGTCCAAGATTCTTACCTGTCTGCCTTGTGTAAGAGTAAATAATTAACACTGTGGCTGTGAGTTTGATTTCCTTTCAAGTAACTGAAGTTAAAGAGTTGTCTTACCAAACTAAAAGAGACACGATATTTACAAAATAAGTAAACATTTAGAACAAATATACACTAAAAGACAAATCCTGGCGAGCACACAACACCCAATATGTGTGACACACACAGCTCTATGTGGTGGATGACATCACATCACTGATCTAGACTTTATAACCATGCCCTCCCCAAATCCTCCCACACCCTACGATAGGACCAGCTGCGCTGCCAATCAACACACTGAAACTTATTGTTCTCAGAATGCCTCTTACAGTTCAGCTGCATGCAGCCATTTGAGAGCTCCTTCAGCATCAAAGTGCACAAAGACTCAACTACTGACATGTATGTTCCTTTTACCTCCAACTGCAGAACACGACATTCAGTGGCTGTCTTCATAACAGCTATTTTGTGTGTATTTATCCAACAACTGTTGATATAATGCTGACAGTTTAGCTGACACACACCAGTGTTTCACAGTGGTTTCTCAGTTACTTCCATCATTAGTAACTGTCAAAAGAAAGTGCTAGATTGTGTGCACACACACATTCCTACAGAGCAATGTCTGTTGTAAACCGGTTTATCTTCATAGTGCAAGCATTAATGCTGTTACTGTTTCTCCTAGATTGTCCTGTCAGCCAACTTAGTTTTTAACATAGAACATAGAAGGATCACCAGTGAATTGTTGCCTCAGATCCATGACATGACACTGTTTGGATGTTAACATCATGAAAAGAATGGAGAACAGGGTTTCAGTTTATGGCATGGAGGTTAAGTTTTTTAGGTGTACACGGTTTCTCACTTTTACCTGGTGCAACAATCTAGCTGAGGGGGACCTAGCTGCAGACATCAACCATGGAGACCTCGGGGGCAGATGTCATTGGATGGGAAAAAAACAGATAAATTGGAAGACTTTCAGAAGACTTTTAAGTGCAAATGACTTTGTTTTGGAGTTGGAAATGTCGAACACAGATTTTCTCATAGTTCTGACCTACTGACTAGCAGTGACTGTAAAGGTCTATACCAGGGGTGTCAAACTCAAATAATGAGTGGGCCAAAATTTAAAACTGAACAAAGCCGTGGGCCAAGGTTGAAAAAAATTACCTTTTAATAGGCACCCAAACAAGTTTTGCATTGCAAATTGAACAAGCAAGGCTTATATAACTTTATAATGACATGCAAACCCGAGTTTCATGTTTAAATATAAAAATTGAATGCCTCTTTTCTATTTGCAGTCTTCTGAGGTAAATATAAATAAAAAAAATATAAATACATTTGAAAACAAAATAACAATAATGAATGAATCAAACATTCAAGCCTTGAAGTAGCAAGAGAAGAGTGCATGAATAAAATGTTTTTGCTCAGTTTGCTACACTGATTTGCTTTAACACTGAATATGGAACAAGCCATGCTTATAGCTTAACTTAACTTAATAGTGCAAAATCAACTGTCAAAGAACAAACGAAGAAACAACAATGGCATATTAAATAAAATTTAAATAAAAAATGAATGCCTCTTTTCAATTTGCTAAATATCAACATTAACTTTTTCCACTGGCTAATACATAAATCAATCATTCAGGCCTTTTTACTGTTCAGTTTGCGACACACTGATCTAACATGGTGTGTTCAAGCCAGACACCTGGCATCTTTTCTTGGATGCTAGTTCATCAGTGTCGGGGCTCAGGCTTTGAGCTGAGGCAACCTTCATTATCGAACGAAGGTGTTCATCAGTGAGACGTGCCCTGTTAGATGTTTTCGTCATCTTCATTGAGGAGAAAAGTTGCTCACATAGGTAAGTGCTGCCGAACATGGAGAGCAATTGAGCAGCTTGGGTGCGGAGCTGAGGCATTGTGTCAGGGATGTATTGTGGAAACTGTGCGGCGCCAACAGCATCATACTTTGACTTCAGCGTGTCATCACACTGGAGTTCAATCAGCTCCATTTGAATATTAGTTGGTGCTTTTTCCACATCGACTGCGAAGGGATTACTAAGCAGTTCAAATCTCCATTTCTGACCATCAAAGTCGCCAAATCGCCGGTTAAACTCAGCGCCGAGTACACTGAGTTTTTCAGCAAACTGTGCGCACACGGCGGTAGAGATCTGCGTATTTATGGTTTGGCAACAGGGGAAATGGCCAAGGTTTCCTTGCAGCAGCTGATTCTCCCACAGGCAGAGTTTAGCTTTAAAAGCTTTCACTGACAAGTACATCTCGGTGATGATGCGGCCCCGCCCCTGTAGCTGCAGGTTCAGCGCATCAAGATGGCTTGCGATGTCAGACAGAAAGGCCAGCTCACACATAAACTTTTGCTCCTGGAGTTCTGCTGTGTCCTTCCCTTTGCTTTGCAGAAACTGACATATTTCTTCACGCAGCTCGAAAAATCTGTTCAGTACTTTTCCGCGGCTTAACCATCTCACCTCTGTGTGATACGGCACGTCTGTGTGTTCCGAACCAATCTCTTCCAGAAAAGACTTAAACTCGCGGTGATTCAGACCTTTGGCTCTTATAAAGTTAACAACTTGTGTTATTGTGGTCATAACATGTTCCATCTTTAGGGCTTTAGCACACAGTGACTCTTGATGTAAAATGCAGTGATAAACCGATAGCTCACCTGCACAGTTCTCTTCCTGCATCTTTTCACGCATCCTGCCCACCAGCCCATTCTTTTTACCACTCATCGCTGGCGCACCATCAGTGGTTAATCCCACGAGTTTATCCCACGGCAGGTTTATTTCAGTTACACATTTGCAAACCTCCTCAAAAATGTCCTTCCCTGTGGTTGTGCCATGCATGGATTTAAATCCCAAAAGCTCCTCCGTAACAGACATTTTTGAGTCAACACCGCGGATGAAGACTGACAGCTGCGCAGTATCAGACGCGTCAGTGCTCTCGTCCACAGCGAGGGAAAAAGAAACAAAATCTTTCCCCTTTTCCATCAGCTGGTCATGCAGATTGGTGGCAAGATCACATATGCGCTCCGCTATTGTGTTCCTGCTCAGGCTTACGTTTGAAAATGCCTGTTTTTTCTCTGGGCACACTTGGTCACAAACTTTCAGCATTATCTTTTTAATAAATTCTCCCTCATTAAAGGATCGGGATGATTTGGCGATTTCTTCTGCCACGATATAACTCGCCTTTACAGCAGCCTCGTTTTGTGCTGTGGCTTTTTTGAACATATTTTGTTGTGAAATCAACCCTCTCTTCATCTCCTCTACTTTCTGGCCGCAGCACGTTTGGAAAGAACGCTGCTTGCTAGAAATCTGACACCAAGCTGGCGCGCCAAAACAACCGCAGAGCATTATGGGATTTGTAGTATTCGCGGTGAATGCGGTGTTAAAGCAACACCGCCGCTGTATAATACCGGCGGGCCAGCTCTAATGTTAATTAGATATTGCCCCACGGGCCAAATGAAATTACACGGCGGGCCAAATTTGGCCCGCGGGCCAGAGTTTGACACGTGTGGTCTATACAATTATATTCACCTTCAGTCTGCTAAACAAGAATACTTTAGGTTATAGATCTCAAGTAACTGCCTTTAACAATAGAAAAGAGTAATACATCCATAGCCATCCAAGGAATATATTAGACTCATATTTAATTTATTAGATTATTAGAAAACTGCCATTTCTGTGAATCTGATATTGAACCATATAAACACTTGTTCTACAGCTGTAGATTTATAAAGAACACGTGGTAAGATGATTGGCTTTATTCTAAAGTATATAAATGTGGAACATTTTACATTTAAGAATATGCATTATGGGATAATTATGGAGGACAAAGTATTCCATGCATAAAAACCAAATTTACTAAATCACCCCCCTTGTGGAATATATTTGTAAATGAATTTTCATCATATACCGAAGCCCTAGAAAGGATAAACAAGCTCCAAAACGTGATGCTTTACTAATCAATCCAAGCTGAAATAACCCCTTGCTTTATCAATTGTATGTTTATATACAGTATAATGCAGTGATTAAGAAATTGTAGTAAAGGAACATTTATGTTCATGTATTATTATTTGAATATGTTCTTCATGAATGTGATACATTGATACATTCTTGTTAGATTCTGCTCAATATTTTTGTACAACAAAAATGTTTAACTTGGTTGAAAATAAAGTGACTAAAAAGAAAAAAAGAAAAAAGAAACTAAATAGACTAACAAACTAATTACAAATGTGTAAAAATGATTTATACTTCATTTATATACCTTTATTTACACTCTGGAAGAACACATTGAGGTACAGGAGCCCTCTTTTACAAATGTACTGAGTTTACATAATAAAATTAGACAACATTAAAAAAGATCAGATTTAAGTAGTTGCACTGCTAAAGCATATATAACTAAAATCAATTGTGCCCATAATGAGTTCTCTGAAAGTACTCAGGGCTACCAGTGTATTAAGCTTTAGGATCTGTTGTAAATGATTTCATGAGAATGCAGCAGCATATCTGAAAGCTGACTTTCAGCTCATTATTTACTGATGGAAACTGTAACTGAAGCCAGTCTGCAGAACGTGTTTGATAAGTTCCACATCTCCAGGTGAGCAATGAGGATAGATAAAATGATGAAATGGTAACCTATTCATAAGATTTTTGTAAATAAACCAGGTTGTCTCCAGGTTGGCACCCTTTTCATCAGCCATAGCTGCAAGTGAGTCCAGGAGTACATCTTTGTTCTTAATTTGCTGAAATGTTGATATTCGACTCACCAGTTCCACAATCTCTGGATCAAAGTTTTGTAACCAGGGCATTCAGGGGTGAAACAGGAGAAAGCATAGTCCTGGTTCAGGTTAAGTTTCAGAAAACTAATGTAGCTAAAATCTCAAGCGCAAAAGTAGTTTAAAAAAGTAAAAAATCTAACTATAGAACAAGTTGAAAAATCTTTTCCATGAATTGGAGGCAACCATGTATGCCATGGTCAGTGAAAACCCAATGGGAAAGCTGAGAACCAAAATCAAACTGGTAGGGTGCGGAAGTAACGATGATCAATGCAACGCCTTTCTCTCATTCTTTCAAACCAAACTTGACACCATCTCCTGGCTGTTGCGACCTATTCACAGCCACCTCCACTCCATTTTTTCCTAGCCCTCCCCTCTTTACAACTCCACCTCTAAATCATTTCTCTCCAATCATCCCTCTCTGACCTTTCCCACATCACGACTGGATAACCAACAGTTCCCAGGACCCCATCCCTTCCAAACTTATACCTGCCTGCCTCCCTACCATCTGCCCACTCATCACTGCAACTGTAAAGTCTTCCCTCTGCTTAACCATGAGATGGATTGTCATGAAATTTGGTTCAGACATTCATGATCCCCAGAGAATGAATCCTAATAACTCTGGTGATCCTAACTTTTCATCTTGCACCATCATCAGATCAAAATTTCATTTTTTCCAATACTTTGGTTTATGACTAAATAGTTTAACTGCTGAACACACGATACCTCCTACTTCACTACGTCCATTCTAACTGGAGGCTTCAAGTTTCCACATCACACTTGTGTAAGTTGAATATTGGACCAGTATTGGCTTCCAAATGATTTGTATGTCACAAATCATGCTTGTAGCCCCTAAAATTGGATTTTCAATGAGCAGAGAGAAACTTTCCATTTTCAGCAGATGAATGTGAAAACAGCCTTCTAGTGTTAAACTCTGCACATTCATCATTCTGTAAAATAAAGCCCCAACATTCAACTGTAGGAACAAGAAGAAAAACATATTTTTGAGTGGAGGGGAACTTTAATTGGTCAACACTACAACACTACCTGATTAAAAAGCCAATTTGTACTTGAAAATGCAATAATGTAAAATTGATTTCAAAAGGGAGCATTCTACAGTGCTGCAAGTCATTGGGAGGCATAAATCATCTACCCACTTTTTGACTCTGGAAAAGAAAGATCAGAATCCGAATCAGAGTCATCTTTATTAGCCAAGTATGTTTGCGCATACAAGGAATTTGCCTCCGGTTTAGTGGCTCTCAATGTAGTTACACACAACACAACAATCTTCAGAAAGATACACAAGGAATGACTATATACAGGTGAAACCATTTATGTGAACTGTAAACAGGTAGTGCAAAATAGTGAAGAGTGCAAGAAGTGCTGAGATAAACATTAAATGGTAAAAAAAATGTCATGTTACTTTTTATACATATAGTAGGGGGTTATGTACAGTATATACAGTCTGTTCAAATATACAGTAATGAATTAAATGTATTGCACATTTTTATTTTAAACTAAAATAAATATGTATAATTTGTAGGTGCAGTGGGTATTACATTGTTGCAGGGTTACTGTAAATGATGTCAATATGTGTGTGCACTAAGAATATCTTCAGCAGTGATGAACAGGTCTGGAATTAAGTCATTTTCAGGGCAACGCCACTTTGGCCTTTGATAAATACAAATTTATTTATACTGTAAACTCTATGTATGTTCGTAGTTAGCTAACACTATGCAGCAATATCCTGGTAAACTTTAAAAAACAATATGTATTAATATTTACACTGTACAGTGTTTAGCTCCTTGTGCTTATCACATAACGTTAATTGTTAGCCAATGCTAGCTAGCGGGTTAGCTGTTAATGTTTACATTAATGTTACACATAGATTTCTCCCACTCCCGAAAATATGACGCTATTGTTGATGTCCAGTGTGATGACGGAGACACTGGGAAATGTGAGTTTGTTTATTTGCTGCGTCGCATGTAGTTTTAAATGAGGAAATCCGCAACTTCCTTTTAAGGGTACAATGGCCAGTTCAAAACAGGGCATGTCAAACTGGCTGTGTGGGTAGTTAATTTCAGAAGGGGCATTGCGGCCACACTCTGGGCATCCACGGCACTGGCTGTTTGGCCATGGTATAATTCCTGCCCTGGATGAAAGTGCAGAAAACAGCTACTTATGCAGGGCAGAGTTATTAAGCAATATACAGGGAAAATTAAATAATGATCATAGGAACCTCCTCCTCCTGCATTAACAATAGGTTTCCTTGTTTCACAGAAAAATGTAGCTTTGCAGATTTGACTGTGACCCACACCCTCCCTGTCTGTGTTATGGCTCTCTGCCTTTCTCTCTGTGTCTGACACTTTAACAGATGTGTGTAACAACACTGTTCTGTGAAGGACTGGTTCGGGGCTGAACTCTGACTCTCCTGACAGTCATCTCCTCTCTCTACTCATCTGTCCTTACAAGCCTCCACCCCTTTTTTTCCTTTTCCTTCTTCAACGAGGGGAATTGACTGACTCAGTGCCTGTGATGTCATCACTATAAAAAAAGACAAGGGGAGAAGGAGAACGAGGCACGGTGAGAGGTTATAATCCTTTCTGCCTATGAGAAGGTGACTCACTATCTCTACCATTATATTAACACATACACTTCAAGAAACACCCTTTAAATGAGTTCCTTTACAGGTATTTCTTAAAAGAAGCTTTGGGCTAATGACATCTGGAATAAACCAGACTACTGATAAAACATTCATCTGTGATGGAGAATAACTTATCCAACACAAATGCAGTACAGTTTGCAAACACTAAATTGCTTTCCTTTTCATCCTATAAAATGTGAGAGAGCTACATTTTCTACATGGATATTTGAATGATACAATATGGCACACCCCTAATGCCCACAAATAATAACTGAAAGTCTGCCAACTGTGAGATTATCTCTTGTACAAAGTTCATATTTTGTCCTGAGGATGGAGCGAGTGGAAAGCTTATGGAATTCTTAAAATGGACAGAATTCAGTCTCTGGGGAGCATGATTCTCTCAGCAGTTTAAGTTGCAATCTGCTCATTTAATTTAGCTATATTTCTGTGAAAAAAAGGATTTTGGCTCAATGGTAAAACTAGAGCAAAAGGTCAGGGAGTCACCAAAAACAATGGATCATAATACTCTATGGGATGTGACTACACACAGCTAAATTAAAGTAGGTCCAGCCATTATTTGGAAGATTGTACAAAGGTAACAACGTAAACCAGTGTTTATTTTATCAATTTATAAAATTAACCACAACTTTGCTTCAACATCAAATTAATTGAAATCTTAACATTTACTTAGTAGAGTAGAGTTAAAGAGAGAAAACTTTTTGTACCTCCACAACAACTGTGGTTATAATAGAGACAAGAGGGACAATAACAGCATTGGTACACATATTTGGTGCTTGTATAATGTTTGTGTGCAAGATAATCAAAGATGACATTTCCACGTGTTGCAATTCAAGATTCAAGAGTTCCAATACAGAACATATGAACCACCAAGCATGATACTGCTCATTGTCGTATTTAGATTCAACACAAGGTTGAATCAACACAAGATTATTACTATTAGTATTGTGGCTGTTGAGGGGGTCTGAAAGTGGAACCCGCTTCATATGTGAGGACCATGAATCTGTGGAACTGAATTTCAATGTCAATTCCATTTAAAGTAAAAACTTAACTAGCTCCCAAATCTACAATGTGCCTTTCTACAGTGCTGGTTACATATGCACCAATGCACTGTATAGTGTTTACAACATGGCAGACCAGAGCAAAGGTGAAGCTAAATACAAAATACAGTAGTAAATGGACTGTACTTGTATAGCGCCTTTTTAATCATCTGACTACTCAAAGCGCTTTTAACACTACGAGTCAATTCACCCATTCACACACATTCATACGCTGAATGGGTACAGGGGCTACCCTACAAGGTCCCAACCTGCCCATCAGAGGAAATCTAACCATTCGCACACATTCATACACTGATGGCACAGCCATCAGGAGCAATTTGGGGTTCAGTATCTTGCCCAGGGATACTTCGACATGCGGACTAGAGGAGTCGGGAATCGAACCGCCAATCTTCCGATTATTAGACGACCCGCTCTACCTCCTGAGCCACAGCCGCCGTAGTAATGCAGCAAAGTGTAATCCCTGCAGCAATTTAATCTCATGCACAGGGGAAGTGCATGACAAAGCATCTCCTGTAACATCACACAAGAATACAGCATGTCTGATGTTCTCAGTAACAGTCACATGTCCCTGAATTGGTTAATGTTAGTGCTTCCAATTTAACTAAAGAGTAGTATAAGTATAAAACTCCCAAAATTTACCTTTGAACAAAAACTAGTGCAGTGTCCATTCAAAACGTGCCTGTTTGGAACAGGCAGATTTCTCAATACCTAGAGAGAACAGTGCCTGTCCCCTAAACACCTCTCAGGCACACTACAATTTACCGATGCTCCCTTAACAACGCTCCCTTAACGCCTCACATGCAGGCTATCAGTGGATGGTATAATTTACCGATGCTCCCTAAACACCTCACATGTAGGCCATCAGTAGACGCTACAATTTACCAATGCTCCCTAAATGCCTCACAAGTAGGCTATTAGGAGACTACAATTCTGAACTGGCCTGAAATTGGTCAGATGAACTGCAGTGCCCACAATGTGCCTGAGACATCCTGCACTATGTCTGGAACATACATACAAAGTTTCACGTGAGGAATGGGAATAGTAGAGCTTCACTCTTTGAACTCTTTCAATTCATTTACTATGGTAGTTCTTATCACTACGGATGTAATCCCCCCTCCAACCACAATGTGGGTTGCAATGGCAGAGTGGCCGCTTGTTGACTCCACGTGCAGAAGAAGAAGCAGAAGCAACATTGTTTATGAGGTATTTTTTATATATTTCTGAACGTGTCTGAGACATCCAGCATTAAGTCTTGAACTTACATGTCAAGTTTCGTTCACAGTACACAGTTCAATAGTAGAGCTTCAGTCTCTTGAACTTTTTCAAGTCATTAATATTAATGATGTAATCCCCCCTCCGACCACAATGTGGGTTGCAGTGGCAGAGTGGCGCTGTCTGCATTTATGCTCATTGACTCCATGGGCAGAAGAAGAAGCAAATCAACGTTGTTTATGAAGTATTTTCTATATATTTCTCGAGAACCGCTCATCCAAACAACTTCACATTCGACACTGCACTTCCTTGAGTCCAGAGCAATCCACCTGCCAGGTATGAAGTAGATCGGATGAATGGTTTTTGAGATATGTGAAGGACAAACATACATACATACATACATACATAGAGACAGACAGACAGAGATTCCTTGCTTTATATAGAGACATAGAGAGATAACCTCCCTCATTCAGGGTTTCTTTGGTCTCTTTTCATACTTAAACAAGACTAGGTCAAAACCTAGTATATGGCTGGACCGACCGTGTATGGTCAATGTGTGAAAATGTGGCCAGTTTGTTACAGGGATAGTCAGTGGTAGTGTCTATAATGTGAACTCCTGGATATTAAATGTTCATCTGCAATTTTCTGTAGTGGTCCCAGTAATATTTACTGAAGTAGCATATCACATGACATGGTTAAGCTATGTTTGAGTAAAAAAAAAAAAAATCAGTTGCAAGAACAAAACTTTCCACTCATACCTTGGGATGTTTTATTTAATTATAACTATTCTAATTATTATTAAGTCCCCCTGCTCTTTCATCTGTTTCACTCAGCCTCTCTCTTGGTTAAGGAGGCTGCGGTGAGAACGTTTTGAAAGCATTTCAGGTGCAAATTCAGGAGGCTTATCTCCGCACAGTTACTGCAGTTACTGTCAAATCAAGCGCACCTGCAGAGCAGCTGTCCCACACTAAACTGATATAACAGTTTTTTTTTTGAGTCGCATATTTTACCTGCAAGACTCGTGTTTCAATGCTGTTGTTAATGGTTTGTGATGTGAAAACATCAGAGACATCTGGCCGACCAATGGTGTAACTTCATCACTCACTCACTCACACAACCACGATTATAGAGCTGGCCACGCTGTTGCGGTCCAGCCAAAAATATGACAAGAATGTGAACATGGATTCAATAAAAACCAGAATCAATGTAAAGAATTAGAGTCAGAGTAGATAAAATTGAAACAGTGCCCAACCCTAATCAATATGACACAAAGGCTCTATTTGTAGACAGGTGAGACATTTTGGGCAGGTGTTCACATTATTGTGTCCATCCAATGTGTTCATCAAGGTAGGCTATGATGATATTTTGCTGATACTGGCCTTTTTTTTACACTGGTCTAAAGTGAATCATGTGATCTGATGGAGTATCCAAGGAGGGTTGAATCAAGTACAACTGGACTTGGCTGAAGATACTTGAAGACGTTTTGCCTCTCATCCAAGTGGCTTCTTCAGTCTCTTTCATGTATCTTCAACCAAATGCAGTTGGCCTCAATTCAACCCCCCTTGGATAACCATGACCTGGATGACTGAGAATCTTCACAGAGATCTGATGGAGTGTCTCATCTCAGTAAAACTAGAGGATGTTTTTAATTATCTGTGAATATAGTGTTTTTACTATATAGCAGACCTCTAATAAAAGACACAGTTTTGAAGAGATAATTATGTCTCCACGGGTATGGTAGCACCTGTCATTTGAGCAAAAGCTTTCTGTGTGAAGCTGTATGAGCATCATGTTTCAGATCACATTCCAAATAAAACTAATACAATTCTGAAAATATCTGTCCCACATTATGGGCCTTTAAAAGCCCATATAATTAAATCCTGGGATCAGGTACTCACTGTATGAAGAGCTCCAACAGCTGCTGGTGTCCCCTGGTCTTTGCCAGACATGCTGGAGTTTGTCCCTGAGCGTTGGTCTGCCTCAGTGCCTCCCTTCCTCCTGGCTGCTGCAGGAGGAAGGATGCCACTGTCCCCAGACCATGACCGGCTGCCAAGTGGAGCAGACTGGAGTGCTGCTGGCACTGAGACTGAGCTGGAAAGAAAAAAAAGAAAAGAAAAAGGTGAGTGGGTGCAACTGATAGGCTAGAATGAAGCGAGGTAGAGAACCAACCTATGTCAGAAGAGTTTTTTCTTCTGCTCTGTTCAAGCTACAGCTGAAACTAAATCCTAACTTCCTGCAGGAGCTTCAGAATAAAAGCATTTTAATGGTTTAATGGTTCATGTTGTGTAGACCATATTGACTTCATCATGTATTTAACAAGCTTAAGAACAGCTCTTGAAACAATGAGGACTGACGTCTTGACTGACTTATTAATGACAAACTTTAAGCAGTTAAACAACACGGTACTTAGGCACAGCTAAATGCTAATGTCAGCATGCTAACATGCTCAAAATAACAATGCTAACATGCTAATGCAAAACTGGTATAATGTTCACTATCTTGGTGTAATGCGCTTGCGTGGTAACATTTGCTAATTAGCACAAAGTACAGCTGAGGCTGATGGGAATGTCAATAGTTTTGCAGGTATTTGCTGATAAACCAAAGTATTGGACAAAGTCAACCGCATGATTTTGTGGTTTGGAGTGAAAAGTTGGAGGCATTGGAGGAAAGTAGGATATATTGTCTAGGAACCATGAATATCTGTACAAAATTTTCTGGAAATCCATCCAATAGTTGTTGAGACATTTCAGTTTGGACCAAAGTGGTGGACAAATGGTTATTGCCATCCTAAAAATGCTTTTGGTTTTTGAGAAACAAGACAGGTACAAGTATAGCAGTAAAGCATGCACAGGTGAAGTGGTTACATGAAGAGCTACAGAAGCGTGTAGTTATGCTAAGTGAGGCCTTGTCTCTAATTAGTGATGGACTGTGAGAACACCAGGAACAATGAGGGAAATAAGTCCCAAACTGTATCTATCCCTGACAAAATCTGATGTTGTATTTCATAATATGTTAAGAGGGTTGTCAATAAACCTAAAACCTGTCATGTGGACACATGGAGGACAGCAAGTTGACTGATCATTTATCACAGCAGCTCAGTCTGTCTGTCAGGTCAATACTAGTATTTATAATACTAATAGTAAGTCTAACATCAACCAGTGTATCACAAGAAACCAAAACAATTAGACATCCTATTTAAACCATGGAAGTCATTTTTGAATGGAGCAGCATGCAAGCATATAATAACCAAATGGTGTCTTCAGTCATCAAACATGTAGTGTATATGACTGCTTCTCTGGTGGGAGTGTGATTTTTGGGTCCCACAAAACAAACCAGCACTGCTAGTAACCATCAGCATCATCATCACCTCAGATGTTTCAGCCAGTCAGCTAAATGGCAGTGTTATAAAATGATCCAAAAACAGGGGGACAGCTCCAACTTCTAATTGAGTGGGAGACTTTGTTCCTGGCATGTTTGACATAGAATTTCCTGACTTTATATGGCAGCTGATTGTGAGATTCAAAAAGCAGAACAGAATATAATGAGAGAGAAATAAAGACAGAAAATGTCATAGGTAAAAGAGTGAAGTAAAGAATTCATGCAGGCATTTCAGCACTCAACATGCAGGGAAATAGGCTTTCTCTGAGAAAAGCCTTGATAACCCAGATTGTATCTATAACACAGGTAAGGAAAAAGTGTTGTCCAAGACAGATACCATGTGACCACAATGATCCTGGTTTGATCCTGCCTGGGGACGTTTGTTGCAAGTCATCCTCATGTGTCTGCTTATTATCTTACATAAAACCAGTAAGAGATAACTAGTGTACTAGTAACAGCTATTTAAATGTATAGCTCTTTTTGTTGATACAAGAAAAATGTTGTTTTAGGTAATAAATTTGCCCAGTATGCTCAGTCTCATCTAAGTTATGTCCCCCAGTGAAGGCTGGTGGTTGTCAGGCATAATATGTAATATTGGCATTATTTTGTTTTCAGAATTTTGATGTTCATTTAATCTTTTGTTCAAGCGCATTTACTTGGATATTGCAGCGTGTTTGGGCCACATCAATAGTTTAAACATGTTAATTTTTAAATGATTAATCATCTATTGATTATTTAAGGAAATTAAGGAAATTGCTTAGTTTGCATACCTACAAGAAGTGATTATTCAGATATTATTCATAGACATTAGAACAGTGAACTGAAAACTGACATTCAAAATAAAACTCACCACTGCAGTTGTCCAGCTGTGTCTCTGTATTGTGTCTGTCTGTGTCTGTGTGTGTATGTGTTTCTGTCGCTGTGTCAGTCTGTGTCCATGTGCGTGTCACTGTTTGGTTATCCGTGTGTCTGTCCACATCTGTCAGTGTGTGTGTGTTGATTAAAGCATCTCTAGAGTGTGTGTGCAGTCCTGGTGCAATCCTTTGGTGGCACAGAGTGAGGTGTTTTAAGGCCAGCGCCAAGCTCTGATCCAACCTCTCACACTCTTTCAATGGAATCTGACAGATAGAAAATACAGACAGCTCAAAAATGACAGATGCGTTTTTTTTTCCTTCATGCCCTCTCTCCCTTCTAAAAACATTTCTGTACAAATAAACAGTATGAACATAAAGACCTCACCTAAACAATAATTTAAGACCATTTTAGAATGGAGTGAAAATTAGTTCCTTTCTATATGCAACATTTTTAAGCCCCTCTTACCTGCTCATCATCCAACAATAATGCTTCCTGTGGAGATGTGTTGTTGAGTAGGAAGTGGGCCATGTCAAGAGCCAGGTCCTGCACACAAACACACACATTGACACTCATCATTATTCTGAAAAATTCAGAAAAGACCTCTCAGATAAATGTGTGGTGCCTTCAAGGGCCATTTCAACTCATTTGTCATTCTTAAAAATAATGCATAGAAATACTACAGCAGCTTATTGCTGTCATTATGACAAAAATGTTTTCTTGTTATAATGAGAATCCCTTTCTTGTTAATAACATCTTCTTATATCACAAAACTGTCTCATTTCACAAAAGCAACATATCTCATTAAAATAAACTTTTCTAGTTGTAACTTCCAGAAGTTGTTAAAATGAGTAAATACTCAAAGAGGGGACATTGTAGCATACATTTTAGTTAGAAGTGAGTGTGATTGTTTTATATGGTTCGGTTAAGTTTTCATGCTTGGGATGAGACAAACAGTATCATCCATCCATTACTGATTGTCACAACTGGTCTTGGGCCATGAAAAATTTGAGGAGACACACCATATTAAAGGTTTTAACAAAAGTAATTTATTTAATCAAACTGAGATTAACTGAATATATAACAAAAGTACACAAGAACATCGAGTGTGGCGATCGGTGGAATCAGTAGTGTAGGATGTGCATGAGAGTGAAGATAATGTGTATGTGTTCTAAGGTGCATAACATAACATAAAAAGGAACCAAGGCTGCAACATAACCAAACAGATGCCTGCAGGGAAGGAGAGGGAAAGAGAGAGTGTTAGGAGCAACCAGGACTTTTAAAACTGGGAACATTAGGCCCAGGTGTTCCCAGTTGGCACTGATGATCCACCTGAATGTAAACAAACAGTCAGGGGAATCATAAGAGCACTGCTGACCAGAACACAGCAGGGTTTGCCGCATGATATAAAGTATTGCCGCTTATCCTGTGCAGGGTCAGGAGTCCAGCTCACAGAGAGTGACAGGTGGAGTGTGTGGACAAGTCACATAGAGACAGACATACTCCCATTCTTACCTATGGGCAATTTTTAGACTGGTTGCTATCATAAATATGTTTTTGTCCAGATTAAAAACTATATGTAAAACTATTATTGTTTGAAATTAAGCAGTATTCAGCCTCTGGTCCAGGTGGAGGGGTTGTGGATATGTGTACTCAGCACTGGATACTTCATTAAGTTTGCTACATACACTGAATGAGCATTTAAAATGCACCTTGGGAGTCATACTTAATTTCTACCCCAAAGTTTTTATGTACACAGGCCTGTAGCTCTGACTTTTTATCAAGGAACCAGATTCTAACACAGTTGTTGATGTTTTGTACTGATGGTTACCAATATATCTGTAATAAACTGATATATCAACCCCTCAATGTATCTGTCATGTTCTAACTTTTACAGTTGATATAATTTCTTTAATGTATGAAGACAAATGCATATTGTTCTATATAATCCTCAGAAATGAAAGTTGTCCAGTTGAATGCAGTGAAAGGACTGTGTTGTTACCTGAACAAAGCAGAAGCTCTCCTGCGAGTGTGTGTCTACTGGTCCTCTAGGCCGAGCCAAACATAATGTCACCAAGACCTGCTCACACACATTATGGGCTACACACACACACACACACACACACACACACACACACATACACATACACATACACACACACACAGAGGGAAAGATTTCTTGATTGTATCTGTAAGGTAAAACATCCCATAAATACAACACCCTTGTTGTACATAAATACAACAACAAGGTTCAAACATATACAAATAAAATTGACTTGACTCACTCACTCTAACTTGACTCACTCTAACCTTCTCTTTTCAACACAAATACTTAATACTAATTCATCATCATTTCTATCTGTTGTTCTTTTGATGGCTACTGTCAGTGAAACACCCCCTGTACAAATGTTTCACATTGTGAGTCATTATAGTACAGATCATTCCAACCCTACCGGCCCAAATGAAGAGATGAACTTTTATTTAGGCTCTGAATATTTGAGACTCAGCTATCATTTGAATACCAGCAGCAGATGTGAGGATTTAGGATATGTACAATGTTCCTAAAGGTGGCAGGGAGCAAATCTTGTTCACCTGTTATGATTGTAGCTACATTGTATCTGACAGGCTGTGTCAATGTGGAATAATTACCATGTTAATGATCCACCATGACTTATCTGTAATTATAATACCTCTGTTTCACCCACTTTAGTTATAGGTCAGGATAAACTATCAGATGTGTCCAGTCCAATGCCTTCAGAAGCTGTAAATGTTTCCATCTCTCCATCCATCTAATCCATTAGTAAGGAATGTCTTAGTGCTTTAAACACACACTGTTCTCATCGGACAAGAAGCCAGGCTGCTGCTCTGGAGCAGTGCAGCAGGTAGGGAAGCTATAAACCGACTATACCAACACTTTTAGAGTTTGTCACAAGTGGTCTCCTTACCTGTAATCTGATGAGGAGTTGGTACCAAAATTATCTCTCTGTCCCTAGCAGACAGCTAATGCTTTAGAGAGCAACTACACACAGCCTGCTTGCACTGCCATCTAGAGGTTGCTGCATGCTCTGCCAGACCCATGTGCTGTAGCACATCACACAGCACTCTTGTGTAATGCTACATCACAGCTTGGTGTAGTAACAACCACAACAGACCAATTCTGACATCGTCCATCAGTAATACTGGGTGAAGTGTTAGATTACACTTCACAGCTGAAATCCAGTACTTGAAGACTGCTGGAACCATCACAAGGTTTAAAGAGTTGTTGTGAAAGCCCGCTGAGTGTCTGAATCATCAGCCAATGCAAAACTTGAAAGATGCACAAATCCAATAAGTGTGATATGTATTTACAGGGTTAATCCACTGATTTCAGAGCATGGACAGACATGGGTGAAATGTCTGGTATTGCCACGCAGGTGTGCCTGACAAGCTGTTCAACATATCTCAATAGTAAAATATGGAAAACATCTCCAACCATGTACTAACACATGGGTTTTTCACATGGACATATCAATGATGCACTCACTATAAAATTAGCATTTAAGGGGGACCTATTATGCTTTTCCTTATTTTCAGTCATATATGTAATGTCACAATGTTGGACGTTCATGTTCATGCCAACGTGTCAAATAACGAGGTAGAGGAATGCAGAAGTAATCCCTGTGAGCAAAAAGCACCGGCTTCAGGCTGCTCTGAACACTCGGTTTTCAGCATTTTTTTCTACTTTTAGCATGAGCTGATGTGACAGATTTCTTTATATGGTCATCTGCTCCACGCACAGTGCGCAAGTTCACTGCTCCACTCTGCTAACATTATGGCATTTTTCCACTGTTTTGGGGGTAGTCACGCCAAGCCATGACTCCATAACAAGCACTGCAAAGTAAAATAAGTAGTTTACCTGTTGGATGTGTGCTGGTCGTCTCTAGCTCTTCATCAAACATCATCATCACTGTGGCTGTTTCTGCTTGTACTATTCCTCCCTGCATTATTTCTAACTGATCCACTGAACAAACAGCTCCAAATATCTCCAGATGTTGTTGTTTCAACCGGTTTTTAGCGCCAATAACAAAGCTCCACTAATTCAGTGAGGAACACGTTTCACTTCCTGTAAATTCTTCACAATAAAAGTCTCGCACTCTTTAGTCATTTAAAAGCTTTTAATTGAAAGCAGTAAAGCAGGAAATGTTGGGTTTGCATTGGCAGTAACTTTACACAACTCTGATACATGCTGCCCCTCGGCAGCTTCCGGAAAGCTGGCCAATCAGAACAGAGTGGGCTCATTGGGAGGGGGGCCTTAAAGAGACAGGAGCTACAACTGCCTGTTAGAGACAGAGGCTGAACTGAGGGGCTGTGTAAAGGGCCAGTATGAGATAAATAAGTTTTTTGAACTGTGAATCATGCAAAGCTACTCTAGTGGAGTCCCAGAATAAAATATAGAGCTGGAAATGAACGTAATAGGTCCTCTTGTTTTAATAGAATATTTTTTACACTTTAACAAGAATATTGATATGGAGCATAAGGCCTACTGCTGGAGGAAAAATCTTTATAATTTTTTAAACAATTTTATGAGAACGTCACATTGTAAATTTTAAAATAAAAGTAGATACATAGATAAGAGCTATTTCAAAACATTGTGGGTGTGTGATCTGTGTTATCTGTAGTTTGCTGCTTTCAATCACCATTTGTTTTCAATCACATCTTTGGTGGCAAAATGGGTTTTGTCTGTGTGTGGTGGGAGGTTCATTCAAATGAGGCAGCACAAAATGAGTTGTTGGTATTTTGATGTAAATTGGGTCTTAGATGTTACGCTGAGAATAGACATCTGCTTCTGGTGCAAAGTCACTCCCCTGGCAGTCTGGTGATTTTTGTCTTGACTCATTTGTCAAATGCCTACACACATAGGAATGATCACTTATAGCTCTGTATTATTGAAATGCATTACAATGCTCTCACATTAATTAAATTATGATGACCATTTATAATGTGAGATAAGAAAGAATTATGACTCAAATAGTGTCAGAATGATGTTATCATATAAACAGCTTGCCAAACATTTTTAAAATTAGTTACAACATGATTTCCTGTCTGAAGTCTTTTCATATGTTAAGCTAATGTTATCATGCTTTACTGTGATTGGCACAGCTGTTTCAGAGCAATGAGAGCAGTGATGGGATTGCTGGGATTGGAGTGTATTTATTAATCACCACACTCTCCCATCTTCATTCACCTTCATCGAACCCTTTAGCACTTTGCACTGCTGCACATACATGAACCAAAATAGGTGGTGCACACAGAGACACCCACACTGTCTGTGCACCCAAGACACACAACATTGCGCTGGTTGTTGTACTACTTGGGTGTTACAATACACACCATGAACCACAACGTCCCTAGTTCCAGTCTGGCCAGGAGCAGCGCTCTCTCCCTTCTCTCCTGTCATCTCTCCACTGTCTGTAATAAAGCCTTAAAATGTCTCGAAAAATCTGGCTATAAGCGTGACCATAATACTCTGTCTAAATCTAACACAATTCAAGGAGAGGAGGTGAGTATTTGTCTTGTTATTACTATAGGGATTTAAAATGGTCAATTACAATGGAAACTCAATACTGCTAATAGCATGGGCACTGACAACTTTATACAAAAATGTAGTTCATCAGCATATTGAAGTAGCTCTATTATGTCTGTATGTTAGTAGAGGTTCTTCTTCCACATGCAAAGTTCTTTATAGTTCTTTCTTTGAAAGGCCACACTGAATGTGAGTGAATATGTGTGTGTACATGTCTGATATACCTGGACATACAGCCTGTAGTGTCACATGGCTGACTCGCAGTGTGCTGGCAAGATGTCTCTGGGTGGATCCCAAGAATAAAAGATAGAACTCCACCTCCTCTTCCTCCTCCTCTCCCATGTCATCATTGTCCAGCTGAACGGTCAACACACACTCTCCCTGAGAAGAGATAGAGATGCAGTGTTATTAACTCTATATGTGCACATACAGATACATACTACACAAACACACCTTCTCTCTAATGCAGACTGTACAGGATCACTTTATCCCATTAAGACCCTTGCAGACAGATCAGAGTCAAGACAAGATTTGTAGCTCAATCCAACAACACACGGTAAGCAGCAGGACTCTGTAGGATTCAGTTCCACACTACATACTCATATTATTAAGTCTACTGTATGAATGAATTGAATAGTATATGGTATTGGCAGTTTGTTAATAAGTTAATGCACACAAGGAATCCGCTGCTGATGATTTCAAATACAGAAAACTTAACAGTGGAAAAAAAAAGCTTTTCTAAACATCTAGTACATTATTCTCCTGGGGAAGATCATGTGATGCTTTTAATTATCTGTTTTATTGTTTCACTTTAAAAAAAAAAAAAATATTTCATTGTTCCTGTTTTTTGTGTACATTGTTTTACTGCTTATTCTTGTAATGTCTTATTATCAGCTTGTCACCTTTAAAGCTTTGAATTGCAGTACTATGTATGAAAGGTGCTATACAAAAATTGTTTTGATTTGATTTGATTAGGGATGCCTCCCAAAACCCAGTTCCGAACTGGAACCGGTTCTAAAATGTTAAGAACCCGGGGTACTTTTATGGTCAGTACCCCAGGTTCTTTAGCTTAATTTTTTTTACATTTTAGTGTAACTAATGAACATGCAACAGCATCTCTTCTCTGTCCTCTTCTTGGCTCTCTGTGTCGGTGTTGACTGAGGGCTGGGCTCAGCTCCTGCGCGCGCACAGACACACACAGACAGACACACACACACACACACACAGAGTGGACAGCGGAGCTAAGAGGTGGAGACAGTGAACCAGGTGAGGTGAAAGACAAAGTTTACTTGAGCTGACGACAACTACACTCGTTACTATAAGTGCAATAAGACCTTTGGAAATAAAAAATAAAAAGCTAATAAGAGTAATTTAAAACATCTGTTCAACAAGCATGAAGAAAATTAATATTTACACAGACACATCTAAACCTAAATAAAGTCATTCATTTGCTTTTTAAGACTGTATTCTGAAAGAAGGCAGCAAACCTGACATTTCAACAAAAATGTGTCCAACATAACAACCTGCAAGCCATCTGACTTTTAAGTTTGTAAATTTACATTGTGAGCCTGAGAGAACAAAATGCTAGTTTTGACCTATGATTAAAACCAAGTGAAAAACTGTATGTGTGGTTAAACTGTTCCCACATTTGTGAAAAGACGTAAATGAAGTAGTCTGTAATGCTGTTGCTCTATTTCTGCATAGTCAAGAGGCTACGTACATCTGAGGTTAACAGCTGTGTGTTGGGGGGGGGGGGGGGGGGGGGGGTTTACATTCCCAACCACAGCAGTGAGTCAGCATCACGAGTAGCTGGCTGGCATGTTGAGGTTAGTTTGTCTAATTTGTGTGTTCCTATGATCTCCTCTCTCCTCAGTAGCTACTCCTGGACACTGTTATGTGTCATGGTAATAATGTGTGGAAAGACTGAAGATCCCATCAGAGGTGGTCAGAGACACATTAACAACACAATGGAAATGCATTTAGTCTCCAGTCCACATACTGTGTGACTGTGGAGACAGAAATAAAATTGATAAAACAGATTTCAGGAAATTCTGACATAATCATACTTTAAAAATGGACTGTCAAGATGCTTGTAGATGAAGCACAGAACCACTGCAGTGATGCACACAAGACCAGGGGAAAGAATGTGGAGTGAAACTGAAGCTGAACAGAGCTTTTTCACATCTTGACTTCTCATGCATGAGTGTAATAACAGTGTTAATTGCTGCCTTGTATTGCAAAAGCTGTTCAAAATGCCACCTTTTCCTACTATGATAAGACAAAATGTCTGCTGTATAATTTTGATAAGCAACAGTGTGCTAATGCCAGCAGGGCTATCAATATTCTAGGGTTTCCCACAGTGTTCTACATATGACAAAGCTTCAGGGAAAGCAAGCAGTGGAGCTTCATCATATGCGTGTTTCATAAGTGACGTGACTGTCTAAACCGCTATCTAGTAACTACACTAATAATGAGATGAGATGTGTCAGCATCTGTCTGGTGCAGAACCACAGGTGATTGATTGATCGATCATATCATACGTATGTTTTGCTGTAATTAATCAGCGCAACACATCACAATGTAGGGGAAAAAGTAGGGGTGTTAAGATTAATTGACCGTATTTCAAAACTAATACAAGAATCATAGATTCTGCTACAATGATACACAACCACAGATCCAACCCAAACTCTGCATATGACTGTCCAAAACCTTTTCAAACTAACTCTCTGCACTCCTGTGCCTGTAGTGTGACAAGGTAAAAGATAACTCACATAGTCTGTTACAAGTTTTAAAAGATAGTAAATTCATGGGCTGTAATAAGGTCAAAAATTCTGTAGTAGGTTAAAAGGATCAAAAATTCAGATCAAACATTACCCTATCACTTGTGATTCTTTCTCCCTGTTTTTCAGGTATGTTGATGGTATATTATACTGTTAAAATGGTCATAATAATTTGCTAACATGTTTAGAGTGTCAAGCCAGTGTTAATGTAACATTTTGAATAAGTTAGAGTAAATTTCTATGGAGTAAATAAATTGTGTGCACGTACAACCCGCCTGTGTGTGTCTGTGTTTACTATTGTTTGTGTGGCAGAAGACAAGCTTTCTGGGACATTTCTGCTTCATTTACACTTCTCATTTACACGCACGCACGCACGCGCACGCACACACACACACACACACGCACACACACACACACACACACACACACACACACACACACACACACACACACACACACACACACACACACACACACACACACACACACACACACACACACACACACACACCTTTGGGAAAGCTCTTATGCAATATTATTAAAATTTGCAGAAGCTTAAAAAAAGTCTGTCTGAATTTTTCCACTAATAGTTAAGAAATGTGTGCTTCCTGTCTCATGTTAGCTCACAAATACATGAACAATCCCAATCACCTCCACACAGTAAACAGATTTTGAATCTTTTTTGAATTAGTACATAGTATCAACACCATGATATTGGAATTTGATAGGGAGTGAAAAGTGTGATTAAAGTATCACATAATACAAACAGTTTATCATTAATTGGAATTGTTGTGATTTATACAGTAATCTGTGGTTGTGAAAGAGATTCAAGAGTTGCAATTTTTTGTCAAACTAAGTTAACTTTAAAACACATAAAATACACACAAAAACCCATATAAACTCTTCAGAGCTCAACTCTACAGAGATTTTTGGGACTAAGCTGGGATAAGATTATTAAAACCTACAAAGGCTATACTCCTCACATGTAACAACTGTTTCCATCAACATACAGAGCAGTTTTTAGTCCTGACAGTCAGAAAGAAGCATGTACAGACAACACCACAGTGGATGAAAGATAGACTATGATGAGACAAAATGCCCAAAATGTGTGATTTTACCTCCTGACTATCAACATTGAATAAAACCAGACTGGAAAATACTCTGCAACTAACAATTACCTTAATTATCAATTAATTTGCTGATTATTTTATGAATGAATGAATTAATCATTCTGTCTATAAAAGGCATTGTAAAAAAATTAAAAAATGACCAGAATTATTAGATTATCAAAATAGTTGCTGATTAATTACCTGTTGACCGATTAATCAGTCAATCGACTAATCATTGCAGCTCTAGACTTTGTCAAACTTGGTCAGTTGTCACATCCAAATCAAAACTATAATCTGCCAAACAATTGTAATGTGTTGCCTCGGCTTTAGTTGAAATGGATCATACATCTTCAAGGTATAAATGCACTGCAAGAAACACTGGCTTTAACATATTCTTCAATCTCATGCTCAGCCTTGAATCTAACCACACTGCAGTTTTTTTCACTTAATTATAGTACTCAATAATAGCCATTTGGTTCAACAATTGTTTTACAGTGTTTATTTGGACATTATCTATGTTTCCATACCATAATACATTCCCAGCAGTATACTGGCATTTATACCTTTCAGAAATGGTAGCTTGAACTGCATCACATTTGTTCTACACAGCAGCATTAGCTCAATGTATGATAGTACTGCAGTTACTGTACATTAGAAGTAAAATACCACCCAAGAAAAGTGTGACAAGCTACAAGTGAATCTAATCCATTGCTAGCTCGGCATGAATGACAGAACACAAAACTCAAGATTTTTATCTGCTTCAGGCTAAAAAACAAAGGATGTTATTAATTCTAAAAAGCCATTGATGGTTCCTGTGTATGTGTGTTTGCTCTTTTCAGCTGATCCCTACCCCCCCCACCCACCCACCCCGTGTCAAACATGACACAACACATGCATTTCTTGCTGAACATGCAGTTAAAAGCCTGTTAACAGCCACGCCCACACAAACACAGTCTAACAATAGCGCACAGGAATGTTTCAGATCACTCTCACTCATGCAACCCACACACACACACACACACACACACACGCAGGTACACAAAATAAGGACGTCCACGCAGATCTTTCTCTCTCAGTCACGGTCACAAAGTGATGCAGTGATGAATAGGCATGGTTTACATTTCCTGCTTGAGCATTTACAGATGCTTGACTTTTTATAAATACGGAAATATTCAGGCTAAGTTAACATACTTTCATTGGTATTCAGCTCAGTTACTCTGCAGAGGGATATTTCCAGAGCACATTACCAACATATTTTGTATACATGCTAGAATGCTAGATTTACATAAGTAGAACTGAATGTTGACAACGGTTCTGAATTGGAACCTTTCTCTATTCTGTAAGAACATAGGATTTGTTAAAAAACATGCTTTTTGATACCACTTATCAGTTCCCGAAAGCAATGTTTTGTGCTTCCGGCTACACTGTGTCCCATAAGTTTGTGCACCACAGAAAAAGTCAACTCAGATTGTGAATATTCAACAGAATGCATTTATTCAAAAGCCAGTGTATCCCCCCGCATCTTAATTACTGCCCTCAGCCTGCACTAATGCACTAAGTTCTTTAGAACGGAAGGCTCAATGTTGCTCCACTCCTGCACAGCCCTTGCATTGAGCTGCTTCATGGTGGTAGGGGGCGTGCTGTGGAAGACCCGGATGTTCAGGATACCCCAGCAGTTCTCAATCGGCTTGAGGTCCGGGGAGTTGGGTGGCCATTCCTCTTTGTGCAGAAAGCCGGGAAGCTGCTCAGAACACCACTGCTGAGTTGTATGAGCAATATGTGCAGGGGCACCATCTTGCACGAAGACCATTTCCGCATGCCTGTTGAACACGGAACCCTGGATACACAGTATATTTTTAAAAACAACAATAGTTGTGTTTCTCCTGGTTTAATGTTTAAAATATAGTCTGCAGGAAAGGAACTACTTTGTTTTCCCTCGTGTAAAAATCCCACCAATAAGCTGCAGTGTAATTTCACTGTCACCAAAACAATGTCAGTTTAGTTTAACAACAGTCAACAACATTGCTTGTGTGTGTGTGTGTGTGTGTGTGTGTGTGTGTGTGTGTGTCTGTCTGTCTGTCCATCCATGTTTGTGTCTGGGAGTGAGAGTGTCATTGTCAACATGTAGATGTGCTCTGTTTTATTTTGAGTAATTTTAATTTTGAAAAGCCAGACTCACACAAGTAGGTGGTTGCAAAAGGGAGAAGACATTTTAAAGCCCTCTCAGCAAGGGTGGGATAGTCCTTTCTTACATGCAGCCATTAGTAAAGAAGGGAAAGAGCCTCAAATTTAATTTTTAAATCCAATGAGTGTGTCATCTCAATCAGCTCCTCCAGTGACTTAAAGTCCAGACTAGAACCTAAACCAGGGGTTAAAGGGTCCCTAACACAGTTTGGATGGGTGTTTTCAAGGTCAGGGAAATACTCTCTGAAATATCCCTGGAGGTGCTCGAGATGGGACTGAATCAGATATGGTGCCCAACTCATCAGACAACAGCAGCTCCTGGTGAAACAGTGGGAACATTTCTATAACTCCCTCCTGGAGCTTGTTTGACCATTGCGTAATCTTTTTGGAAAAAACATGCACTTTGTCTAGAACATGCAATATGTTTGTACGTGTCAGGCCCTCGCATGCTTTGATTCAGTACATTTAGATGCTGGAAAATGTCTGACATGTATGCAAGTTTGTGAATCCATGCTGTATTTCTAAAACGGTCTGGTAGCTGATGCTTTTCAGATGAGAGGAACTCTGCAACCTCTCTCTGCAGCTCATACACACAGTTCAAAACTGCCCCCCGTGAAATCCAGTGTGTGCCGGAGTGAAGCAGCAACCCTTCAAAACAGGCGCCCATCTCTTTACACAGCAGAGTGAACAGTCTATTTCATGGGGCCGGCTTTAATGAAATTCACTACTTGTATAATGTCCTGTAGTACCTGATTAAGCTTGTTGTTGATCCTTTTCGCAACGGGTGCCTCGCGGTGGAGCATGCAGTGTGTGGCATCTGCATTTGGGGTTTTCTGCTTGATGAGAGCAGTCACTCCACTGTTCTTCCCAGTCCTGACAGTGGCCCCGTCCAAACACACTCACACACAACGAGACCAGTCAAGTACATAAGATTCTATGCATTCATTCAAAACTTGAAAAGTGCCTCTCCCAGTGGTTCTACTTTCAAATGCTTTACAAAATAGTATTTCCTCAACAAACCTTTCCTGAGAAATGAATCTGATATACACAAGCAGTTGGGCAGCATTGGATATATCCGTGCTCTCATCCAGCTGAAGTGCGAAATATTTGCTGGCTCTCACCTGCTCCAAGAGTTCAGCGGACATGTCCTGAGTCATGTCACCAATTCCTCGGCTCACAGAATTATCAGAGAGTGGTACAACATCGATTTTCTGGCCAGCATCCTCACCAAGCAATTCTCTAACAATGTCTTTGGTAGCTGGTAGAACCAATCCTCTCCAGTTGTGTGTGGTTTCTTAGCACAAGCAATGTGGTATGAAGCCAAAAATGATGCCTTCAATGCCCGTTCAGGGACAGTAGCTTTCAGCTCAAATGTAGCCGACTGGCTGGCCAGATGCTTTAGTTTAGGCAGTTTTAAACTCATTTGAGAGGGTCTCAAGGCAGAGAACACATCTGGGGCACTCATAGCCATTCTAACGTGTGGCAGTAAATCCACACTTTATGTATGCTGTCTCATACGTGAAAGTTTTACTTGGCCAGGAGTTCTTCAGATTTTTTGCAGCAGAGCTTTTATCACCTGGGCTGTTGGTCTGCTTGTCAGATCTTTTCCTTTTCAAAAACGTGTCCATTTTTGGAAGTTTGTGCTAGCCAGCTAGATGTTAGCAAGCAAGCTAGCTAGCTAAATTTCAGGAGCAGAGCAGCTTTGTGGCAGATGCAGACTGTTACCAGGTCAACACTGGCAAAACTGTGATGAATGATGTTTTGACTGGCAGGCAATTAGAAAGATGGGCATGGCAAATAAGATTTTGATATGTTATATATTATTATAAATCATATTTTATAATATTTTTCTGCATAAATGTGACCTAAAATGTGATCAGATTCCCATGCAAGTCCTAAAACTAGATAAAGAGACATCAATTAAACAAATGAGACAAAAACCTTACACCTATCAATTCATTTGAAGGGGAAATTAGATTTGGGTGTTTCAATCAATGGAATGACAATCAAGTGTGAGCCTGGGAGGCCCTGCCTTATTTAAAGAAGAGAAATCTGGGTCTTCACTATCAAAGCCTGAGCTTCAAAATACAGGTTTGTGGAAGTGTGTCATAACTCAAACAAAGGAGGACCTTAAAAGAAGTGTTGCTGATACACACCAGGCTGGAAAGGGTTACAAAACTATTTCTAAAGAGTTTGGACTCCACCAGCTAACTGTCAGACAGATTGTGTACAAATGGAACCATTGTTACCATTGTTACCCTCTCCAGCAGTGGTCGAACAACAAAGATCACACCAAGAGCAGATGTGTAATAGTCCGGGAGGCAACAAGGGACCCCAGGGTAACGTCTAGGAAAATAAAAGCCTCTCTTGCAGTGGCTACAGTCAATGTTCATGAGTCCACCATCAGGAGAACATTGAACATCAGTGGTGTGCATGGCAGAGTTGCAGGGGAAAAAAGATACTTCTTTCCAAAAAGAACATTGCTGTCGTCTACGGTTTCCTCAAGACCACATGGATAAGCCAGAAGGCCACTGGAAAAATGTTCTGTGGATGGATGAGACCAAAATCGAACTTTTCAGCTTGAATGAGAAGCGCTATGTTAGGTGATAAGCAAACACTGCAATCCAGCATAAGAACCTTATCCCATCTGTGAAACATGGTGGTGGCATTATCATGGTTTGGGCCTGCTTTGCTGCCTCAATGTCAAGGTATCAGTCTGTGAATTGAAGCTCAACAGAAAGTGGGTTATGCAGTACAACAATGACCCTAAATACACAAATTGCTCTACCAAAGAATGGTTAGAGCAGAAGAAAGTTTATGTTTTGGAATGGCCGAGTCAAAGTCCTGACCTTAATCCTATAGAAATGCTGTGGAAGGACCTGAAGCGGGCAGTTCATGCAAAGAAGCCCACAAACATCCCCGAGTTGAGACTGTTCTGTAAGGAGGAATGGGCTAAAATTCCTCCAAGCCGATGTGCAGGGCTGATAAACAGTTACAGGAAACGTTTGGTTGAAGTTATTGCTGCAAAAGGGGGTCACACCAGTTACTGAAAGCAAGGGTTCACATACTTTTGCCTCACACAAATATGTAAGAGTTGTAGAGTAAAAATCTGATCATGTTTTAGGTCGTATTTATGCAGAAATAGAGAAAATTCTAAAGGGTTCACAAACTTTCAAACAGCACTGTATGTTGTTGTCTCTTTCTCATCTGAGTGCAAACACACACATACACACACATACACACACAAGCCCAGAGAGGGACAAAAAGGAAGCGAGACAGAGTACACTACATGTGGATGGCAGAAAGTCTGAACAACAGTTCAGTTCTCTGCTGCACCATATCTAGGGTCCTGGAATGGTAAGAAAACTAAAAAAAGAAACATACTGTACTTTACAGCTGCACACCTCAAAGTCATTTGTTTGTATTAGACTTGAAACCACAAACCAAACCACATTTTATGTACTGGCATCGACATGTACAGCATGTGTGTACAGTACAGTGGATTTTGCATGACATGAATAAATATCAAATGTATGGTGTAGATACACAGCCATAAAGTATGAAGAAGGAATTGTTTCACTAGAACTTTCAGGGTGTCCTGTGGAGTTTCTGACCTCTTGTAGCACTGTGGAGCACTTTTTTAGAAGTGGGTCCTTGTTTGGTTTGTGGAAGCACATACACAGCATACACAGCATGCACAGTGTGCACATGATACACAGTCCTGCCAACTGTTCCACTGATCTACAGATGGCTGTAATTCAACATTTTTGTTAAACCTCAAGGATACACACAATGAATTTTGGTGAGTAACATTCAGTGTAAACAGAATTTTTGTATGTTTATAAGAAAACTCTACATAACACTTTAACATATTTTTTGGGTGGATACATTTAGTTTTAATTAGTCATTTATAAGGTGTTTTAGTTACTAACAGTCGGATATAATTAATTAACTGCAATGCAGGTCCTTGTAATGCTGTGATAATGGGGGATACTTACATAGAGTGGAGCTTGTTGGGGACTCAGTTTCATGATGCTGGACTCTAGGAGACAAGACACAGGGGGACAGAGATGTAAGCATTCATTTTATCAGATGAAAATATGTTTTGAAAAATAATGAATATTTAATACCATAACCACAACATCTGCGGTTATATTGGTTCCGGCAATGGACTTTTTGTTGCATGTAATCACCACCCCATCCCACCCCCCCCCCCACAAATCTCTTTCTCCCTTCATTTCCTATCGTCTCTTGTTGTAGTAAAGGCATACAATATCGAAAAAGTATCACAAAAAATTGATCTCGACATTTAGGACCTAAATGCTCTACAATGCTGGAGCAAGAAAACAGGAACTAGAAGAAGTGGAATACTAAATAGGCTAAATTAATTAAACAACCTAATATAAATGTACTCATTTTTCAACACAATCCATACAGACATATAGAGGACATTTTGGAATTCAAAATGAAGTTGCATTCCAGGTCCATCAGTTGTCAAAAATGGCAACAAAAACCATAAGCCAGCAAAATCAGATAATGACATCCAGCAAGCAATATCACAGGCAAAAAAAAAAAAAGAACCTTGTGAGGAAACTCAGTTCCTCTACCTGTTTTTCCACTGGAGGAACCACGGTCTAAATTCAGTTCCAGGGAGATTGTTTTGCCCCAAAAGTCCCTGCTCGGGGGGTAGTACTTTCCAAAAGTACCGGAACTTTGCGGCAGGGTTTGCATGGATGACCGTCACTAATTGGTCAAACACACACAGCCCAGCTGCTTCAAACTTGTGTACAGCTTCATTCATAATACAAGTTCGTAAAAAAAGTACTCTTGCATCAATTTAGGACCAGTTTAGGCTAAGAGAAGGACTTTTCTCTTCGTTTGATGATGTTAACAGTAAGGTTAGGTATTGTTATGGGCTTCCTGACTCATTTTAAAAAAACAACGAGAAAAAAAGCGAGCTGAGAGTATGAGCGAGCGAGAGAGACAAGAGAGAGCAGTGGTGGTCAACCAAGGAGAGGGAGCAGTAGTAGTGAGGAAGCAGGTGAATGAGACAAATAGAACGTTATTTTCTGATTGTTTCACAGCAGTTACGTTCTAAAGCAGAAATAAATAACCATCAAACACTCAACAGATGATATACTGTGGAGACAATGCTCTTAGTTTCAGTTTCATTTTCCTCCACTGCATTTATCCTTTTTATTCATTCATTACATCCAACTAATGCAGCAGTAAATACAAAGAACAACAGGACAAATCTGTGTTGTTGTTTCCTCATGTGTTAATATTGCATCTCTAAATGCTGCCATCATTTTTAAATTCCTCATGGGTCTAATTTGCATGATCTACCTGGTTCCTCAGATGTGGTGAAAACACAAACAGGACTGCACTACAGGGACTTCAACGTTCCAAGTTTAGTCCCTGAGATTAATTCCTCTGGGGCTAAAGTACCTGGAACTTTTGGTGGAAACGCTTTACATTTAGTTCATGCAGGGCTATTCAGCTGTCAGTCATATCTAATTGCTTTACTAGTGTCACTAACCTTTGAAGGTGTGTGTGATGTGCTCTGTTATGTGGAAAAATATTTACAGTATATCTGCTTGGACTTGGTAGATTAACTTCCACACAAGGCTGTATAATTTTTAAAATGCTGTTTACATGTGAAAGCGTCGCATATCCACACGAGCATTTACAGGTTGCCTAGTTTGTCTGCTGAGTCTCAGCTGGTTAAAGGACAGGTTCACAATTTTTCAAGTCTGTCTTAAAACAATAGTCAGGTGCCTAAATTAAACATGTTTTTCTTGCTGTAATCATTCTGACCATTAGAAGATCCCTTCATAATGCATTGATGGGGGACAAAATCCACAGTCCTCCTTCTGTGAAAAAATGTATTTAAAAGTTTATCTGAAGCTAATATGAAGCTTCCGCATCCAAATGAGTCAACTCAAGTAGATATCTTCAGATAGAAGATATCTACTAGATATATTCAACGTTAAAGCCTTTTTAGTGCCAAAGTCCCTCATTTTGGCTGGACCGGCCACGGACCAGCTCTATAACTGCGGTTGATGAAGTTACACCATTGGTCTGCTGGCCAAGTGTTGGAGTTTCCCCATTGGCCATTGCACTTTCAAAATTAATCGGTGCAAGATGATGGAAGCGTAGGTCAGCAGCACGACGCAGAGTCACTGTGTTTCCTGAGCTCTGATGCTCTCAGCTCCGGTGTTAAATGCAGCAAAGTCAGCTAAACTCCTGTTTAAACAGACACATAACAGCGTCCAAGTGTGATCGACTCTTCAGCTGACAGCGCTGTCAGCAGCCGGCAGAAGAGATGCTCTGCGGTGCTTTCTCTAATGTTTTCACATCAAAAATGCTGAACAACAGCATTAAAACATGAGTCTTGCAGACAAAACATGCAACTCATGTAGGCTGTTATATCAGTTTAGTGTGGGGCGGCTGCTCTGCAGGTGCGCTTGATTTGATTTTTTTTTTACTCAAATATAGCATAACCATGTCATGTGATATGCTACTTCAGTACACTTTACCAGTAAATATTACTGTCACCACTACAGAAAATTGCAGATTAACATTTAATAGCTAGGAATTCACATTATAGATACTACCACTGACTATCCCTGTAACAAATTGGCCACAATTTCACACATACACGGTCCAGCCATATACTAGGTCCACTTCCACCGCAGCTCAACAGGGAAACACTATCTGAGGAAACAAAAAGAGGGAATTGAATTCTAAAAAGAGTGTAAATATGGCAGATATCAACTTGATATGACTAACTCAGACTGCTGAAGCCTCATATATCATGTAACATTAATGCATGTTACTAACTTGACTCCTTCCCCTGAGTTTTTGTGCTTTCTCGTCTCACAGGAAGGTCCAGTGCCTGAATAGTGGGCAATGGCTATGGGGACTGTGGCATGGTGCTGTGGATGTCCTGCCTCCATTATTCCATTATTGCTACTGCTATTATTGCTATTATTATTACAAGTCATATCTCTATTACTATTATTGTTGTTACGGTTATTGTTGTTGTTGTTATGCTTCTCTGTGTCTCTCTCCACCCCCCCCCCCCCTCCCCCCTCCTTCTGTCTCTCTAAACTCAACCGGTCAAGGCAGATGGCCGCCCACATAGAGCCTGGTTCTGCTTGAGGTTTCTTCCCGTTAAAAGGGAGTTTTTCCTTGCCGCTGTCGCCAAGTGCTGCTCATGGGGACACGTTGGGTCTCTGTAAATTAATGAGTACAGTCTCAATCTGCTCTATATGAAAAGCGCCCTGAGATAACTTTTGTTGTGATTTGGCGCTATATAAATTGATTGTGAAATGATGGTCTAGACACTGTGGATTTTAGCCTCCATCCCTTACATTGAAAGCACATTTGAAGGGGATCTTTTAATAGCCAGTATGAACAGGAGGAATGATAACAGCGACGAAAACTTGTCACTGGTCATATGGACACCTGACTGTTGTTTTAAGATAGACTTGAAAAACTGTGACTCCTTTAACCCTTCATTCACTCTCTGTGATCGCCTATACTGCGTTCATAAATACTACATGTTAACCAGTAGTCATTCTCAAGCTGCTGTGCTGCTGGTCACGCTACACCTTCTGTCTCGACACAGTGTAAGGAGCATACTACACATTTGTGACTGGGGGGGGGGGCTTCCAGTTTTGTTATTCTTATTTTCTTATATTCTCTCCTCTAATACTTCTGTGACTGTCACATGACCGCCTCTCATATTAGTCATGGAGCACTTTGCTTTAGAAAGATGTTTTTCAGTATCTAACTTCATGTCCAAGTGTTCCCTCCTTATTTCTGTCACAGTACAGCGCTGCTCTGATGGATTCATATTTTCTAATTGTTTCAGACTACTGACACTGATAAATGTTTCTGCTTATTTCTCTCAGCAGCAATCTCAAATTGCAGAATAGGTCGCCTGTGGACTTTTTAGGGGCGTTGATTATGTTAATGTGAAATCTCACCTTCTCATGAACAGGTGACATTCATCAGGTTTTATGGCAAGTTTGTCCAGTTAAGAGAGTTTGTTGAATCAACTTCAACACTCGTACGAATAAACCTTACAGAGAGAGATTTAGAAGAAGCAGCCAAAATTGATCTTGCTTGAGGCCCATTCAGTAATAAGTATAAGCTAAAGAAGCAGATTCATTGAGTTGGCACATTTCCCTTAATCCAAAACTTGTTTGTAACACATTTAGAATTTTTCAGTACAGCCAGAAGACTGTCTTCTGTTCAACAAACAGAATTCTGATCAAGATGCTCAACAATCACTACAGCACAGCGTCTCATGTACATGAAATCAGCAGTGGGCATAACTGGCTCACTGTTCAGCTCACATTATAATTACAGACATGTCATAAAGCTGGGGTCACCGCCGAACTCTTCTAAATAGAGTGATGTGGTTGGCCCATTCATTGGCAGGAAACAGGAAGTCGGATGAAAACAGAGGGGCCTTACAAGTCTTCCTCACACACACCCGAGAGAAAACAAGCGTTTCTCACAGCACCCCCCCCCCCCCCCCCTCCCCCCCACTACACACACAGTCTGACTGAGCCAGACAGAGGCATACCCCACAGCACATGCCTTTTTGAACTGCCCATACAGTGTAATTAAAAAAAGTTTGTTTTAATTGAGACATCTGGTGGAAAATAATCACATTCACAACAGTAAAAAAAAGGTTCCTCAGTTTGCATTTTAAAACAATGAGATTGTTTCTATACCCAAGACGAACACACAGAAAAACAATTCCATACGTTGTGAGGCACAACACTCACCTGCACCTGGGTGTTGCTCAGTTCTGATAAGCATGACCATACACACAATATGCCTAAATGTATGGCTATATGTCTACAAGTGCACTGCTGTACATTGGCTGTGCATCGGCTGTCTACATTGGTTTTGGAGGATATAAGGGACTTAAGTGCCCTGTCATATCAGCAACATCACATACTGGAATCAGCCTATTTCAATGAAATATGAAGGTCTACAATTGTATTAGCTGTGTCAGACCATTCAATTTTATATAAAGCTGCTCTACTGGAGTATAAACTGCTCCACTAAAGAGATCAGGCATGGTTTGTGGTCAGTTGTGAGACATGAGTGGATAGTAGAAAATATGTTCACAGAGTGATTTGTCTTCTACGATGATCAGCTCGTTATGTCACATCTGTTTCAAGAGTCACATAATCAATTGGGACTTCAGTGGGACATCGCTACTGGTAACCCTTCCACAGACATTCAGTCTTCCTTAATTCTTGCTGGCAGTCTACCATCAGGCTGATACTGTACTGACAGTACATTAAAAGCTTTTTATCTCATGTATTTTTCAAGCTTTAAGTAGTAACTCCTTGTGTTGAATTGATTATAATGTGTTGCATTATATTTTTCCCATTCCTAATTATACAGATGAGGGGGATCACAGTAAATATTAGAAATATGACACACTTCAATAGAATAACAGCGCAAAAGAGGAACAACACACTAAATCATTTTTTACGATATACACAATCACATATATAATACAGGCGATTTTTCCAACAATGTAAAAATGAACTTTTCTGCTCAAAATGTGAGCGTTTCTGTCTGCTTGGATTTGAAAATTCAGTTTAGTTAAATTCTTTGCCCCTCCCTAATCATGACATAATAGGCAAGACTCTGAGGCATATTTCATATCAGCTGCCGCGACAAGTATAAATAGCAGAACACTGGCTAACTGTAGCCTCAGTTTGTGCATCACTGTTGAAGTAAGCAAGCCTGATAAGAAACGATGGAGAGACAACATCATACGTGAACGAGAGATTCATTCCTCTTCTGTGGCAGGAAACACAACACATGGGCCCACCGATAACTGTGGCTGTCCTATATTCAGAGCTGCACACAAAACTTTTACAAAGGGCCATGAATGTGCCTCTAGTGACTGTCAAAGCTCCAGTGGACAGTCTTACAGCAGCTCCAATGGCTGGTTAGGTGGGTTCTAACTACCGACCAGCTCTACATTGCTACACTGAACGGTTGTCAGTCGGTGTCCCCTGACTCCCCCATGTCACTCTACATAGCCACGAGGCCATGCCTCCTGCAGTCGGTGTGCTGTGCATTTTTTAAATATGCTGGGGTGGAAGAAATAAGCATAATTTGAGTGTGTAGTTACTCTTTATATGCACAGTGATCACATGACCAACATTCCAATCTTAGGTCACATAATAACCATAATAACAAATAACAAATTAAGTTCATCTTGCGCTAGTTGCACTAGTGCAGTTTTTGTAAAACTTTTATTTCCAAGCTCAATAATGAATCTTAAAACTCAACAGCACTAACAATGGCCTCCAACAGTTGAATCAGCATAACAGGTAAACATCTGAGGATGTTCAGTCACTAAAGGTACAGTGCATTAAAGGACTTGTCTTTTGTGTTTAAAGTTTTAAGCATGAGACATTAAGATGACTAAAGTTTACAGCATCAGATCCTCATGTCCTTCTGTCTGTCTGGCTGCGGAGATAATCCCCACCCCCTAGTGAAATGCACTTATGTGTGTGTGACTATATGTGCCTACTACTCACCCACCTACCCACTCATCCCGCAGCATGGGTTCATCTGAGAGCAATCTGTCCTGCAGGACATCTACGCATAACATAGATCAACTCACAAATGGTGGTAAACAAAGCGGTCACAGTTTACAGGAGCACCAAGAGAGAGAGAGAGAGAGAGCTGGATGACATGAAATCAAATGTAGATGCGTGTAAAACATGGGTACATTTAGGAGAACTGCATACCGTGTTCAAAGATGGCATCCAGTCATTCCAAGTTGCTCAGTGGCTCATGTCTAAAACACTCTGCCCTGTTTCCATGAGCTTCCTCTATAACATTATTAACAAAGATTGATTTTTGGAATTTGTGAATTAATTCAGAATTGTAGATGACAAGCATTGTGATTCTCATGTGTATAAATCTTTCCACCCACCTCTGACTCTTTAGTACTTGGAGTCAGTAATGCACTATTTTGCCATGAAGGAGTGATTAACTGTTTCTCTAACGTTTCTGTATGGAAATATTAGTGTGGACTGAGAAATGTTTAATACATATAATATTTTGGTGTGTTACCACATTTATCTGCATTAGTTTGGACATTACAAAACACATATACATAAATAGCTTTATCACCTCTGACTCTAAATCTAGAGCTGCTAGTAAAAAGACCCTTCTGAACTTTGTGATCAAGTTAGAGAGGCAAAAATGTCTCCTAATTTCTTTTTATAAATCAGGCTTCACATGCTCTAAATATAGGGAGAACAAGAACAATCAGATGGTAAAGCAGGAGAGGTGCACCACACTACAATCACTTCATCAGGTACGGATGCAGATTGTATTAAAACATTTCCAGTGATGCTGTATTAACTGGGCTTGGCATTCTGGCCCAGGGATCCTGTACTGTGCCAGAATGCCTTCATGATTACTTTTCAGCCTCTTGCGATTTGAAATTTTCCCAAAAATTGCACAGCCACTTAGAGAATAAGAACACTAAGAGAAAGGGAGGAGGCAAGACAAAGAAAGAGACAGTTTCAGAATCTAGCCTCACAAGCACAATCTCATGTAAGGCTCTTTATGGTGAGGTAAAGGATTCATCCGATCATGTAGTTATCTCGAGTTTTATTTGTCCCACACACACCATCCTGTTACCAGAAATATTCACTAGAACATCAAATGTGCTTTAATCTGCTGCTGAAAATAGTCCCCAACAAATGCACTGTTTCCTCTTGTTAGTAACATCTGTTAAAAACTATAGTGACCAGATGTTTTAGGAAACTTTTTACAAAATGAAACTATTTTTAAAGGTTTGTGTCTCTAGTAGGAACCAATGGGACAGACTAACATATTGATGGTTTTAGTCTTTTCATTGCATTTGTTGAAATTAAAAACAAGATTAATAGTCTACAGCCATGCTAGTAACTCTGTGAGAGCTAAACGCAAATATCAGCATGTTAACATTCTCTAAAGGACAATGTTAACATGTTGATGTTAAGCTGGTGTAATGTTTACCATGTTCATTATCTTAGTTTAACATGTTGGCATGCTAACGTATGCAAATTAGCACTAAACACAAAGAACACCTGAGGCTGATGGGAATGTCATTGGTTTAGTAGGTAGCCTATATATAGCATATACCAAACTATTGGACAGGTGAAAATTTTACTGTTTTACTGTACTATGATACAATGTAACATCATCAACACATCATTAAAAGTTAATCTTATGTGTCTATGTAAGCAGAGGTAGATGATTAGCCAATATCTTTTGCTTTCTGTTATTCTCCAACATCAGTATTGCCCTCAAAAATCCAGGATCAGTCGGGTTGTATTTTAAACCTGACTTAAAAGCAAGACCACATTAAAGCAGTCAGATTTTAGAGACAACCAGACTGCACTGAACTGTACATGAAGATAAGGGCTGTGAACTCAGACATCCTGGTTATTGTGCCACAGCTTCAATCCACCCACGTATCCAGAAATAGCTGTGTGGAGAAATGTCTGCACAGACACTCCAGATACAAGGATTAATCTGGACCTGGATGTTATAAATAGGTCATCAACACAGTCACAACTGTCCCATCATGACAGGCATGACCCCACAACCAACCTCAACTTAAACCAGCTAAACTCTGCCCCATTACAGGAAACTGCTGGAATGATTACCACACATGGAAACAAACTACAGGCCAGGCCATCTGAGCTGTGTGTGTGTATGTACGTGCATTCCCGTGCATGTGAATGTACCAGTGCAACTGCCATAATGTGTGCTGGCATCTTTATGTGGAATCTAAGCAGACCCCAGAGCAGCCAAAGTGTCATGACAACAGCAAGGCCACTTAAGATGACAGGTCCATTGCCTGTGCAGAGAGACAGGTACTTAAGATAGCCAGTAGAGAGATGACTTGAAGAGGAGGAAGAGGAACAGTAGAGAGAAGAGTGTTAACTTCAGCATGACTGATGATCATTATCAACCCATAGCAACCATTTGAACTCATGTTCTCAGGAGTTCTAACTGGGCAAGTTGAACACTGGAGTCCAAACTGTCAAGCAGAGGAGGACGCAGTATAGAAAAGCATTCTTGCTGACATCAGCAGCTCAGCTGTGCTCAGGCGATTACACTTCAACACACCTGTACACCTGTTATCCTTACTGAAATGCATGTTTACAATTGAACTAAATCTAATATCATACTGCCTCTGTTTTTATTTTCTAATTCACCTTTTGCTAAGCCCCACCCCTTTGTTGTTAGCCGCTGCTACTCCGTCAAGCTGGCAGAACTAGCATGGAGCCCACACTGTCACTAACTGCACTCCCTGAAGAAATATTATCTAATTTTTAGAAAAACATAAAAGCCATTTCAAATAGAAGGGTCATTCCATGTCAAATCAGACAGAAAATCAGGAAAGTGGTTGCAGCACCATCTCAGATTTTGTTCAAAGTTTTGGCACTTTGGCACTGGCATTGGCACTCTGTACCCTTAATAACCATACATCAAGCAATTTCCATGTACATTTTTATGTTCCTACTAGCTACCCCACATACCATTTTGGTCCTATGAAAATGACCAAAATATGCTACCATGCCTTGTTTTATTCATAATATCTTCATGTCCATTGGTGGTAGACACCTCAAATATTGGCACAAAATTAATAAAAGATTGTATTTGCAGAAAAAATATTGACTGATTTCATATCACAAAAATGTAGGTTTGTAGTACCCTCAATATCACTTGTTTAGGAATTTTGCAATTGTTTCCCAAATCTAGGGCCTTATAAAAATGCAGTACAGGCTTTTAATGGTTTTGGAATACAGAGCACATGTTTGTCTTCCATCCTATACAGTTTGGTGAGGCTAGGAACAATACTTGTCAAGATGTTAATACCCAAACATGGCTTCCCAGCCAAGGCGTTTTTTGAGGCTATAAAAATTAAATAATATCAAGGGCTGACAAAAGATGAAAACATAGGATTTGAACAAAAATATTTTACAGGCCTTGGTTTTGGGACATGTAATGACCCAGAAGCAGACAGAAGGGTCTACAATATGCATTTGAAGGATATACCCAGGATGTCAAACTGACACAGCAGCAAAAACAGGTTAAAAAGATAAAAGCTAAAGCCTACAGATCACAGTGTAAAAGTCAACCACCACATCACCTGGTGATCGAGACAGAAGACAATGAAATTAAGTGTGCCAGCCCAGTCCTCCACAAGCTTGCCATAACAGTGGCATAAGCCACGGGGGGTAAAAATAATACCACAACCCATAAAAGCTGTTGTGGTGGCAAAGGCCAAGATGAACCGAAAAAGGAGACCCATCTTCTGCGACTACAGCAATGACAGGTGAGCTTCTTTACATTTGGGCTTTAGAAATAGAAAAATAGAAAAAATTCATCACCTCCTGCCCTTAACAGGCACTGATTCACCCTCCAATTCAGGAACCTTAGAAACAGCTGCTAAACCCGATATATATTTAGACTGTTTCTCTCCAATCGACCTCCGTGAATTCATTTCAATGATTTCGTCCTCTAAACCATCATCCTGTCTCTTGGACCCCATCCCAACTAGGCTGCTTAAGGAAGTCTTACCCTTAGTTAGCACTTCTTTACTAGATATGATCAATCTGTCTCTAGTAACAGGCTATGTACCACAGTCCTTTAAAGTAGCTGTAATTAAACCTCTTCTTAAGAAGCCTACACTGGATTCAGCCGTTTTAGCCAACTATAGACCTATATCTAACCTTCCCTTTCTCTCTAAGATCCTCGAGAAAGCAGTTGCTAATCAGTTATGTGACTTTCTACATAACAATAGTTTATTAGAGGATTTTCAGTCAGGTTTTAGAGCGCATCATAGCACAGAGACAGCATTGGTGAAAGTTACGAATGACCTCCTAACTGCATCGGACAAAGGATGTCTCTCTGTACTTGTCTTGTTAGATCTTAGTGCTGCATTCGACACCATTGACCATCACATCCTGTTACAGAGACTGGAACATTTAATTGGTATTAAAGGCACTGCATTAAGCTGGTTTAAATCCTATTTTTCAGATCGACTTCAGTTTGTACATGTTAACAATGAATCCTCCATCCATGCAAAAGTTAGACACGGAGTTCCACAAGGTTCTGTGCTTGGACCAATACTGTTCACCTTATATATGATTCCTTTAGGTAATATTATTCGGAAACACTCCATAAATTTTCATTGCTACGCTGATGATACCCAATTATATTTATCAATGAAGCCAGATGAATTAAATCAGTTAACTAAACTTCAAGCGTGCCTTAAGGACATAAAGACCTGGATGACTGCCAATTTTCTGCTACTGAACTCAGACAAAACTGAAGTTATTGTGTTTGGCCCTCAACACCTTAGAAACACGTTATCTAATGACATAGCTACTCTGGATGGCATTACCTTGGCCTCCAGCTCCACCGTAAGGAATCTGGGAGTTATCTTTGACCAGGATATGTCCTTCAGCCATCATATAAAACAAATTTCAAGGACTGCTTTTTTTCACCTACGTAATATAGCAAAAATCAGGCACATCCTGCCTCAAAAAGATGCAGAAAAACTAGTCCATGCATTTGTTACTTCTAGGTTGGATTATTGTAATTCTTTATTGTCTGGCTGCCCTAACAAGACCCTAAAGACTCTCCAGCTGGTCCAGAATGCAGCTGCACATGTACTAATAAAAACTAGGAAAAGAGATCATATTTCTCCTATTTTAGCTTCACTACATTGGCTTCCGGTAAAATCCAGAATAGAATTTAAAATACTTCTCCTTACTTATAAAGCTCTTAATGGTCAGGCGCCATTATATCTTAAAGAGCTCATAGTACCTTATTACCCCACTAGAGCACTGCGCTCCCAAACTGCAGGCTTACTTGTGGTTCCTAGAATAACTAAAAGTAGAATGGGAGGCAGAGCCTTCAGCTATCAGGCTCCTCTCCTGTGGAACCATCTTCCAGATTCAGTCCGGGGGGCAGACACCCTCTCTACGTTTAAGAGTAGGCTTAAAACTTTCCTTTTTGAAAAAGCTTATAGTTAGGGCCGGCCAGGCTCGCCTTGGACCGGCCCCTAGTTATGCTGCTATAGGACTAGACTGCCGGGGGACTTCCCATGATGCACTGAGCTCCTCTCTCCTCTCTCCTCCTCCTCCTCCTCCTCTCCATTTCAATGCTTTCATGTACCTTTAATGCATGTTACTAACTTGACTTCTTCCCCGGAGTCTCTGTGCTCTCTCGTCTCACAGGAAGATCCAGTGGCTGAACGGTGGGCCATGGCTGTGGGGACTGTGGCGTGGTCCTGTGGATGTCCTGCTTCCATTTCTGCTACTGATATTATTGCTATTACTAATATAAAGTCATAGCTCTACTTACATTACTGTTGTTATGGTTATTGTTGTTGTTGTTATTATACTTCTCTGTGTCTCTCCCAACCCCACCCCCCTCTCCCCTTCCCCCGTCCCCCTCCCTCCTTCTTTCGCTGTAAACCCAACCGGTCAAGGCAGATGGCCGCCCACCTAGAGCCCGGTTCTGCTTGAGGTTTCTTCCCGTTAAAGGGGAGTTTTTCCTTGCCGCTGTCGCCAAGTGCTTGCTCATGGGGGGAATTGTTGGGTCTCTGTAAATAAATGAGTACGGTCTCGACCTGCTCTATGTGTAAAGTGCCCTGAGATAACGTTTGTTGTGATTTGGCGCTATATAAATAAAATTGAATTGAATTGAATTGAATTGAAATAAATATATAAATATTATTCGGCTAACCGTATTCCTGCTGGTGCATTTCCAGAAGCCTGTCCCCCGACTGCATTTTATAGTCCAACTGTTTTCATTAAGAAATGACCACTTGCTGTCATTTTAACCCCCAAATGCTTGCTTCTTCTAGCAAATATAATAAATGATGTAACTCGCTGTGACATTTGTCCACTGGATCGGATGAAATTACCCATCTGTAATAGTTAAATCCCCATAAACAGTATAGTATATGTGATTTTTCTATGTTGCAGGGCCTTGTCTAAAGTTACAGATGAGAATTAAGAGTTATTGAGAGGAGTGATAGGCACACATAATGAATAGGCCCCCATTAGATGTAGTGGTAGGTCAGGAGAAGTACCTTCTTGGAAGAGGCTTGAGCTACCAGGTAAAGCAGTTGAGAAAAAAATCATTAAGATTAAGATTCCTTTATTGTCATTTCTCAGCACTCACATACACTGAAATGAAATCTGTCCTTTGCATTTAACCCATCCTATACGCTAGGAGCAGTGGGCAGCCGCAGCGCAGTGCCCAGGACCAACTTTGGTCAGGGGCACTGACAGGAACAACCTAAAAACATATTTTTAAAATATTATTACAATAAAAAACATTTGCCAATAGCTAGAATTAGGGGATAATGTTACAGTATGTATGCACACAAGAGAATTACATTGGTTCAACACTGAAAAGTTAAAAATGGGTTGACAAGTACATGGGGAGAAAATGCAAATTAATTTCAGTAACCTGTGTGTGTGTGTGTGTGTGTGTGTGTGTGTGTGTGAGTGAGTGAGTGAGTGAGTGACTGCAGCACTTCACTGTCACTGCATGGTTTCTTCAGCCTATGCCTTAATAATGTGTGGCTGGAAGTTAGACAGCATACACACCACAAACCATATCTGGTTTATGTTTCCTAACCTGGAATTAGGGATCCTACAAGATACAATCTTAAATTTCTTGATGTTGGCTATTGCTCTTTCTACATGCACCTGGTGTTTGGCTATTTCTTTGTCATCTCAACATCTGGGACTGGCATTTGAAGCAAAGGGAGGAATGTTCAGTTTAAGGCCAAGCTCCCCACATCTTTCTCAATGAGAAACCCTTTATCTGCTATGAGCCCATCACCTCTCTTAAGGTAGCCACACTGAAGCAAACCTTTCAGTAGGTCTTTAATTTTGCACTGTTTAAATATTTCTTGATCAGAAATAGATACTTTGTAAAGTGTGGATGCAAATATAATGGAGCCACAAGGATCACAGGCTAACAGAGACTTAAGTGTGTTGGTAGACTTGTAGTTGGAATAAGTCTGGCTTTGCAGTAACAGTGAGCTTGGTTTCTCTGTCTTTAACTTTGTGTAATCTACAATTCCAAAGGTTGTTGGAAAATCTGTATTGTAGTTGTCAGACATGTTTTCTGTGATGCTGTCCCTGTGGGGCCAAAGAAATAGCTGACTTAGCCTGCCATACATGAAGTCCATCCAGGATGAATTAAGTGCTAACACCTTGTACATCAATCTGAAATTTGAAATCTAGCTCTTTCAGGTCAAAGTTTTGTCTGAGTTTCATAAGTACAAGTAGAAACTGTTGACATAAAGGCATCTGGTGGATCTGCCTGTCCACTTTCTTGTATGTCAAGGGGATGTGTGTTTGTGGGGCCATTTCATTATCTGGTAATATGAAAAATTGCACAGCATATTAAATTCATCATAAGTGAACCCCGTGCAGTATTGGAAGTAGTTAGGGACACTGCCGTTATTTACAGTCTTTAGTGTTAGTAGGTTAGGAGCCTGAAGAGCTTGTATTTTTTCTCTCAAGCCATTTTCTTTTTCTTTTTGAGCAAGTAGAGTCTTCAATCTCTCCACTTCCTCCTGTGTTTTGGTCATCTGGGATTGGTCCTCTGTACACTCTGGAAACATAAAAGAAATGAAATTATTAAAACTAGTGTTTTATAAACACAGGATTTAAACACAATGTAAAGAATTTACACACATTGCAATAACCGTTTTTTTTTTCCTTTGTGTGTGCGTGTGTAGCTCCCACTATTGGACACTATTAACACTCGGCCAGCATCATCCCTCTCTAACGCCTGGGCCACACAGGCTACTTCTACCTCAGCAGCGCATGTGCATCGCTGAACTGCTGCGTCTCGCACGCTTGCTGTGTCCACACAGGCAGCGTTGCTGCTGCTGCGCTGCTACTGCAGCTCTATCTTTCTACATAGTTTCACTTTAATAATGGCCATCAATAATAGAATGTTTCATATCATTTAATTATGAATTTTATTTAGTTTAGACAGATAAAGGTTAAGAAGCGTGTGCTCATTTGTGAAAAATCAATAATAATATGTGAGGTGAAAGCGGCTTTCTTCGGGCATGACAGGGTCTGGTTGGGGATACTTCTGTGTCAGTCACATACACACCTCAAACAGGACGGGGTTTTTTTATTGATTATATTGATTATTTCGCCAGTTAAACCCCCGCTGTCACTGCTCCAAGTGAGGAAAATCCCCCCAGACAACACCAAGTTCACCAAACGAGCCAAACACACTGACAAACCTCCAAACTGTCAGGAGGAAAACTGACAACAAATACGGAAAATAACAACGCTAAATCTCCGTCTGGAAGCAGGTGAAACAGCAGGCAGGAGCCCCGGTTTGAGCGAATATCATAGAAAGCGAGCAGGAGTCGAAACAAGCTCAGTGTGTCACCAACTCTCCATGCTGGAGTTCCCTGCCAGAGAGGCTCCCTGCGTGCAGCACGCAGGCTGACCCACAGTGGTGACACTTCATGTCTGTGGCATATTCTACACATATAGACATTGAAACCATAGTGAAAGGTGTTATTGTTGCTGGTATGATGTCAATATGACTGGTATGATGTCAATATGACAGATCATTTTCCCTGTCTACTTTGCTGAGAACCGCACGTGGCATGCGGAAAAAATAGGCAAGACCTCGAATCTCGAAGATGAAGCGTGGCTGCTGCGGCCGTGTGGCTGCTCTAACCTGTTAACATGGGCGCCGAAATGAAAACCAAGAGGTTCCGCGTCGCACACGTGCTGCTCACGCAGCCAGGGTGGCCCAGGCATAACCCTACTGATCTACAGTCCTGACAGAAGACAAGATGGAATGCTGTAATGACATGATGATCTCCAAGTTTGAAGCAGAGGCACTAGACAAAGAAGGCAGGCAGCAGAGCAACAACATCTGGCATCATATCTGCTCTCTTCATCATACTTCATCTTCTTTCAAGAGAGAATGCTCCAGGATAGCAGCCTTTGACCAGCTTGCCACCAGCACACAGAGGTAGAAGAAGACAGTGCACACAAAAGCAATGAAGAGAGGCCTGGAGCTTGAGCCAGTTGCTGCAGCCCAATACACAGAAGTCACTGGAAACCAAGTACACGTCTGGCTTTGTCGTCAACCCCAATGACCCCATTTAGGCACATCTCCTGACAGGAAAGTCCTTCAGAGTGGGGATGACACAAGCTATGGACTAGAAATAAAGTGACCCGAGAAATACAGGTTCACAGGTTGTCAATACCTCTGTAAACACAGTGATGGCACCTACAATCTCAAAAGTAATCATGAGTACTACTACCAAATTGTTGGACAGATGGGGATAAGAGGGATGCTATGATGTGTCTTTTTTGTGAAGTGTAACAATGACTATAACCTGGAACGCATTCACTTTGATGCAGAAATGTGGAAAAACATAAAAACTAAATTAGACTGGTTCTTTTTTTTAATGTGTTTCCTACCAGCCCTGTGCAGTTCCAAGAAATCACTGTCACAATAAACAAGACATACCCATTTCAGTGATCGTAGTGCCATCCTCTGTAAAGGTATCTTTCAGTGATTCTGTTGCCGTCTCTCCTGTGATATCTGTGGAAACGCCTTGTAGCTCACACCTGACTCTGTAAAAATGATATGCTGTGTGTTATCAATTCAGTTATTTGTTTAATGTTATGTTAGACATCTCATGAATCCAATTCATTATCTATTCTAAGACATGCATTTGATATTTGACTGCAAAAATGAGTGAATTGACATTTGACATGTTATTGTCTTATTTCATTTATTTAAGCTTGAGCTTGTTACATATAACACCAGCTCAACCACATTAATGAATCCATTCATGTACAGTGGAAACCACTTATAGTGATCATGTCTGTCCGGGTCAAATTGATCCATAAGCATATGATTATTAACCGATTTTTTTTTCTTTTTCTTTATTTCTCATGCAGATTACCATCTAATTGACATTTGTATATTACAGCTAGAGATCAGACTGATTAGAGATGTACAACCCTGCCATGAGAGAGGACAGAAACATTACTAGAAAGAGGGGATGACGTTTTTTTTTCATTTGATAACATTAAAAGTAAAGTTAGGCTTTGCTGTCAGCTTCCCAACTCATTTTAAAAAAGACCAGAGAGAGAGCGAGAAAGAAAGAAAAGCAGAGGTCAAGCGAGGTAGAGAGTGGATGAGGAGAGTGAGCAGTGGTAACAAGAAAGCCGGTGAATGAGAGGAATAAAACATTTTTTTTCTGATTGTTTCACGGCAGTTACAAATAAACACACCCACACCGTGCACCTCTGCACAATCCTGCAGAGGTGCGCTGCAACACCTGATAATGGTGCCACAACCGCTAAGTAAATATCATACGTGTATCATGGGAGTGAGATAAAAAAATTTTTTAAAAGAATTACCTTTGTTTTAAAATGTTTTTCCATATGTTGTCATGTATGAAAAGACCCAAAATGAACACTGTAAGTGGACTACTTGATTACTATAAGCATTTGTATAGGAATGATTCTGTCCCAAGCTTTTTGATCCATTTAAGCGGTTGATCACTGTAACCGTCTTCCAATAGTAAAAACATTAATACATACAGGGAGAATAACCATATTTCTGTGTTAAACCAGTTTATGGAGTAGCTGTTAAGTAATTCTATAATTGTAAATTGTCTTATCTTCCTTTTAATTGGAATTGGTCGGCATCTGACCGCATTTACTCTAACACCGGAACAGCAGAAGCAGGATTTGGGTACTTGGGACTGGCTTTCCCATTGACAAAGTGCCGAAATAGTAATGACAAATAATGAACTTTTAGTTTAAAATTTAGACATCAAGGTACCCACTTGGTTTGCTAGAGCTTGACTGTAACATCTTAACATTAGCATGCTGACCAGATCATGAATAACAAAGCTAACATTAGTCTAACTTTACCAACATTGCAAACTGTTGACCCAGAGCTGTTATCTCCAGACCTTAGCCATAATAGCTTAGCTAGCTAGGCTTGCTAGCTCCATGGACAGATACTAGTAACTTACCTTATAATGATTTAAGTTAACCAGCTAACATCTGCTAATATCAACATAACATGGCCTCAATATTTATTTTAGGGTTAGCAAAAGTAATTACTCACCGTGGATCTTTGCTTGTTGATCTTTGAGGAGTTCAACTGGGAATGAGGATGTCCACATAGCTTTATGTCAGCCCCTGGTCGGAGCTGGCTGATGCTACGCTATGATCGGTCAGTCTGCGTTTGAGGGTCAGGACTTAGCAAAGGGCGAATTCAGTTTTTGTGTGGAAAGATCTGTACATATATGTAAAAAGTAACATCACAAAGTGACAGCACTATTGTACAGTTTTAACTGTCCAATAAAAACATGAATGTTAAAGCTGCATTAATCAGTATTTTGATATTAATAATGGATCCAAACTGATATAAGAGATTTCTGTATCTATGCAGTGTAACAGTGAAACACGGCATAGATAAGTGTGCAAAAATCTCAGTTTGGACTTATTGATGCTTCCAGCACCTTAGCAAAGAATTTAGCCAGGGCAGTCATGTGGTGTCATACTAAATCTTGTGATTTTCCACTTCCAACCTCTCGTCATCCATGGTGACAAATCTATTCTTACTGGTTGACTTCTCGCCTGGTGCCACCAGTTATAACATAATTTTGGTATAGTGATGTGATATACGATTGAGAATCTGCACAGGGTGTTTTATTTTGGAAATTGACCGGATGGTCTATGCCGTTCCTGTGTCTGACTTCATCTGCTCTGTGTAGCTTGATGCGGCTTTGGTCATAAGTAGACTAGGCGTGTATGTTTTGTGGAGCAGAGTGGAGAGCCGCTTCTGGGACGCTTCTGAAATGTGCTGCGGCATGTCTGGTGGGATCACAAGCTGATTAGAGTGGCTGCGATCAGCTCCAGCAGCTGCGTCAGAGCCAGAACGCCATGTAGACGCACCTGGTGGAATCAAGCCGTAAAAGGAGAGTGAATATTGGAGTTAATGTTAATGTAGCTTGGTGTCTGCTGGATGTGTAAATAAATTGTTTGCACACATTTGTCATATAAACTTAATAATGTGATGACATGTCAATTTTGTGGTTACAAATTTAATTTAAGGAAAAAACAGGGTCAGATGTATGTAACAAGGCATATTCACAAATGCCTACACCATTTCCCACACAGAAACTGCTGTTTATAAAAATAGAATATACAGTGTGTGTACAGTGTACACAAGGTTTTCTAGTGCATATGGGTGATATGGTAAGGTGGAGAATGGAAAGAGTTGAAAGAGTAAAATCATGTTTATTTTGAGAAATCTGTACAATGTCCATAAAAGGTGCATTTATAAACTGTCACTATCCAAAAAAGTAAAAAAATATTCAAATTCAAAGCCGAAGTATTTATATACAAATGTGATTAAGGCTGTGCCTACATCCATTTGATAGATTATCACACAGGTGGAAATCAGGCTTGTACATGGGTGCACAGTTCCACAATGATTGAGATTTATAAAAAACAAAAAACAAGTCTATGCACATTTTTGTCTTTGTGTTTACACATAGTTTTAGGTGTGGAATTACACAGTTTTATACATCTGGCCCCTGGACTTTTAATTCAGTTTTATTTGTAGAGTACACATTATTATTTGTTTCATAGTTTGCATGTAAGATACATACACTGCTGCCTAAATGCAAAAGAAAACACAGTAACTCAACAGAACTGAGCAGAACACACACTGCCATTCTGTGTCAGACATACATAAAGGCTGTTTAGCCACATTTGTGCATGCAAAAACGCACATACACACATGTGGTTTAAGTCAGAAAGGCAGAGAGGGGGCTATGTTTCCACAACTTCTTGTAATTATGTGTTATACAACTGAATGCTGACACTGGCTGTTCTTTTACAGAGAACTACAGTGAGAAGCTAGAGACTAACTCAGCTGGCCAGAAGTTATGTCTGGTATGGAAGGAATGAGAGGAGTAGGGGAAGGAGACAGAAAGAGAGACACGGATAGTGGAAGGAAGGAGCAGAGGGAGAGACAGAGAGGTGCAGCAGCTGCTAATCCAAACCAACCTCATGCTTTCAGCTGTGGTGCACAGCAGCCATTCTACTCTGCTGCACACAGAGCTGCAATGTCACTCACTTCCACTGGCTGCACACATGAAGTGGCAGCAGGCTCTGGCCTTATGACAACAAGCCACTGCAGCTACAGGCGTGTTCATGCTGCTGCTGGTGTCCAGAGCTGGTCAGGGTAACACACCCTTGCCTGCATTTCACCTGCATCACTACAACACTTACTGTTTAACTAAGGTTTAATTGCAATGTACAGTACCAGTCAAAAGTCTGGACACACTTTTTATTCCAGTGAATGGGAAGGTGTGTCCAAACTTTTGACTGGTACTGTACATTTTCTGGGTCCATGCCATTTCCTGCGTAGCCAAAACAGAATTCAGCAGAAGAACAAGACAGAACAGAATTAAACAAAAAGGGATTCTTTGTGTCACAGTTCTGCACTGATATCAGTAACAAGAGAGAGAAATACACTTCAAGGGAGGAAATACATGAATTTCTTCAGTAAAAACTAGAGGCAAGAATAAAAATCATAAAGCACAAAGCAGAAACATACCCTCCCACAGCTAATCCTTGATCAACAGACATTGTTCAGGTATTTCTATCCAATATTTAGACTCGTCCATAAAAAGAAAAAGCCTTCATTACTTCAGCTGGTATTGTGCTTCTACATTACATATTACAAAATTAATGTGTTTAAACAAATTGGGGTCAGGTAGTATTCCAGCATAGAGAAACTGTGCACACCAGGGCTGGGTTTTAAAACATCTATTCTCAATTCTCTCATCTATTCAAATAGATCTTCATTTAAATTTCCTGAGGATTTTAAACCTGAAATGAATTCAGACCAGATCTCAATGAACATGCCAGGAACTGCTCCACTGAAGGCACCACCAAGCCTGTTGCACAAAAGCTTTGTGAGACAATCACAGCAAAGTGTATGTTTTCATGAGGTATTAGTGATGTTTACATTACCAATTGTATGTTTGTAGCCACCTTATTTAAACTGGCTGCCTGGTGATTTGATTTAAAATCTAAAGTTGTTGTTTATACACTGTTTATACACTGCTACTAAAGAAAGCACTTATCTGGTCACTCAATGCTCACTGACTGTGGAGTCTGTAGAGTTGCACTACATTGTGTTAACTGTTGTAGTGTGTTCATGTTAAATAAAAATTATATGAATGTAACGGCTTTGGGGTCAATTCTTAATGTAAACAATATTTTTAATAATGCACCTGGTGGAGGGTTCCTTGTACAATTAACAGCATTAGTTCTCTGAAAATCTCTTTCATAACCAATCAAAATTGGTATTGTAATTTAAATATCTCTAACCAAATCGAATCAGGAATCGAATCAGAACCTTGTGAATCGGGAGTTGAATCGATTCCGGAAATCTGAATCGATACCCAGCCCTAGTGCATACCGCACAGGGCAGGCAGGGAATTGGTGGGGTTAATAAGGTTAAAAAGGCCCATATAATCAAACTGCAGAAAGGTGATCAGTAATGATTTAGTTTTTTAAAAATCATAAACTTAAGATGGAACTGGCAAACACTCTTAAAGAATACATTTACACGGCACGCCCCAGTAGCCTATTGGTTAAGACACATGCCACATAACCACAATGTCTGGGGTTCGATTCTGGCAGCGTACCTTTGTTGTGTCATACCCCATCTCCATCTCCCCGTTTCCTGTCTACTCTCTACACAGTTGCATAAAATGCCTTTATTAAATATATTAAAATTCAATGTATTAAACATTTCCAAACACTATTTATGTCAGCAGATTAAAAACACGCCATATTTAATGATGCATTAAACTTATACAGCGACTGGCCAGCTGTTTTGGAGGGTGACGATCAGACATCAGCGTTATGCCACAGCTTTAAACATTTGAGACAGATGATCATTTCTCAGCTGAAAAATCAGACGTGTCCATACACAGGTATATTCACCATGACGTGAGTTGGGCAGAACAAGTATAACGCTATATATTAACAACTACTCATTCTACTGACAACCCTTGACATTAGCTAGCTTTGTGGCTAACTAGGAACGACTTTAGCAGCAGATAAACTGCTAACAGATTTTTATTAGCGGCTGTTAGCGATATACTGACAAGAGGGAAAATAATAGCGGAGTTTTTAATTTACTCTCCAGAACTGTCTTACTGACTGTTTAACAAGTAATGTAAAATCAAGTTTAACAGGCTTTACACCACTCAACTGCTGAGTGTATGAGAGAAGGTGACTGTAGTGGCTAGCGTACTGGAGCAAAACCAGGCTGACACAACTGCTGTCAGGGTTATTTAGCAAATACAAAAAGCAGAAATGACACTTGTGACACTGGTAATAAAATAGCTCAAGCCCTTATCTTTGGCTTCCCATTACTTTAATTTCTTATTACTTATTAGCTGTCATAAACACTGATTTCAATTTATCTGCAATAAGCTAAAATCGTCCGATAAAATTGGTCCACCAATGTATCAGTCAAGCTCTAACAAGCACTGCTTACCAAATAGCATTAAAGTAATACACAAGTTTCCCTGTTTGCTCAGCTCTATGGAGCATTAATGGACTTTCAGCATGTGCATGAAACACTGCAGGAGAGCTGTGGAGATTTAACATTTCCCACCAATCCTTGACTCATTGTTAAAATGCAACTGTAGAGTCTCTTGTACTGTAGGTGTAATATAGCATTTAAAAACAGTCGAAACACTTCCCTCAGCATATCTTCCTGCCAGTCTGTGAGCCAACGGCAGCCTTTGTGATTTCAGAGCTGTCGGAATAGGTTAGCTGGCAGACAAAAGAGACATAATCTCTGTCTCTTTTCTCTACCTCTATCTCTCTCTCTGTCCTCCTCACTGGACCCACAGGGTTTTCATCCAACACCTCAGTGTAATGGGACAAGATGAGCTTTGTGTTGCAAAGTTAACTAGACAAAGACTAATACTGTCTTTTCTGACTTTCTCCCCAACATTCTTTGTCTAACTGCTTCCAGTCTTTGTTGCCAAGAGTTGTTACGTATTTGCAGCAGGTTAGATGTTTTTGGTCACTGGCCATAATGACTCCAAGATTTTAAAGATGTCAAGCCACTCAGAATATCCACTAGCTTGGGTTATTACTTCAGGGGGTGTGGGGTGACCATGTTAAATGTGTGTCCTATGCAAAAAAATCTTTTAAATGGAAGGCAGATTAACAAAAACAAAGACTAACAAAATAATTACTTATAGTTTACATTACAAACTGCCTGTTCAATAATGGCAGGGAGTTGTGCTCACTGTCACTTTTATTTTTTTCTTTGTCTATGGATTCCCAAATAGGACGGAATGTTGGTGTTGATGAGCTGATATAGTATGAGGTTAGCAAATCCTTTCTACATCTACTGTCAGACACAACACAAACTATGTGCTGAGATGAACAAAAACTTGTCAGGACTTAAATTAAGGGAGGACCAACAAACACTCCAAAAAGCAGTAACATTAATGTATTAAAATCTGTAATTATTACTGTGGTTAATCAATACACATATGCACTAAAATCCCTAACCAGTGTATGCAATATTAAAATCTGAATGGGGCTCTTGAGAACCCCACATCTTTCTGCACTGAAAACAGGGTGAGTGGTCATATATTTACATATTGTCACTCTGGACCACAAACAGTATTGTTTTCCTTCCTAGAAGCTAGTCTGTTCTCCATCTAGTGAGCCACTTTCATAATGTGAAATTGTGACTGGCTTCGTGGTTAATAAGGTATGAGACAAGTAATGCAACAGAGAAATTATGACATTTATGTATCTTGTATGAAAGCGATGTGTGAACTGACAGAAAAGTTACCAAAAGAAGCTTCAACATTCTGTGAATATACCTGCAGCCCTGCATGGGAGCCATAGCCTAGCATGTGCCCAGGCAAACGTCAGTAGCCAGTAAAGACGGCATAACATGAAATGAACTAACCTAAATGAAAATCAGTGTCATATAATGTGCAAGGGTTGTGTGTTGGCCACAGTGAAAGAGACGGTGTGGTTCTCTTGGAGATCTGTGATATACTGTGTGTTTAAGAGAAATTCTTAGCTAAACAAGGAAAGACAAAGAAAGACTAAATTCTTTACATAAAGACTTTTATGGGGCTGGTGAGTCTACTACTGACCTTAGCAATAAAATAGTCCGAGGCAGGATACCAGGAATTGCCATTTTATGGAATAAGAAATATGATCAACTGGTTAATGGGGTTAGATTAGATGTGAATTGGGCTATTGGAATAGAGTTTAACTGTAATGACAAAAAGTTCAGCATTTTGAACATTTATACACCCTGTGAGTATTACCAATATGAAGGTTATTATCTCAATAGATTGGCATGTGTCATGTCTTTCATTCAGGACTATGCTTCCACCTGCATCTATGTTGTTGGAGATATGAATGCTAATGTCTCTGATGTTAATTCTTTTTTTGCTAATCACTTAATGCAGTTTTGCTCTGATGATGGTTTCATCCTCTCTAGCAAGGTGCTTATGCCTGATAATAGCTATATTTCATCAGTGAAGCTTGGCACACAACTTCATGGCTTGATCACTGCATATGCACAGCTGATGCACACGACTCTAAAGCCAACAAGATTAATTATGATCTGGCCACTACTGACCATATACCCTGTTCTATGTTGTTAAATTTAGGCAATATACCCATGTTATTGTCTGTTGATAGCAACATAAGTGCAGGGAAATTAGACTGGTCTAATTTAACACAGGAGGATCTTAAAGAATACATTTTTCAGACTGAACTGCAAGAACCCGCAACATAGTAATGAGTTATGTTCTATGTATGATTCTATTGTGGAGTCTCTCCTTATCTGCAGAAGGCCTTTTTATAAACATAAGTCTAATGTGTACAATGCTAAGCCAGGTTGGAATGACTATGTAAAAGAGCTTCATGCTGAGGATATGGACCCTTCTTTGAATACAAGAAACTATAAACAAATTTTAAATATGCCCCTCGATTTATTAAAAGGAATGAAAATACAATGAGGTCCGGTTCATCTGCAAGAAAGTTGCAAAACAATGGTCCTAATGATTTCTGGAAAGAAGTCAGAATCATGAATAACTGTAAAACATCATTACCATCGAATATTATTGGAGTAAAGTGGCTTAGAGAAAATTTCTCAGTTGAGGCAGAAACATTACTATGATCTGTTCAACTGTGTTAAAAGCAACTTCCTGTGGAAAATGCGTGTGAATGCTGAAAGCTGAAATAAATCGCAAAGCATTGCTGAAAATACTACAGACTTGTTCAGCATCTCCATCAGTACAATTTTGCAGAGTTTGGTTACCATGGCATATTACATTTAAGAGATATGGCAGTTAATAAGTAGTATGGTGGTGTTTTATTAATGACCACAAGGTGGGACTATTGGTGCCATGATTCAGTATGTCCTGCAGATTCTCATGGAGAACTTGTGTACGAAGTTTCATTTTATTAAAGACACCAGAATTGCAGAAATATCATGTTATAAAGTTACTTTAGCGCCCTCTTTTGGTAGAATTTTATGAAATCTTACAGACTTGTGTACATCATTCCCAAATTTGGTTGCAATCCAATTCAGTTTTGAGGAGTTATTGCCCGTTAAGTGCATTAAGCCACGCCTTCAAAGGTTTGGTAACCAATTACAGACAAACGGTAAGTGATATCCAAAAACTAATTAATAAGTTTTGTTCGTGGTCCTAAATATGGTATGTACCAGGTTTTGTGAAGATTAGATAAAATATGTGCCAACAGAAGCAATAAATGTGTTCATCAAAAAATCCAAAATGGCCTATAAATGGGGGTGGCCTATATCAGTCTAATCAGCATCATCAAAGAAATAAACTGTCCAAATATTGTTTTGATAGGCCTTACCATTCAGGAGTTATTAGCCAAAACATAAAACATGTAATAACTGACCACATGGTGGTGCTATTGGTACCATATTTTAATATGGTAAGCATTTCTACATGGGACACCTGTCCATGATGTATGAATAGTTTTCCACTTTTAGTTTTTGAGCTTTCAAACATTCCTCCCATAGACTTTCCATTATAAATTTTTATATTTTAAAAAATTATATAAAATCACTGGAATATGCTAGAAAGAAGAAAAGTAATAGCATACATGTCCTTAAAGAGCTGAACATTTTGATATTTGATATTTGGTTTCTGTCGCTCAAAGTACGGAGGAGTAGATAGCTTGCAAAAAACGTACGAATGTACAAGTGAACGTGAGTATTCACACTAATAGAGATTTGGATAACAACAGTGTGAATGCTTTCAGCATTAACACTAATAATGAGGATTATATTGGAGGATGTGATTGTTACCCCACAAGAAGTCCAAGAAGCTAGGAGATAATAAGGTATCCAGTATGGATAATATAACTGCTGAACATTTAAAACTTGCTAGTAAAAAAAAAACTCTATCCTCTGCTTGCTATTTGTTTTACTAGGCTATTAGTCCATGGTATTCTACCAGACTCTATTCTACCTGACTTTATTTTATCTGTCATACTAGTGCCTTTCATTAAAGATAAAGCTGGTAAACTAAATAGCTCGGAGAATTACACGCCTATAGCGTTAGCCAGGATTCTCTCTAAAGTGCTGACGAAAACTCTACTAAATAGGCTGGAAAAGTACATCCGGACTTCTGACAACCAGTTTAAATGTAAACATGGCAATAATATGTGTATTTTTGCTTTAAAGGAAATTTTAGATAAAGGAGATTTAGACTTTAAAGGAGATTTTAGATAAATACAATCAGCAAAATTCCACAGTTTTTATGTGTGTTATTGATGTCTCTAAAGCCTTTGACCGTATAAACCATGAAAAACTATTTAACAAATTATATCAAAGAGGGGATCATAGATTTCTAGTTAGAATCTTGGTTTTCTGGTATGCTCATCAGATGATGCAAATTAAATAGGGAAATTCTGTATCTGTTCCATTCCATGTGAATACATGGATGATCTGTCAATGCAGTTAAAAGCATGTGGAACAGGGTGTATGGTTGGTAATTCATCATCAATTCCGTCATTAACCACCTTCTGTACGCAGATGATTTAGTGATTTTCTGTCCATGTAGTGCTGGTCTTCAACAGTTATTGAGGGTCTGCTCACAATACGGTATAGATTTTGACATCAAATATAATGCAAATAAGAGTAATATTATTATAGTCAGAAGTAGGGAAGACAGAAAATTAGTATTTCCTGATTCCTTCCTGTCTGGCATTGCCCTTAAAGTGTGTAATGAGGCTAAATATTTAGGCCATTACATAACCCATGATCTATCAGATGATAAGGACATTTACAGACAATGCCGAAAGTTGCAAGCACAAGCAAACATGTTGGCTCGTAAATTTCGTATGTGTTCAGTGACTGTGAAGACCTCTCTTTTTAAAGCTTTTTGTACCCCACTATGTACTGCCCACCTGTGGCATTGCTATAGAAAAGGCAGCATGCAGAGACTTACAGTGGCTTATAATGACAATATGAGGCTGCTGTTTAAAGCTCCAAGAAGCTGCAGCACAAGCCAAATGTTTGTTAATGTTGGTGTACCCACCTGCTCTGCTGTAATATGAAATCTTATATATAGATGTATGTGCAGGTTATCTGATTCTGCTAATGGTATTATTTCAGCTTTAACCAACCCTGAGCTGAGTTGCGTCAGGTTCCGTCTGAATGCAAATATCTGATCATTGTGGAATGCCTTTTGTTTTTGTTTTTTTTCTTTTTTAGATATTGTTTATTTATTTATTCATTTTTTCCTCCTTCTTCTTCTTTATATTTTATTGTGCTATGGACCCTCCATGAGCTGTGTCCTTAATAAAGTCTGAACTGAACTGAACTGAAAACAAGGTGAGTAATGCTAACATTAGCTGGCTAATACTACTTCCAACTGACCACTAGCACCTAGAAAAACTGTTACTGAAGCCACGAGCTGTTTTATTTAGAGACTGAGGTAAACAATACACAGTCAGCAGCATTTTAGTGATTGGACTCCATTGTGTGACTCATACCAAGGAATACCATTTAGATTCATTTAATGTCGTATACAATGAAAGTGTATCCATGTGCATCAATGCTGAGTTGATTTCAGCAACTAGCCCTAACATTATACAGTTATTATGCAGGTCGGACATTCTGTATACACTGTAAATCAAAGTCATAATGATAGCTCAAGGACACATGCTGAAACCTATGTCTAAGACAAACCTCTATTGTCTTCTGCTGACAGCAGAGAGATTAGGGTTGTTTTTATATTAGCCCGGGTCAGCCTACTTTAACTCACCGAGCCAAGCCAACCCACAATGAAATGCATCTCCACTACAGCCTCACAGCAGCTGATAGTTGTGGCAAGCTGCACTGCTGCGTCCTGCTCGCTGGCAGGGCTGACTACAACAAACCCGTGACAACCCCCTTCTTCCCCCTCAAACAAGTGGCGTGTCGCGAGACTCAACTCCTGTCTGTGCTGGAGACCAGAGAGAAAGCTGTTTTTTAAGTCTCTGTGTTCAGCTCTCAGTACTTGTAGGTTCTAACTGAGGTTTAGTTTCTCTCCTGTGTTTCTGTTTGTATTTTCAGGTATCTGCTTTATTTTATTGTTTCCTGATCGCTTTCAGCTGTACCAGTCGTGTAATGTTACTGCTGATGAAAACCCAACATTTCTTGCGATTGCTGCTTCATATTAAACGTTTTTAAATAAAATAACGAGAGGCTTTTATTGTAAAAAAAAATTATAGGAAATGAAATGTGTCTATAATTGAATTAGCAGAGCTTTGTTAGCGGTGTAGAGTACAAGCAGAAACAATCACAGTGAGATGTTTGATGAAGAGCTGCAGACAACACACCTCGAACAGGTAAACAACTTCTTTTACCTCGACTGCTCACTGCATGCCTCAGTGTAACTACCCCAAAACAATGGAAAAACCATATCATTAGCACTTATCTGTCAAATTCATAAAGCTGAACAATCCCTGTTCAGCAACAATCCTAAACCTCTTGCATCTGTCAATGTATGTCACACTAAAGAAGAGAATGCTCCTACAGAACATGTTGCTCATTATATTCACCATAGTGTAAAATCACAAACTAAACCATCAATAAATAACTTTAGTCACGCAAATAAATGACACACCCAACTACCACTAATATACCCTTGAGCAGACACTACAACCCAACTGCTTCTGCAATAATTAATTAGGATTAATCAAATGTACTGTAGGGCTGCAAATAAAAATCATCTTTATTATCAATTCATCTACTGATTTTTTTTCAAAGAAATCTTTTTGTCTATAAGATGTCATAAAATATTGTCCAGCACATTTTCACTATGTCCTAAGTGATAACATCAAATGTCTTGTTTTATCCGAACAACAGTCCAAAACCTTAGTAAACAGTTTACCATGATATAAAACAAAGAAAAGCAGAAAATCCTCACATTGTAGAGCCTGGAACCAGAGAATTTGGGTATTTTTTCTTAAACCTTGAAGTCTGATCTGAGAGGTAGCAATTTTTACTTTAAGTAGGACCTAAAAGAGCGGAGAGTAAAAAACTTTGTGAAATCAATACATTAGGATTAAATAATTAGTGCTGACAGTTTAATATTGATATTGTAAATTCTTGACAATGTAATGCCATGCCACTCAATCCTGATTAGTGCATGCCCTTGCAGACTTGCTGGTGTACTGGAAAATGTCCAGTGACTGTTACACTTGGAATGTGCCAGTTTAAATGTGTGCAACTGCATGACTGCAAAGTAGAGCAGTGAAAAGATATAGTCCTGGGAAAGTGAAACCATTATTACCTAATGAAGACCACTGATGAGGGAAGAGAATGGTTTTATCATCTGTAGGAAACTGGTTATCACTGGTGCTGCCTCACTCATGACATGCTCTATTGTACAGACAGCTGACACTGTACTGAATCATTGTTAGTTTTACTCAGCACTTTCAACACGACGGACGGAATAAGATCAATAGCAAAAACAACTGTTGTGTCACATAGTATATCCTGTCTTTACAATAGACCTTGTGACTGTCTGACTGACTGAGACTGATCAATCAGCTGACCACAGACACTGTGAAATGGATTAGTAAATCAATGCATATTTGTGCTCTTGCTGGGCTGGGACAGCGAGGAGTCACACTTGGTCTCTCTGCTGCCATATTTCTGGAGGTACTGATTGTTGCTTTGTAATGAAGGTTTTCTGTGTCATCACAAACTGAAACACCTACATTTCCAGTCAGAGAGGTGATGTACTGAGATCAACCTGTCTTTTGATTGTTCAGAAGGTCATCCACTCTTCACCAGTTTCAACACAGGCATCCTTCTTTCAGCTTATTTACAGTTTACATGCACAGTCTGTGCCCTCACCCACGGAGTGCACATGAACAGACAGTTCAGGTTTCTCTGCACCAATCAAACACCTCCATTCAGCTGTTGATTAACTCGGCATGTTTGCAGGTGAAGCGTCTGGGTTGAGCCGAGTCAGAGAAGTTTCTGGACTTGTACATCATGCATTGCTGTGTTTTTTTGGACTTCACTTGCTGCCGCAGTTTCTGGACTCTTGTTTGACGTTTGCTGGTTTACTCTTTCCTGTGCGTCCATCAGAATGTGAGTACTCGGTTATTATTCTGTTAATTGCAACCCACACCTAAGGGTTTATTTAATTATTATCCCTGAGGTCTCACAGTTGGTATTCAGTAAACCAACACCTCCTTTACAGAGATCTTTCATATACACAGAATCAAAACAAGTGTCTCTAACTTCAAAGCTGTGTTGCAGTTCATTCAGTTTAGAGACTGTATGAGGAACTTTTAAAGCCAACCTGCTCTGTGATCTGGTGTCATGGTTATCAGCTCTGAGCTCAACTAAGGTTGTTAAAAAACTCAGCAAATTAGCACGGCTTTTAAATCAAAACACAGATCTTCACAGTAGGGGTGTAACGGTATGTGTATTCGTCCCAAACCGGCACGGTATGGACATTATGGTTCGGTGCATGCAGTCGTACCAAGAATACACTCTGTGACCCAAACAATTACAATAATAATCAAAATTATTTAATAATCCACTCACTCCGACATGCGGAACAATAGAACAGAACATTTTGGCAGCGCACCACTAGCATGCTCATGGGTATGTTAGCTGGCTTAGCCAAGGTATCCTGGGTTACCCTGCTGTCAGAATGACAAACAAGAGACCCATAACACTGGCCGAGTGCAACACTATTATTAAAATATGTACCCTTATCTCCGTAGCGAAACAATACCGCATATCCCCGTCCCCCTCCCCTCTCTGTGACAGTCGGCTTTTCACTCTGCCTTTGAGTAAAGCTGTTCAAAACAACTTTAAAAACATTTGATTTCTGACGTGGTGACAGCACGTCGTAAGAACCAGTTCTGAGAGAGAAAAATTGTAGTTAAAAAGTATTGCAGTAAAAGTAGTGGTTTGCTCCCTCTGACTGATAATATTATTATATATGACATCATTAGCTTATTAATATTGAAGCATCAGTGTGTAAGCAGCATGTTACTGTTGTAACTGCTGGAGGTGGAGCTAGTTTATATACAGTTAGACCATAAATCAGCATAAAACAGCTGTCAGCAGGTGTCCTGACTCTTTGCAAGAAACAGAAAGGTTGTTTTCCTTTTCCACTGCAGCAGATCTAAACTGTTTCAGTAATAGTTTTGGCCAATGAGCCATTATTGGATGTTTACATTTTTTCAAAATGAAAGACCAAAATGTTATTTTCTACCTTTCTTTTTTTCCCCTGCTGTACCGAAATCGTACTGAACTGTGACCCCAAAACCAAGGTACATACCAAACCATGAACTTGGTGTACCGTTACACCCCTACTTCACAGGTATGCTGGTGCCTTCTAGATCGGTGATGACATCCGACCTTTTCATATAACTCACAGTGGTGAGTGTGATAGCTGTCTGCTGTAATGAATTGAATGGCACTGTGGTAGATAGCATCCAGAGGTTTAAAGGTGGTGGCAGCAGCATGGGTATACATACAGTATATCTCCATAATCCACTGTGGACAGTATGGTAGATTGTATAATGTGTTTCTCTCTGCTCAAAGCTCTCCTCTGGTACAAGAATCCAATTTGAATTTTGGGTTTTTTAGCAAGATGTTCAACATGAGTTTTGTAAGACAATCTGTCATCCATAAGCAGCTGTTGTTGTTGTACTATGGTCTGGTCTAAAGCCTGAATGCTGTGGCTGAAGTGAGAGGACAGACAACCACATATTTGCTAAGTTGATGGTGGGGCACTGACATCAAAACTTAACGTTTAGCACTGATGTTTTACATACTTAGAACTTTTTGTGTGATCACAGTACATGAAAAATCTCAATGTGACATTCCCCTGTCTACATTTAACCAGCCATCCACTGCAATAAGAAACACACACCACCCAGATATACATGGTGCAGTAGAAGCAGCCTTTAGCCTCTGTTCCATAAGACTCTGTTTGAAGTTTTGTGAGCATTCATATGTAAAAGCTTAATGTAACTTCAATGCAGAAAATATAATTGAACATTTAATTATAGATATGGCTTTTCTTCAGCATGTGCTGTAGTAGCTACCCATTTAGTTTAGTTTAGCAAGCACTGGTTTTCTGCTGTAGAAACAGATACAGTGCAGGATACATTTTCTGTGTACACTTTCAATTTTTTTAACAAATAAGAATCTGAAATACTGTACAACTCCACCGGAGTTTTGACTGACCGACTGAGTAAATAATGACACTTTTTTCCTATTTGGGAGTACTGTTCCCTTCAGCTCTAAGGTGCTGTACACCACGTGGGTTTACTTTTGATAAAGTAGGCTGCCAGTGAGTGGTGTGGGCATGTTCAGAGATTATTTGTAATAAAAGCGTGGGAGACAGTGCTCCAGACAAAGTCATGCTGGACTCACATGTGACCTCCACAGTCAGGCTTTAGATGCCATTGAGCCAGAACAGCCTTTATACTTACAGAGAGAGTTCTTACTGTAAATACAGTGATATGCCAGGCAATTGCTGTTGCAAATATAATTACACACACACACACACATGAACACGCACACTCACAACAAATTCCACAGGGATGTGAGAAGTGGCATCCAGGGCTCGAAATTAACTTTTTTCCTCAGTGTCCTGCAACTGTCCTGAATTCTACTTTCAACTGTCTCAGACTTAACAAAATTTCCTCCGACATTTTCGGAGATGTGATGAGCCACTGGCCAGGTAAGACCATCCGATCATCTCAGCTGCTAGCAGCCCGACTCCTGAGATGATTGGCCGGTCAACATCCATCGTCATCCTGGGGAGAAAATGATACGATGAACTGATCTGTGCAGCTCTTTACCACTGGCCCTAATGTCTCCGCCACATTTTTTTTTTTTTAGAGATGCACGTTCAGCCACTGATCGAAAACAAACTGTTTTCAGGTGATCAGCTATGACCGGTGACCACCCCCGATCAGTATATGTGATTTTTACAGCACTTCTGCTGCAGTTTTTAATTTGTTTACACATTAATTGACCAGTTTTATTTACCGGCAACACGATGCACCTTGTCATCACAACCACCAACAGGCAGGGCTCAGACAGTGGCCTGAACATGGGCCACTAACGAAACTCTGCTAACTCAGCGATAAACACATTTCATTTCCTATAAGTTCTTCACAATAAAAGCCTTCTGTTAGTTTGTCAGTGAAAAGCTTTTAATATGAAGCAGCAGCAGCAGGAACGGGAGTTACATCCAGGTATCTACTATTTCTTGCGGGTGATTGTGCCCATTCAACCCAAGTTACATAGTGCAGGAACATGCGTTTGGGGTGCAGAGTGGGAATGAAAGAGGCGCCATTCTCCCTATTACAAGTCAGTGTACCATCAAAATGATTTTGAAACTGTTATTTTAAGGTAAAATAGTTGCATAATGTTGCTTTAATTTCAAGCGCTGGTGGCATTTCTGTAGGATATGACTCATCACATCTCTGAAACACTGTCCCAGCAGCCCCGAGGGTCCATGTAATTCTCAGTGATTAAAGATAACTGCTGACAGTACCATTGGCCAGAGTGGCACTGAGCTGCCAACTCTTCTCCTTAACAAAGAAGTCTCAGAAGGAAAACTTTCATGATGCTTTCAACAGCATTAACATGGTTAAGCATTATGAAAAAAAAACTTTTATTTACTTACTTTCATATTAAGTAGTAGCCTCTGACAAACAAACTCCCTTTTCTCAGAAAAAAATGAATCTGGGATAAACTTTTTAGCATGTAATAATTATCATTCCACTTCTTTTGCTCTGTAGGTTTTTACATGATGTGTTCTTCAATGGACTGCAAATGTCTCTCTCTCTGCCTGTCTGCCTGACACATCACGTGTCCCCTGCGCCTCACTCAAAGACAACACACTCTCTGCAGTAGCTGTGGCTGGTGTGCCAGATGAGAGGGTTCTTCAGTGCTTTTTAGTAAAATATTAATGTACAGTGCAGTGTGTGCTCCTGCTCAATGTGTTCATATTTAATTTCAACAGAAAAACATCAAGATAGAACACAAATTAACTTGTTTAACTTGCATTCCATGTGTCTGTAGTTTGTTTGATAACTATAGACAAAGGAACATTTTTTTACTGACAGAAATATTTTCAGAGGGGGCATATTGATTTTTATCAATTTACCTCTGTGGTCCAGGCTGGTTCTGTTTTTGCACAGCCATTTACAATGCTATGGATGGATTCAGTGTGGAGTTTGCATGTTCTTGCTATTTTGCAGGACTTATCTCAGCTGCAGCCCTGCATGACCCTCAACAGGATGAGGAAGTATACAGAATGAATGGGTGGATAGAGTTTTTCATTTCTTGGGTAAATAACACAAAAAAATCTGGTTTTCCTGTGATTCGCAAGAGAATTTTAAGCAAACTTTTAAAATGTCGCAAAAGGGAAAATGCAAATTAGGTACGTTTCCATCATCTGGTTTGAAGTGAATAAACTAGGCTACGCAACGCATAGTTTTGTCAGAAGATGGTGGTGTAGGCTTAAATAATCTGCCAGTAAACAGAGTAGAAGAAGTAGAGGTTGCCAACCAGAAACAAAACAAATAGTTATATTGCCTTGACGAATGAAAAATGGAGATAGGTCTTCAGGAATTTGTTTGTTCCTTCATGTCAGCAGGGTTTCTGCTAGTGTATTGCAAGCCCAATGGCCTGCTGGGCCTGATTTGACACCCTGCTGGGCCTAAGCATTGGGGATGCTTAAAAAATGTATTTCAAGATCTTTTCTAAACTAATATGTGTTATACAAGTAGCATAGCTCAGTGTGTAGCAAGTGTGCGGTCAAGAGAGCGAGAGCGAGAGAGTGTGTGTGTGATGGTGGGGCTGCAGCTACTGGAGCAACCCGCCTACCATCCGAGAGCAGGCTGAGAATGGGAGAGTTTCTGCTGAAAACAAGCACTGACACCCGGGGAGACATGAGAGCAGCTGTTCGCTTACAGCTACATGTGTTTATAGCGCTTATAGAGAGCTATTATTAATTGATAATGTATGAAATGATGGATGCGCAGCAAAACTACTGTGTTTTTATTAGTGACAGTAAACATGTGTTTATTGTCCTGCATGTTTAATCTCCAGGAACAGGAGCAGCAAGTTTACTTGTATTTACTTAATTCATGATAAAAAAAAGCAGTGTTCTCAGGTTATGCTGCAGAGTTCACCCCTGTCAATTTCATTAAGCAATGTATTACTTTTTATTACAAGAACAAGTTTTCATCTATGTGTTGAGTGCTGAGACTTGCTGTGAAATAATTTTGCCCTTTAACACACCACTCTGTTACAGTTAAGAGTGCAATGACACATGCGTATGTAGCATTTTGTACCCACACAGATAAGAAGTGAAGAACAAATACGGGTTTCTGAAGATATCAATACTGTTAATTTTGTGGCAACTCAAAATTATGTGCTGATATTTTGAGCTAATGAATATTTTTACATCTTATTTCCCTATAGCTGCCTGTAGAGTGAAGAGGCCTAGCATGGTTCCAGACCTCTGATTTTTTTCAGTGATTCAAAGAGGTCGGGTACTGTTCTCATTGCCTGCTGTTTCCTCTCCATTCTACCAATCAGAGTTTTATAGGCAGGATGAAGAATATGGACGTTATCTTCCTCTATCAGAGCCAGAAAAAAGTGTGGATGAGATTGACACAGATATACAGGTGCTTGTAAATCAACTTACAGAAATAACACCTTATAATGACATATTTCTTGATGCTTTAACAAAGTGGGAGATATAAATTGCCACTTTTTTCATATTTTGTGAAATTCAATTCTAAATACTAACTCTATGAAGGGTTTCAGTATACAGTGCGTTAACACTGGCCAAATCGAATTTACTTAAAATGTCAGTATGTATTAAAAATGGACTTGAATGTGATGGTACAATGCTGTCTCTAAGTGTGATGACTGGAAAATAATTAGTTAATTAATTAGGGTCAGCCTTCAAACCAATCTTCCTACTCAATAGCAGCCAGCTACTAACACATATCTCTCTATATAAAGCAAGGAATCCCTGTCTTTTGTATACCTCAAAAACCATTTATCCAATCTACTTCATACCATGATATACTGCGGGGAACTCAAGGAAGTGCAGTGTCGAGTATGAAGTTGCTTGGATGAGAAGTTCTGGAAATATATAAAAATACCTCATAAACGTTGATCTACTTCTTCTTCTGCTCATGGAGTCAACAAGCAGAAATACGGACAGCGCCACTCTGCCATTGCAATCCAAATTGTAGTGGGAGGTGGTTATATCTGTAGTGTTAATGACTTGAAAAAGTTTAAGAGACTTAAGCTCTACTATTGAACTGTGTACTGTGAACGACACTTGTCATGTACATTCAAGACTTAGTGCAGGATGTCTCAGACACGTTTTGAATGGGCACTGCAGTTCATCTATCTAAAAAGCAAGGTATCTCTGTCTGTCTGCCTGTCTGCCTGCCTGCCTGTCCGTCCTTTGCAAATCTCGAGAACAGTTCATCTGATCAACTTCACACTTAGTGGGTGTATTGCTGGGGACCCAAGGACATGAGGTGTCGAATTTGGTGCAAATTGGATACGCAACACATTAAATATTAATAAACTTTGACAATCAAGCGAACAGTGAACTGCTCACTGTGTCTGAGTGCAGCGGGGGCTGTTTGATATAAACACCATCACATCACAGTGCGGCGGGGGTTCCTAATTTATTAATTCCTTATCGTTTTAATTGATACGTTTGTCAGTTGATACATACATATGCGGTTCTAGTTTAGTTTGATGAACTATGTGTCATGTAGGCCTCCCTTCCTATTACCCATAGGCAATACTACATAAGTGAAATATTATTGCAACAATACATTTACCAGAGGGCAACTGACATCCCAACATGGTCCTGCATTTGGGGGCGCTATGGAGCCCGCTGGCCACGCCCAAGGCCAATCACTACAGAACTTTGCAATTTTCGCCAGTTCTGGCGTGTGCCAATTTTCGTGAGTCTTCAAGCATCCAAAGCCCCTCAAAAATGCAATAATATAATAATAATAATAATAATAATAATAATAATAATAATAAACTACAAAAACAAGGTTCCTCGCACTTTCAGTGCCATGGGGCTGGCACTGTGTTTTGCTGTCATTTATGCCCGCGCTACTCTCCTCTGCTGCCTGTGTTTCTCCTCTGTGTGTGTGTGCTGCACACACAGCACTGCAGTGGAGACAGTAAACCAGGTGAAGTATTCAAGTTGACAGCTACACTTGTTACGCAATAAAAGCTTCATGAGTAGAGTAAACAAGAAGAGTAATTTATTAATGTTTATTAATCTATCATCAAACAATACATATCGTCATATCGGACAGCCTTAATTGTCTTCAACCACTCTTTGGATGGGAAAATGTACCTGTGGAACAAGGCTACTGATATTGAATTGGTGATGCTGACTCAGCAGCATTCACACTAATGTTTTTCTAAACTTTATTCTTCTTCTTCTGTACGCTTGACTACCACTTCTGCATACTTTCAGCTACAGAAACCATTCAAATATCAAAATGTTCAGCTCTTTAAGGACATTTATGCTATGACTTTTCTTCTTTGCATGTTTTATACTTTAAAATATTTATCCTTTTTCAACTTTTTTTTTTTTTACAATCTTCATAACTACCCTCCTCTTCATCACTACCCTGCTCTTCTCTTCCCTTAACAGGAAGCTCAGAATGAGGCTTGTTTTTGAAAATAAAAGCCCCAGACAGTAACTGTATTTTAACAGGGAACTTAGGATGAGGCTGTTTTTTTTTTTTAAATAAAAGCCTCCAGTAATACAGACAAAGCTGGAATTTCAAAATAAGTAATTCAGTTTTCTGCATTTTCAGCAATGCTTTGCAATTTATTCTTCTTGTGTATGTTTTACTGCATGTATGTTACTTTAAGTTACAGAAACCACTCCAATGTTAAACTTGCTCTTTAATAAAATTTAGGCCTGTATTCAACTTTTTTCTACCTTTTACACTTTTTAAAATATTAAGCTTTTTTAAATGCACAATATGTAATTTCTGCCGCTAAGGGTCTCTCAGTCAAAACAATAACAAAAGACGGAGTTTGATTTTGAAGTAGCACGGGATCATGGGAGTTGTTGTCTTCATTGTTAAACAATCAGCTTCTCCCCGTTAGGATTCCTTCAGTGTTCATCGTTCAGGAGGTTTTTTCAGAATTATCCACAGAAGTATCCTGCTCTCCAAAGCAAACAGAATAATGCAGTTTCATGTAAAAAATCAGTTTTTCTCTAAAGCTGTTCGGTGGACACAGGACGTCCGGGAGGGGCTCTGTGTGAGCCGAGCTGCCACTAACATTTGCTCATCTTGTTTCTCTGATAACTTAAGATCCAGACGTCTGATGACTGAAATCCTTCATCTGGTTAAAAGATATACTTAAAAACTACCAAGATCTAAAAAGCTTATCGTAAAAGTGTGGCTTAAAACTGAATAAAAGTCAATTTATGACAGTTTCTGGCAGACACCCACAAAGCCGACATATTAGCTTGTATGCATATACTCTTTGGTAGACGTCATTGTGGTGGACAACCACAACACAGACGCTTGCATATACTCTTTTGTAGAGGGGGGTATGACACCATTGAGAGGCGACCATATTAAACAGACTGTTACCTTGATTAAAATTACAGATTTCTTTGGGTTTGAAAATTGTTGAAAACATTTGGGATAATATAAGTACACAACTCAACAAAATATATAACATAGGTCTAGTCATTTTTAGATATTTTAATGCAGAATAGTTACATATTATAGCTTTAACAATTTATTAACATAGAAGTGAAAAACTTAACATTGACAATATTACTGTTTAGCTTACAGCTTTTTAGCAATGCATTTCAGCTCACAGCTTCCTTAGATAATGCATTTCAGCTTCCAATTCTAGCAATTAATTTAACATTTCTGCATTTTCAGCAATGCTTTACAACTCCCAGCTCTTTAGGCCAATGCCTTTTCTGTTCCAAAGTGTTTAGCAATTCAGTTCATCTGTGTGATATTAATATAAAGCATTTCTTCTTTCAGTCTTTTCAGGCAATTTTTTTCAACTTCCTGCTTTGAGAGTATTAAAGTAACTCCCAGCTTTTCTAGCAATGTATTTCAACTCTTAGCTTCTTTGGGTAATGCAGTTCAGCTTCAAATTCTACCAGTCTTACATTTCAGCCTCCAGGTCTTTCAGCAGGGCAGTGTCAGTGCTTTCAGCTCAATTTTGCTTTTCAAGCAAAATTCACTTCAGATTTCTGCATTTCAGAAATGCTTTGAAATTTATCTTTGCTGTCAGCATTCACACACATTTTCTGCAGGAAATGCAATTTTCTAGTTCTCAGTTTGCAATCCAGTGGAACAGCAAACATCAGTAACCATTGGAATATACCATCAAAAATACCAGAGTCCTTCACCAGGTCGGGTACCCTAACACTAACCCATCAATTGACAGATACCTTTCTTAAAACACAACTCTCAAACCTCCAGAACAGGAGGAAAAAGAGGCCATAACCCAGTTAGAGGTGAAATTTGCCATTGTGTTATTCTAATTTAAGCAATGTGACCAGACATCTGTTTAGCCTAAGGCTGTTGACAAATTGAACAATATTAAAATAAAGCACTCTAAAGTGAGTGACTACAGTCAGTGACTGCAGTATGTTGCTTATGTGTTTTACTTACTAGTTTGGTTCAGGTCACAAAATTTATATTAACGAGTCAAGGTGGGTCCAGATTTGATTTAGAGATAATTGCAGGTAAAGGGTCAATTCTGGTACGGAACTTTTGCAGGTGTGAGTTTGCAAAATTGGACCGATGCAGGACTCCTAGAGATACTCCGTAGAAATACTACATGAAGTGCAGAAAACACTTTCTTCTTTCAGCTGCTCCCATTAGGGGTCGCCACAGCGGATCATCCATTTTCATCTCCTGTCCTCTACAACTTCCTCTGTTGTGCCAGCCATCTGCATATCTTCCCTCACCCTATTCATAAAACTCCTCTTTGGCCTTCCTCTCTTCCTCTTGTCTGACAGCTCCATCTTCAGCATCCTTCTCCCAATATAACCAGCATCTCTCCTCCGCACATGTCTAAACCATCTCAATCTCACCTCTCTCGCTTTGTCTTCAAATCCTCCAACCTGAGCTGTCCCTCTAATATACTCATTCCTAATCCTGTCCATCCTCGTCACTCCCAATGAAAATCTTACCATCTTCAACTCTGCCACCTCCAGCTCCGCCTCCTGTCTTTTCGTCAGTGCCACCACCTCCAAACCATACAACATAGCTGGTCTCACTACCTTCTTGTAAACCTTCCCTTTCACTCTTGCTGGTACACTTCTGTTGCAGATCACTCCTGACACTCTTCTCCACCCACTCCACCCTGCCTGCACTCTTTTCTTCACCTCTCTTCCACACTCTCCCATTACATTTCAAAGTGCAGAAATCAAAAAACATGAAAATTAAAAGCAAGAGAGGAAACAAAGCTGAAAGAAAGTTGGTCTGAGACAACAGCTGAAAAACACCACAAGAAGCCCCCACCACAGGTGTACGCTCATTGCAAAGTAAATTGGATGAACTACAACTACATGAGTTTGGTTTTGTTCCAGAAGCCATGACACATGTGAACAGCCTCAGTGCCAGTAATGGTCAGTTTACCTTGTGTATTAGGGGTGTCATGATTCTCCAAATCCATGATTTGATCTGACTTTCGATTTTAAGGTCACGATTCGATTTGATTTTCGATTTAAACATTTTTTTTCAGCACTGACGGCAATACCATTGTTAGACTATCGAATCTTGATTTGTAAAGATCAACAGATCATTGGTTTTATGCCCTGACAACTCTCATTTACATTTTCAAATTCTTCTTTAAAAGGACAGGCTACATAGTATCAAGTGTGATATAACGGTCATATTTTTTTGGAATGTACCACACTGTGGTCAAATTTAAATAATTTATTTAAAATGTAATAACTTATTTCACCAGTCAATTGGGAACAAACTGTTGAACCCAAAAACAAAAAGAAGAGTCACTAGATGGCAGAAGGGTACTTTACACAAGAGCTTGAGTTTCCTCACCTGCAAAAAGTTTAAGTCATGTTGCACACTCTTCTCACAGCTGGCTGCACATAGAGACCAATGTTATTTGTCCAGCTCGGAGGACAGCTCTTTTTTGGTGAAAATTAGGTTGTAGCTCATTGTCTACCTTACTACGGTAGGAAAGATGCGTTGTTTGTGCTTTAACAAGGTTTTGCTTATGAGTTACTGATCTGTGAAGTTCGAATCTGTTAATATATTTCCACCTTTACCTAAGTGTGTAGCATAGCCTACAAATACTAGTTTGTCAACGACGCACTACTTTTAGATCGTTTTGATGTGTGTGAATGAAACATTTGTGCGTTTCTGTTTGCAAACTCGCTTGCCTCAAATGGCCGCTTGAGGGATGAATAAAGTATTCTGAATTCTGAAATGAACTGAATTATGTTAATTAAGCTTCCAGTTAAATGGGAAGACAAAATATTTTTAGTTAGGTCCAAAAAAATGCCATTCATTCAAACTAAAATTAGGCAGCCCATTCTAACCACCAAACATGAAAAATCTAAATGTTGTTTCTATTCTGATTTGAAGAGCAGGTTAAGTGTGTGGTTGAGTCATGGCTCTTTCCGCTCAGAAAACCTCAAACATTGAAAAACATTAAACCCTCTCTTATCTTACAGTGACCTAAAACAAATTATTCATGCTTTCAACTCCTCATGACTACTGCTGTTCTCTCTATTCCTGCTGCAGCCACGAGTCAATGTCCAAGCTCCATGTAACACTTCTTACAAAACACTGTTGTTAGGCTCTTAACAGGAACATATATGATCACATTACTCCTGTTGTATCTATTTACATTGGCTGCCAGTGAGCTTTAGTATAAATATCACTCGCCTATCACTTGTAAAATGCAGTGTTGCCTGGCTTCTAGGCCAGAGCTTAATGCAGTAACTATCATGTTAATCATTAATGCTAAGTGTAAATGACCCCAATGCAGTGTGTTTCAAGTGTGTAAAGTTTACATTCGTAAATGTATTTGTTGTATTACTTTTATTCTATTTACCATGAACACGGGAGTGCTTTATTTTGAAAATACACTAGCCACATGTAATTTGCGGAAATTGTGTAAGTTACACTAGTGATGGCACACAGATGCTCTATTCTCAAATTGGTGTTATTTGGATCAACTGACCACATATTGGGAATCTAAGTGGTTACCTTCTTGCCTGAGAAAATTTTAAAACTTAATAAAGTGACATATTAACAGTCCTACAATGAAAATGACAACAGCTTAATCTCCACAATTGCATTGCTGTTGGTTGGTGTGAAATGCATTCTGGGATAATTAGCTTGGGCTGGCTTCTGCTGCCTGCGGCCGACCAATGGTGAAGCTTCAGTCAGACAGTCATGGACAATTGCGGTTGTGGGGCTGGCCCCACTGTTGCGGTCCAGCCAAAAATTAAACTTGGCCTTTGCCAACATTGCCCCTAGACTTTGGAGTGTCCTGTAAATAGAGGTTAGACTATTAAGAAGCCTTTGATAGACACTATTTCCCAGAAGCCCAGGAGCATCACAAATCACCAGTTTGACAGACTGAGACCAGTCAATCTGCTATGAAAATTAATTTATCCATTATCCAGACAGGGACGCATTTTACTTTTTCAGACAGGCTGACAAAAGAAACCCTAAATGAAGGACTGCATTGAGTTACAGACACTAATGAATTAATGTCAGGACTTCAGCTCTCTTTCTGCTGTTTCCAAACTTCCTGCACTATGGTCAGCAGCCCCACCTCTACAACCCAAATCACTGCTGGCCTTGTCCATGCCACACTCCCAAAACATAATATATACCCAAAATGTCAATATCAATGAAAAGGATTAACTTGCAGGTACATGCAGGCAGACACACTCAGAGAATGTGCAGTGATGTAAACAAAATGCTGCTGTGTATCACAGCTTTAACCCCAACATACAGTAGATCAACAAGAAGTTACAAGGAAATACAGAGAGCACAAAAGACATGGTAGCAGAGTGAGTGAACAGAGTATGACTCAACACTAAAACATCCAACACTGGTTAGCCCCCGCATACCACTGCTTATTACTGTGTGTGACAGTGAGACACAACTACAGGGAAGAAAAAGACAAGAGAAAAGAGGGTGTGTGTACTATCATGCAGTGTGTATTTTTGCCTTTTAAAGAGCTTGAGAGATAACACAGTGCTATAAATAAAGGGTGCTTGACAGCCAACATATTCTCAGTGTTTTATCCCCCTTTGTGAAAAAGGAAAAACATCTTTCCTGTCAAAATGTCTGGCTGTCCTTGTGTTATTACATTCTGTACAGGAAATGTCTTGCATCCTCACTACACCACTCTTTTCTCTCTCTCAACATAGGCCTGCCCATTTTTCACATTCCCAGATTTCCACAGTTGATTATTAAAGGTAGAGTCAGTGATTCTGGAGAAAGATTGTTTAATATACTTTTTGTCAAAATCAGTAAATATCTCCTCATAGTCCGCTAGCTGTCCATTCTGTGTGTGCGCTGGGGAAAAAAAATGGTGTTCATACACAGCCTTGGCTCTGTAAATGGGAAACAAACAAAGTGGCTCAGACTGAGCCACACAGCATTATTCCAGCCAATCAGCAACAGGTTCATGCTCATGCACAGGACGGGGGGAAGTCATCAGAGCAGCTGTCTGTGTGAGGACATGTCAGTCTCCCGTCTTCAGCACCGCATGTCGAGTGAGAAGTGGGGAGGCCACAGAGAGGTAGAGAGTATGGATGGACTGTTGTGCTCACATGAGACAAATTTTTTCCCCACTCATGATAATATGTGAGAGGAACAGAAGTGACTCTACAGCTGATGCATCACTCTGGATTCCGCCATATTTCTCTTTTGGTCGTTGTCTTGGCAATGTGCATCCATGAATTTGGGGGGCGGAGTTCCTGTAGGAGCACGTAGGGAGGGGTGTATTTGTTTGGGTGTTTAGGTCAAATCAACAATCTTTCTCCAGAATGACTGACTGTACCTTTAACAGTCAGAAAAATCCAGCCTCTGAGAACATAGATTGAACGAATAAGGAAGCTAAGAAAACACTCATCGTCCCTTTTGTTGACTTTTGATGTAAGGCTGAGAATATCAAGGTTTCTGCTGCAGCCGCACACTAAAACAGGATTTCACTGGATCATTTTTACTCTTAACGAGTTAGGTCATCTGGAGTTAGTTTCTATTAGCATTTTTTTGCTCATATTTGACTCAGATCTGTTTTTTTCATGACAGTGTGAACAGCACAAATCACATGGAATCTGATCTTTTCAATTCAGATTTGGGCCAATTTCAAGGGTCATATCAGGATTCATGCGACTTTTACATCACTCTAGATTGGCATTCATCATAATTCTGCACTGGCGGGAATCACTTGGTTAATACAAACATGGAAGACAGCTGCGACGGAGGTATTCAGTGGAGGGACAATGAGGTATTAGACCTTATTGGGGTGTAGTATTTGGGGTGACACTTCCATACAAGCAAAACTTGAGGGCTTATATCGTAACAGGTCTGTGTTTGAAAGTATATCAAAAGAAATGGCTGAACGGGGCCACAGAAGAATGTGGCTGCAGTGTCAGAGAAAAGTTAAGAGCCTTAAAGCCAAGTTTAAAAAAGCTAAAGATTCAAACCAATAAAGCGGTCGTGGTCAGATCACCTCCCTGTTTTACAGTGAGCTTGACCATGCTTTTAAAATCCTACTTAAGTATAGAAGTATTACCAGCTAAACTGACTTAAAGTGCTAAAGTAAAAGTACTAATTTTGCAGAAAATCAGACTGACTGATATAAATTTAACAAAGTACATTATTAATACTTAAATTAATACGATTTTGATATATTAATCATATTAATTAAAGTATTAATAATGTACTTTGTTAAATTTATATCAGTCAGCCCGATTTTTTCTGCAAAATTAGTACTTTTACTTCACTTTAAGTCAATTTAGCTGGTATTACTTTGTACTTTTACTTAAGTAGGATTTTAAATGCATGATTTTTTACTTGTAATTAAGTATTTTTACATTGTGGTATTAATAATTTTACTACTTACACTGCAGGTCACAGAATCTGATGGGTCACCAAATACGGTATAACACAGGCACTGTTTTATGAGAGCTTCAGTTTACTATAAGGTATTGTGATCTACTTCCAATGTATAGGGCTGGTTGCTCAGACACGTGTTGAGCCTGGTCCTTGACTAAAAACAATTTCCCTATGGAGGTCTCCAGCGAAAAGGCTTAATCCATGTCTGAGGAACCAACCCATAATTTATTTACCACAATGTTTCAACATCTGAGGATGTTTAAACATTGTGTAGGCTATGGCAAATGAATGATAATCCATAGTCTAATCAAACACATTATAGCATTATAATATGACCTGTTTGTTTGCACCAGGTGATACGACTCCTGAGTCACCCCCATCTGCATCTTCTACATCTACATCTTCTGCACCTAGTACAGAGACCTGTGGAAAGACCACAAACAACCACCAAGTCCTCTGGAAGTAAGGGACCCATAAGTGTTTTGATCAGGCTTTTGTTAAATCACTAGTTAACGCTGTTGATTGCTTAACTGGATGCTTAGCTGATCCATCCACTGTTTTGTACACTACTGTATTCTGTACTGAGAATACACTCTATTATTCTCTTGTACTGGACTGTATTACTGCATTACTGTATCACTGCAACTTTCTCTTTCTACTCATCTCTACCCTCCACTGCTAGCCTAATTATTTATTTTATTTATATTAATGATTTATTTTTGCAATTCTGCTACAATAGCGTTTAAAAAACACTTGCTCCTCCTTCTTACAGCTTACATCTGGCAAGAGCAGAAAAAGAAAGACCAAAATGGAAACAACACTTGAAGTCTTCGCTGACAAGATGAGCAGTGCCCTCAACACAGATGACACTGAACTTCACTTGAGGATGCGAACAGCACAACATGAGCATGAGCTCAAAATGTTCTCAATGTTCACACAGTTTCTTGAAAGGTCAAACCACTCCCTACATCCACCTTTCTACCAGGCACCAGTCCAACCTCCACGCCTTTACAACCCAAGACAACCCCCGCCTCAACATTCCTTCCACAACTTTACCCAGCCCCCTCCATTCCACATGGCTTCACCTCAGTCGCAGCCATTTAACAATGAGACAACCAACCAGCCTCTCTCCTTCCTGCAAGATGTGGTTCAACCTCTACCTTTCAACCATGCTCCTGCACATCCTCCAGATCTGGCTCAGCAATTCAGCCAGGCCTCAGCACACCCACTGTTCTACCGCTCCCCAGAGGATGAGGAAAACTAAATAGTGTGAGGAATCAGATTGTGTTCTGATTCTGTTTTGAGTTAAGAAAAGAACTCCCACACACTGTCTTGCTTGCTGCTGAAATATTCATTACAACGTTTTGGTCTGTCCAAGCATGATGCTGCTCGTACACTTGATGAAGGTCGGACAGACCGAAACATTGTAATGAATACTTCTCTTTTCATTGTTTTCAAGTTGCACCTTCCTCCAACAAACCTGTCCACCACATTCAGGTGTGCAGGGATTTTTTTTCAGAACAGAATTTGAGTTTGTATGGAACATTTGTATGGAAAACTATTTTGTTCTTTTTGTAACATAGATCACAATTTTTATGTTGACTAGTTGTTTTTCAGACTTTGTTTTATTTCACACTGTTAATGTTAAGTTCAATAATGTCAATTAAAGCTGCTATGTCATTGGTCAATGACAATGGTCAATGTCATTGGTCAGTTGACATTGCTATGTCAACTGGTAAATGTTATAGTACAAAAAACATAAATAAATAAACCCTTCAGACAACAGAACATACAACTCCATTTTGAATTTTTTTTGGACAGCCCATGTATTTGCAATTATAGTCAATCCAAATTACTGAGTGTGAATATGACATTTCACCAGAACATAACCTCTACTGTCTTAAGCTATGACTGTACAAAACATTCTAACTGTATATGGTTTTATGATGTATTCAACTGAGGGAGAACAGTGAGTCCTTTCTTTTGTAGTTCAATGTTGGCTATAAAAAAGTTCTGCCAGTGCCTCTTTAAATCTCATTGGCTGAACATCTTGTGCCCCTCCTTCTGTCCCTCTGTCCTCCTGAAGAACATCTTGCCCAGGTTCCTTGTAGGCCTCACCATGTTTCTCACACACATTGTGGAGAGTGCAGTATGCACTTATGATGGTGGGGATGGTGGATATGTCCACATCCAGGCATTTCCCCAGGCACCACCACCACTCCTTTAGTCAAACGTGCACTCTGCTGTATTGCTCATTAAAGTATTTTTGCTCATCTGTCAGGTTCTGTGTCAGTGTATCCTTTGAGCAGCCAGCTTCACAGGGGGTACACAGGGTCACTAAGCAGCATGATCGGTACTTGGACGCCGTTGATCTCTTCAGTGTCCTTAGATGATGGAAATAAGTTAGTTATAGTTATAGTTATAGAGTTAAATTTAATTACAACAGATATTATAACGTGTAAGCCTACCCATTTCTACCCCTTCTATATGTTGTAGCAAAAACTGCAATGTTAAAGTGACATTATGTGCTCTGTCTCCAAATTGAGGGGAGGGGGTGGTGACATAAAAAAACTTACTGGTGGAAAAAGCCCCCCTCTCTCTGCCATTGCTTGAACATTTCATACTTTTGTCCATGCAACAATTATGACAAGAAATGCCAATCAAAGACTGATATTTAAAGTAATATAGCACTGTGATACAACATTTAAGTAACTTTGTAGGCCAACTCTTCAATTATCAATGAGGAGAGTGTAAAAAACTGAATTGGCTACTGTAAACACAGAGAGGAGCAACTGGATTTAATACCAGTATCAACAAAGTCATACCAGATAACTGTGTTAACTGATGTATGACTGGTATAACGGAGTTTGAAATTGTTATATTACAGTGCAGCATCACTTTATATGTAGCTTTCTAATGACCTAAATCACACTGATTACTCAATTAATGATGGCTAGCAGTAGTATGCTAACAAAAAGGTATTGAAGAGAGATTATTTCTCTCTAGGCTTACCAGAACTGATGATCAACAACCCCCTGCAGAAGAGCCGAGTGCCATTATTTGCAATTGAAGTAGTCAACGTGATTGTCTTCAGGGGCAATGGCAGGAATATGACTCCCGTCAATCACTCCAGTGCACTGTGGGAAATCCCACCTCGTTCGCGAACCTTGTAGGACCTCCCGGAGGTCATCTCCTTGTGGTAGCTTAATGTAGTCAGGCATGAGGACATGGTGCACGGCCTTGCAAAACTCATGTACAATCAGGCAAACAGAGGACTTTGCAATGCCAAACAGGTTAGACAACGTGCAGTAACTGCCCTTGTTGCCAACTAAGACAACCCAATTCCTACACACTTTCTAAAGGAGATGGGTCGCCTGAACTGAGCGTCTTGACACGAGAGTCTTGTGGAGAGGCACTGAAAGATATAGTTAAAAGTAGCTCTTGACATCCTGAAATTATGGATGAAATCTGTTTCTGTGAAGCCATTCACATCACAGTCCCACCACTCCTGGCTCCGACTCCGTATCCACACATACCTCCGTACAGAAGTGGCAACAATTGCTCCACAAAAAGCCATAATTAAAAATTTGTCTCTCTATCTCCTCATTCTCCTCCTTGTTATCAACTGCTCACGAATTTGCTGGCTTCTACTGCACACTTCCGTACGACAGCGTACTGCGTGTGTTTGTTATTGTTCTTATGTGCACGCAGGTCAGTTCAGGACCATGACCAGTTCACACTGGAATCTGATTCTGGCCACATTTTAAAAAATAATGTGAACAGCCAAACAAAAAAATCAGATCTGAACGATAAATCCGAATTGCAGTGTGAACGTAGACCTTGTGTTTCTATCTCGTGCCAACACTTTAAGGCTATTCGACTGATTGGCTGGCACCAAAAGTGCGAGGAACCTATTATTTTTGTAGAGATAATTAGGGCCAGAGCGTGAAAGTGCCAGGGCGTGGCATTTCAGCTCTTTAGCGTCCCCTAATTACTTTTAGCATTTTTGAGGTACTAGGGGTGCTCGAAAACTCACAAAACTTTGCACATGCATCAGAAGTGACGTAACTTGATATCGGATATGGGTCTTGGGCATGGGTGGAGCAAAATGGCTCAAGGGCGCCCCCTAGAAAATTTCAAAGTCAAAGCCCCCACCTTTAATTTTGACGTAGATTTATGACATTTGGTGGGCAGATGTACCATCTCCAACCTTTAAAAAAAGTCTCTTGGAGCCATACCCTAACTCCAACAGGAGGTCAGCCATTTTGAATAAATTGTGCATTTTTTTCGCAAAGTGAAGCCATTGACAGACGTATTTTAACGAACTCCTCCTAGAGATTTAACCCGAGAGACTTCAAATTTAGTAGGTTACATCTAAAGACCTTTGTGATGCTAAACTGCAAAGCTTTTTATATTTCATGGAACGCCTTTGGCGTGACGTGCCGGTGAATTTTGCCCAAAACATGTTTGGGGCATTAAACAGGAAGTTATCATGTTTGATAAGAGTCCAGGCCTGAACACATCTACATGTCAATATTTAGTCACAGTCACAGTGCCACCTACTGATACCATGAAATCAGCCTCATGTGACAAACATTATCCAATTTACATAAAATTTACATGGTGTGGTCTACACATGATATACAGCAAAATGACGTATAATTAGTGGGTGTTCTCTAGCACCACATAGTGGAGACAGGAAGTGATAGTTAACTCCCACATGCGATGTCCAATATTGATGAAAATGTATATCCATGTCAGTTTCCCTCTGGTAAATGTATTGCTGCATTAATATTTCACTTATGTAGTATTGCCTACATGCAACAGGAATTGAGGCCTAAATGACACATAGTTCATCAAATGTATACACATATCCAGCACCACATACTGCACACCAGAAATAATATTTTATCCATTCAAACAGTTTCTGTTAATCCTGAAAATTAAATTGAAATTAAATTGCATTTTTGAGGGGCTTAGGATGCTCGAAAACTGAAAATTGGCACACACTTCAGAAGTGGTGAAAATTTCAAAGTTCTGCAGTGATTGGGCTCAGGCGTGGCCAGCGGGCTCTATAACGCCCCCAAACACAGGGCAATTTTGGAACAAAGTTTCTTTGATGTCTATGAAATTCGTTGGGTTTATTGCGCTCATCATTCTCAACATAAAACATTTTTTTTCGCCCAACAAGAAGTCAGCCATTTTGGATTTCGTGCATCAGTTTTCATTTTACGAACAAGTTTAAGGTCTTGGATGTGCAAAAACTCACAAAACTTTGCACCCATGTTCAAACTAGTAAGTACTTGAAGATTTGATATCACAGTTGGGCATGGGCATGGCAAATCAGCTCTACAGCACCCTCTAATTAATTTTAGCATTTTTTAGGTGCTAAGGGTGCCCGAAAACTCATTAAACTTTGCACATGCATCAGAGGTGGCGTAACTTGATATCTGATATGATCTTGGGTTTGGGTGTGGCAAAATGGCTCAAGGGCGCCCCCTAGAAAATTTCAAAGTCAAAGCCCCCAACTTTAAATTTGATATATATGTACGAGATTTGGTAGGCAGATGTACCATCTCCAGACTTTAAAAAAGAAGCCATCGGTGCCATCAAATGCATATGCATATCAGGTGTCCTCCACTAAATGTATTGCTGCATTTATGACCAACTTGTGTAGCAGCTCCTACTGGCAAATGGAAGTCAGCCTTATGTGACAAACAAATGAAATTTTCATGGTGTGGTCTACACATGATATACAACAACATGGCATATAATTAGTGGGTGTTCTTTAGCGCCACAAAGTGGATACAGGAAGGGATAGTTATCTCCTACATGCAATGTCCAATATTCATGAACATGCCGCATTAGTATTTCACTGTAGTATTGCCTATGGGCAACAGCAAGTGAAGCCTAAATGACACATAGTTCATGGAATGTATACACAATTTCCAATATGTTATCTCCAGCGCCACGTACTGCACACAGGAAATAATATTTTACGCATTCACACAATGTCAGATAATCTTGAAAATTCAAAGCCATGTCAACCAACCACCAGTAGCAATACCACGACTGCCACTCCTTCCGACGTGCGCAAGGTGCGAGGGCCCGTTCATTGCTGCTTGCAGCTTTAATATGTTTTTGTTTTTTTGGTACAAGCACTGATATAACTGAACACCGAGCCATATTGACAGGTGATGGTGGTAACATGCCAAGGAAGCGCAAGAACAAGAAGTCTGCTAGTATGGAAGTTTTTATGTCAGATTACAGCAATGAATTGTCACATCTAATGATCAAAACCACAACAAATAATGAATATGTATGTAACCCGTGTTAAATTGACAGCTAGAGTTAACTCTGGTTAGCCCTCTAGCAACAACTGGTTGCTAGAGGGCGCTCTGATATTGTGTAGTGCTACTGTGTGCAAGTGATTCTGACTGCATGGTAGAGGCAAGGCAGACCCCTGGAGAAAGAGACACTATGCGAGTGCCGCTCAGAAAGAGTTCTTGAGAAAAATGCCAGGAGCTTCCCCAAGCACTGTGTCAGCAGCTTTTTATGTTAAAAGACTTTGAGTTACCGTTTCTTACCATTTTTGAGACCTGAGGAGTGTTTTGATATCGATGTACAGTACCAGTCAAAAGTTTGGACACACCTTCCCATTCCCTTAAATGAGAAAGTGTGCCCAAACTTTTGACTAGTTCTGTTGTGTTCTGTCTGTTCTGTTTTGGTGCTAATCTCCAGTGAGTTGACGTGCTAAGTTAGCATAGTAAGCTAGCAATTAACTAAATTGTAAACGTCAATATTGTGTTATCTTTTTACTCCAGGTGCAACAGATCACAAAACTCCTGGTTCGGATCCTATCACGGTTTTGAGTCACCGATTTGATCATTTGAGACAAATATAACTTTGCTTTCCATTAATTCTGTAAAACACTTAAAGCAATTAACTTTTGCCCATGGTTTGAAATGAAAACAACATTCAAGATGTTTCAATGAAATCTTAAAATATATAAATATATTATATTATTGCTATTACTATTATAAAGTCATAGCTCTACTTACATTACTGTTGTTATGGTTATTGTTGTTGTTGTTGTTGTTGTTATTATACTTCTCTGTGCCTCTCCCCACCCCACCCCACCCCCCTCTCCCCTTCCCCCGTCCCCCTCCCTCCTTCTCTCTCTGTAAACCCAACCGGTCAAGGCAGATGGCCGCCCACCTAGAGCCCGGTTCTGCTTGAGGTTTCTTCCCGTTAAAGGGGAGTTTTTCCTTGCCGCTGTCACCAAGTGCTTGCTCATGGGGGGAATTGTTGGGTCTCTGTAAATAAATGAGTACGGTCTCGACCTGCTCTATGTGTAAAGTGCCCTGAGATAACATTTGTTGTGATTTGGCGCTATATAAATAAAATTGAATTGAATTGAATTGAATAAAATATATAATTGTTAAATTACAATGCAATATGAGTTATGGCACCTTCTTCTTTTAAACATGGTAGTGAATGGAAAAATAGCCTGTGTCCACATCATCAAAACTTGATAACTTGCAAACATGAACACACGTCTTGTCCTGCACCTTAGCTTGTTGAACGACCCACCAAACAAACATTCACCAAGGAAAAGTGCACCGCTAACGTTAGTTAGCAGGCTAGAAAGCTAAACAGTATTTAAAAATGCCTGCAAATGTCACTTCGGACCGTTAGATGCTGGTTTGGTCATTGCTCTTCAAAATCCCTGTTAGTGACATGCTGTCTGTCCATGACTTGTAGCTACAACTGTTTGTTTATTTTGTCTCCAATGACACATTCATTTTTGCAATTAATCTGCGGTTCACATGCGTGCCGAACCATCTATCTATACAGATCACGGATCAACTATGTTCCATAACACCACTCCTTTTTACATTACTGCAGTATTTTCTGTTACGTTTTCTATATCTATATATATGTGAGTGTAGTAATTGTTTATTGAGTTTATTTTCTGTTTCGCTACAAAGGAAAATGTGAACAAGAGCAGTGAGAAATAACACCAAAAAGGACATTTTGTTTTTCCTCTCGTGTAGTAATGGTTTTACTTTGGCTAGAGTGTTCACAGAAGATAACTAATAAGGACATCATCTTTCCTGCAGGAGGACAAGTTGTTACTGTTATAATTTTAGTTCGTAATTTTAGTACGGTGGCTACGTCCAAAAACCTTGTATCTGTATGTGTGAACAATGTGAATGATGAGAAAAAGAAACAGCTGGAGAAAGAGTGAACAGATATGATTTAACACAACCTTGATTTAACACAACAACTACCATCTAGGCTTGTGCTGAGTTGTGATCAACTATCGAACATTGAAGAGACAATCATATTTTTCCTGTCAATATTAAGGAACTTAATTGTTACAGAAAATAAAATCTACTCCCTACTGCTCATTTACAGGAGATGTTTCTGGTAGAGTGGCATGCCTGCACCCAATGATGATGTTCGTTGTTCAGTGTTTCCCCTAGGACTTCTGTCATTGGCGTCATATCCCCTCTACCAAATAGTATATACGCATGTGCAAGATGATTATCATCTTGTGCACATGTGTCTGCGTGGTGGTTGTCCGCCACAATGACATCTACCAAAGAGTATACGCATACAAGATAATATGTCGGTTTTGTGGTTGTCCGCCAGAAACTGTCATAAATGGACTTTTATTCAGTTTTAAGCCACACTTTTACAATAAACTTCTTGGCCGTTAAATTTTTTTATGTGAAACTGTTTTGTTCAGTGTTTTTACCGGTTTTAATTGCCATGTACATTTGTTTTTTAGAGAAGGAGACCTCTGCAGATAATTCGGCTCCTGGTAAAAACCTCCTGAATGTCTGGATCTTAAGTTGTCAGAGAAACAAGCTGAGCAAATGTTAGCAGCAGCTCAGCTAGCAGACCCTCCAGACGTCCTGTGTCCACCGAACAGCATCGGAGAAACACTGATTTTTTGTGTGAAACTGCTTTATTCAGTGTTTTTACCAGTTTTAATCCCTGTGTGCGTTTGTTCTGGAGAGGAAACCTCTGCAGATAATTCGGCTCCAAGGAAAAACCTGCTGAACGTCTGGATCTTAAGTTGTCAGAGAAACAAGCTGAGCAAATGTTAACAGCAGCTCGGCTAGCAGCCCCTCTGGATGTCCTGTGTCCGCCGAACAGCGTCAGAGAAACACTTTATTCACTGTTTTAACTGGTTTTAATCACTGGGTCTATTTGTTTTGGAGAGGAGGAGACCTCTGCAGATAGTTCAGGTCCTGGTAAAAACCACCTGAAGATGAACACTGAAGGAATCCTAACCAGGAGAAGCTGGTTGTTTAACAATGACAACAACTGCCATGGTCCCACACTACTTCACAACATCATCAAACTCTGCCTTTTGTTATTACTTTGACTGACAGACCCCTAGCGGCAGAAATTACATATTGTTTGCTTAATTTAAAACCAATACACAGGCTAGATAAGACATGGGATTAAAAACATGTTCCACCTTAAAATAACCTTGTTTATTTTCATTGCCTACTGCCTACCAATACAGAATTTAAATCAAACAGGGAAAGGGGGTTACGAGGTCTCTCGCTTTTGGCCAGGCTATCTTCTTACCTTGTTGCAGTGTTGAGTGCATTTATGTTTCTAGTAAAACAATACATTAACCATCATTGTGGCATGTCTTGATAAACTTAACAGTGAAGGTGTCAATAAATAAATAATGTAATAAATAAGGTCTAATGATTGTTAATTACAAAACTTCTGATCAGTAAGGGATAGTTGTGGTTTTAAATATTAATAGCTATTTACAGACTGTGTGGGCTAAAACGCACAAGAAGCCTAATTCTCCTTTACAATAATTCAATACATGTTTACAATTGGGTAAGCAAACTCATTAAAATATGCAATAATTAAGATCAGTGTATATGATGGAATAGTAGCATTAGAATGTACCAGAGGCCAAATTTGGGCTTTTATGGCCAAACTTGTTCCCACTGGCTGGCTATTCCATATCCTTGTGGAAAGCCCTGAGACTAGGGATGCCACGGTGAGGAAATTTTACCACCGGTTAATAAACTCATGACAACATCGGTGTTACCAGTTACACCGGACATTTTACAAGAAATCTATGTATTCATAGACTATATTCATCAGTGATGCTCAATATTTGTAGTCTTTGATCTTTAACATTAGATTTTTAGTTTACTTGAGAGTTAGTAAAGGCGGGCTTCAGGCTGCTGCCAGCAGGTCGTCCTCTGTGTACAGCCGGTCTGCGGTGCACACAGACACAGGGACAAGCCAGAGAGACACACCGAGAGCAGGCTGAGCAGGCAGAGAGCGGAAGAGTTTCTGCCGAAAACAAGTATCCAGACCCAGGGAAACATGAGAGCAGCTGCTTGCTTACAGCTACGTGTGTTTACAGCAGAAAGCAGGAGGGAGGACAGACGTCTCACTCCTCTACTCCGTGCTGAGACTCTGCTGCTGCTGCAGCAGCTCACAGAGCAGACACTTTCAGTTTTTAATTGTAGCGTCCGTCATCCAACTAAGCATTGATAACACGCCTAGTATTTTACAAATTAGAGTTTTTTTTATTTGATGAACGTGGGCACTGATACGCAAAAATGAACTAAATGAGTTTTATTTCTATAAAAAAAAAAGCAAAATGACATTGGGGGCAGTGGGCAAGTAATGTAATCGTGTATGCTCCAACACCGTGTAACACCGCTAACACCGGCTACCAAGGCAAGCCTGAGACTGACGTGTTAAATTGCCCTCGGCTAAACATAAAGGGACTTAAAACATTTCCAACAAAAACTGAACATTACAACCTAGAAAGAGTAGAGAATGGCACTGACACTAGAAGATTCAATGCTCTCTGAGAGTATGCATTCTACAATCTTTACAGTCCAAGCAATGTGAGTCAGAAAAACAGGTTTGAACAACACACACACAATGATGTTCTTCCGTAACATTCTGTCTCAGTGTACTGTACCTAAACTAATCTAACTGTGGTGGATGCACTGATCCATTCTGTCAATCTGCACATCATTTTGTCTGGTCATCCATTTCAGTCAGATTTTTGTCTGATTTTGGAGTAGAGTTTTTCAAATCATTGTATTCATATGTTAAACCAATTACAAATGTTCCTAATTTTTTTTTCTACAAAATATGGTGTCCAACATCAAGACTTTGGGAGGGGCTGTAAAATAAAATATCTCATTGTTGTAAGACTGAAGAAAGTAAGACACAACATACTTAAGTGAATCTAGATTTTCCAGGTCAGTAGGTGTATTGAAAACTGTATTGTATTTCTTTATTTTCTTACGAGGTATCACTGCTAAAAAACAATCTTTTTAGAATAAATGTTCCTTCCTTACTGTACTTCCACTCTGCTCACCCAATCTTCATTCCAAAAACAACTGAACAGACCAATATCTGTATTTCGGATCTTTCCTGACAGATTACACCCCAAGTCCTAGATCCTGAGCTCAGATTTCTGAGAATTCTCTCCAAAGTTTAGAACAGAACAGATATTTCATCAATGAAATCGTCTAAAATAAATCCTAGTCAGACAAGATAAACCTTGTCAAAAGGTGACAGGAGCCTGGCTGAATCTCCTGGAGTATTATGACCATCGGGACTTGAAATTCAGAATCTAACACTCTAAAAATACTCTTTTTAAAGTAAGGCAAATTTACTTGCAGCCAATGGTATTCTTGCTGTGCAAATTAAATGCACACAGTGTAGGGTTGGGTACCAAACTTGGTACTTTTAAGGGTACCGACCAAATTATGTCCGTACAACCGAGTACTGATTCACGTTAGATCAATCGGTGCCAAATTTCGGTACCTTGCAGAACTGAGAGTGAGCGCAGCCGCAAGCGCAGCTTACTCTCACTAAGAAACCTATTTCTGATTCTGATTGTTGTCATTTTTGAGGCTGTAGTTTGTGCTGCGGTTAAATTGTATTGCAACAATTGGATGGACAAAATATTAGAAACACCTCGCACCTATATATCCTTCCTATTATTAGGGGTGTAACAGTACATGTATTCGTCCCGAACCGTCACAGTAAGGACCTTACGGTTCAGTGCATGCAGTCATACGAAGAATACACTCCGTGGCCCAAACAATTACTGTCATAATAGTTTAATAATTCAATTACTCTGATGTGTGGAACAAATATTCTAGAGCGTGAGTTCCACCCGGAATGTTATGGCAGCACAACACTTAGCTATAGCATGCTAATGGGGGGTATGCTAGCCGGCTTAGCCAAGGTAGCCTGGTAACCCTGGTTACCCTGTAGTGTCGCTGCCGTCAGAATGACAAACAAGAGACTCATAACACTGACCGAGTGCAACGCTATTATTAAAACATGCTCCGTTATCTCCGTAGTGAAACGATACCACGTCTCCTCACCCCCCTCAGCTTTTCACTCCACCTTTGAGTGAAGCCGTTCAGAACACTGATAAAAACATTTGATTTCTGACGTGGTCAGACAGCACATCGTAAGAACCACTTCGAAGAGAAAAATGTAGTTAAAAAGTATGGTAGTAAAAGTAGTGATCTGGTCCCTCTGACTAATTGTTTTTTTAATTTAACCAGGAGGTCCCTTGAAATTGAAATCTCTTTTCTGAGGGAGACCTGGCCAATACAGCACACCAGTTACAGTTTAAGTAGAAATAAAACACAACAGATAGGGAATACAAACATCAAACACACAAGGAAGAGACTAAATCTAGCTCAAATAAGGCAGCTGCAATTCTCATGGACTTTTAACATGGCTTTAAATTTTTCCATATATTATAAATATATATTATTATTATATATGACATCATTAGATTATTAATACTGAAGCATCAGTGTGTAAGCAGCATGTTACTGTTGTAGCTGCTGGAAGTGGAGCTAGTTTCAACTACTTTATATACAGTTAGACTATAAATCATAAAACAGCTGTCAGCAGGTGTCTTGACTCCTTGCAGGAAACAGAAAGGTTGTTTTCCTTTTCCACTGTAGCAAAACTAAACGGTTTCAATAATAGTTTTGAGTCAATGAGCCATCGTTGGATGTTTGCATTTTTCAAAATAGACCAAAATGTTATTTTCTACCTTTCTCTACCTTTCTTTACCGGAGTAAAGAAAGTTGACCCCAAAACTGAGGTACATACCGAACCGTGAATTTTGTGTACCGTTACACTTCTAGATATTATAGCGACACCAAAGGGTATACTGCCATGTATGATAGCTAATGTCGCTAAAATCACAGCTGTAGGCAACCACACACATTCTTTACGTTCCTGTGGGAAACTCCAATTAGTGTCGTATCTTTTACAACTGATAGTACATCTACAGAATAGCCCACAATAAGGTTATTACAACTGAGTAACTTCTTTAGGACACATCATGTATCAGCATTTAAACTACGTATGTTCGTTGCAAGTGCCGCGTTACAACACGTAGCTGCAAAACAGTAGCATAAACCACAAAACGCACTAAGTTACGGGGAAAAGTCAAAGCAAGCTGCATTTCGGCACTTTTACCACTGCAGAAGCTCACTATAACAATACAGAATTTAAATCAAACAGGGAAAGGGGGTTACGAGGTCTCTCGCTTTTGGCCAGGCTATCTTCTTACCTTGTTGCAGTGTTGACTTCAGGCAGTGAGACCACTCCCCTGCACTCCCTTCTTTCTGTTTCACGCCAACTACGCATGAATATCTTACGGAAAACTTTTAAAGCATCTCTTCGGCTTCTCAAAGTGATAAGCACAGACGAAACTCTTAAGCAGTAGCATTTTCTTTCACGAACAAATCCTTTTTCAAGTTGGACCCTGTTTGGGAAGATACTGGGTCCATGCTGAGTAAGTCCCCGACGTGAAGCTCGACAAAACTGAAACACGATATTTCCGGTGATCATTTTCAAAAAAATCCCTGCGTCGTGACAAACATGCTGCGCATATTGACATGGACTGAAGTAAACCACACATATATTCTGTGAATTTGCTTTCACTCGGGATCATTACATGGCACAGTTTTGTGGGAGCCGCAATAATTTACGTTTTAACGCTGTTACAATTTCTCGACTTTATTTTGAAGGTGAAATAACCCAATTTTTTATATTATCCGGTTTTTCTCACTCCGGACTGTGGATTATTTTCCTTGAGAGATGTCTGAATAGTCGATCATAGGCACAGTATTTCTTCGTAGTTTAAATTAAAGTTAGGACAGTTTCACATTAGGTAAATTTAATTTCAGTTGAGTATATTACGTCTGTTTATTTCAAATTGGTAGGTTTAAGGCAAAGTAAAAATCGTTTAACAAATAAAAAAGAATGGTGAGAAAATTAATCTACAAAATTTCTGCAGAAAAATAAAATGAGTATACTGTGACTCTGTGCACATAATCTCATAAATTAGATAATCTGTGTCATAATGTGTGTTGTGTTCTCTCCAACTATACTATAGGAAAGGATGACCTCTCATGGTACAAGTGTGCATCTCAAAACAGTCATCAGACCTTATGCAAGAATCAATCATGGGATATTTCTCATACTGTAAGGCACTACTGCCTAGAGTATTACATGAACAATACTAATGGAGACTGGGAAAACAATGTCACAGTTTTTAACTGATCTATGTAATAAAACTAATGTATTGTAAGTAAGTAAGTAAGTAAAGTTTATTTAGTATAGCACCTTTCACAGTCACAAAGTGCTTCACGAGAGTAGAATTATTAAAACTAAGACCATTAAAAAGCAGTAAAGGAAGAAAGCAAACAATAAAATCTAATTACAACACTAGACAGCACAAGGCAGGACAAAGGCCAGTTTAAATAAATGAGTCTTCAGCTGCTTTTTAAAGGCGTCAACAGAGACCACAGATTGTATGTCTATAGGAAGAGCATTCCACAGTGTCGGAGCCACAACTTAAAAGGGACAATCACCTTTTGCTTTTAGTCGAGAGCGACAGACAACAAGTAAGCCCTGGTCAGAAGACCTACTGGTGATATAAGGATGGAGCAGGTCACAGATGTACACAGGTGCCTGACCATGCAGGGCTCTATATGTGAAAACAAGAACCTTAAAATGATGGGAAGCCAATGTAAAGAAGATAAGGTGGGTGTGATGTGAGTAATCCTGCTGGACCTGGTCAACAGCCTTGCAGCAGCATTCTGGACCATTTGTAGATGGTCCAGGGACGACTTGCTGAGGCAGGTGAAAAGGGAATTCCCGTATTCTAGCTGGGATGATATAAAAGCATGAATAATCATCTCTAGCTCAGGTTGTAACAAAACAGACCTGAGTTTGGCAATGTTTCTCAAATAGAAAAAACATGTACAGGTTAACGATTCGATATGATGATCAAATATAACACTGAGATTTCTAAGATTAGACTGTACAGCTGAAGAAAGGGACCCAATACACTGAGCAACCTTGGAAGCTATGCTATCTGAAGCAATGATAAGGACCTCAGTCTTATCTGGGTTGAGTTGTAAAGCCATCCAGTTATTAGCCATCCAGTCCTTTTTTGGCAGTTAGGCTTAAAAGAGACAAACAGCTGAATATCATCAGCGTAACAGTGATAAGAGATACCTTTAAATTTGCTATGACTAAAGGGGAAGCATATGCAGAGCAAATAGTATAGACCCAAGACAGAACCCTGGGGCACACCACAGGAAAGAGCAGCAGTTTCAGACATGTAGGGACCAAGCGACACAGAAAAACTCCTATCCGAGAGATGGAATGCTTCTGACAGAAACCAGATTGGAATTTATCTAATATGTAGTGTACAGTCAAGACAGCAGTGAGCTGTTTGGCAACAACTTTCTCTAAAAAGTTTGAGATAAAAGGCAGCTTAGATATAGGCCTGTAGTTTTTAGGAAGGGATGGGTCAAGGTGGGTTTTTTTCAGAAGAGGCTGAACAACTGCATGTTTAAAATAACCCTAATTATACTTCATGTTGAAATATATATCACGTGTAGACCACACCTTGCAAATTTCATGTGTATTGGATGATTTTTGTCACATAAGACTGAATTTCCTGTTGCAAGTAGGCAGTGCTAGACAAGAGGGATATTAATGCAGCAACATATTTAGTGGAGGTCAACTGAAATGTATATGTATTTTCATGAATATTGGACATTGCATTAAGGAGATAAATATCACTTCCTGTGTCCACTATGTGATGCTAGAGAACACCCACTAATTATACGTCATGTTGCTGTATATCATGTGTAGACCACACCATGTAACTTCCATGTAAATCAGATGATGTTTGTGATATAAGGCTAACTTTGTGTTGTCAGTAGGTGGCGCTATGACTATGACTCAACATTGACATGTAGATGTGTTCAGGCTGGGACTCTTGTCAAGCATGAGAAATTTGGTGCAGGTTGGACAGTATACATACAACTTCCTGCTTCATGGCGAAACATTGAAGTTCGCCGCGTCACCACAGCAAATGGCATATAATGAAAACTCAAGATTTTGATAACTTTTCATCATGAAAGTCTTTAGATGACACTGACCAAATTTGAAGTCGGTTGAGATAAATTTCTAGGAGGAGTTTGTTAAAACACAACGCCTGTAAATTGCAAAAATTGCGCTAAAAGTAAATTCAAAATAGCTGACTTCCTGTTGGACTTAGGGTATGGCTCCAAGAGGCTTTTTTGTGCGTCTTGACATGATACATGTGCCTACCAAATTTCGTTTATCTACGTCAAATGTAAAGGTGAGGGTCTTGATTTTGAAATATTGTAGGGGGCACTATCGAGCCATTTTACCACATCTCAGCCTAAGACCCATATCATTTGTCAAGTCACGCCAGTTCTGATGGGTGTGCAAACTTTTGTGAGTTTTCGAGCACCCCTAGCACCTCAAAATTGTTAAAAGTAATTAGGGGGCGCTATAGAGCCAATGTGTCACGCCCAAGCCGATTTGTGATATCAAATCGAAATACTTACTGGTACAAACATAGTTGCAAATTGTCGTGAGTTTTTGCGCATCATGAAGGCTTCAAACATGTGATCATAAAATGAAAATTTACGCACAAAATTCAGCTAACTTCCTGTCTGGCGAAAAAAAATTATTTTGGGGTAGAATGATGAGAGAAATGATCCCACTGAATTTCATGAAAATCAAACCAACTTTGTTCCAAAATGGCCACTGACTTCCTGTTGTCAGTTGGTGGCACTATGAATAAGACTCAATATTGATATGTAGAAGTGTTCAGACCTGGACTTTTATCAAGCATATGACATTTGGGCCAGATTGGACAAAGTCTAGTGGAGTTACAACAACTTCCTGTTTCATGGTGAGACGTGCAAATTGACCGACATGCTACATCAAGGGTGTTCCACGAAAACTTGTGATTTTAATAACTTTTCACTGCAAAGCTCCTAAAATGACACCCACCAAATTTGAAGTTGGTTGGTTCAAATCTTAGGAGGCAAAAATGGCAAAAATGGACATGTGTCTGACAAATTTTGTTCACCTACGTCAAATTTAAAGGTGGGGGCTATGAATTTGAAATTTTCTAGGGGGCGCCCTTGAGTCATTTTGCCATACCCAAGCCCAAGACCCATATCAGATATCATGTTTCGCTACTTTTGATGTGGGTGCTAAGTTTCGTGAGTTTTGAAGCATCTCTAGCCCCTCAAAAACAGCTTCCTGTTTCATGGCGAACAATACATTGCCATGGCAACAGCTTTTGATGAAAACTCAAAATCTTCATTATTTAGCATCATCAAGGTCTTACAATTTTTACCAAATTTTAGGTGGATCTGGTTAAACTGATAGGAGTAGTTAGTAAAAGAATGGGGCTTATGACTTCCTGTTGCCAGGAGGTGGCGCTGTGACTATGATTCAATATTGGCCTGTACATGTCTTCAGACCGGGACTCTTATCAAATATGTGAAATTTGGGGAAGATCTGACAATGAGTTACAACAGTTTCTTTTTCATGTCAAAACATCAAAATTCGCCCCTTCAGAGATAATGGACTGTTCCGAAAGTTGCATCATTTCCAGGGAGTGACATCATCTGTCTTTTATGAAGTTGATGGTGAAAAGACAAGTAAGTGTCCTCTTCTTTTAACGAAAGGGGGACAAGCTAATTGTGTAAACCCTGTTACCACAAATGCTTACATTAAAAAGTTATTTCTCATTGTCATTTGTACATATGTACATAAAACAACATTTAAGCCTCTCTTGAATGCACACTATGTGGTGTCATGACATTTACCACATGACTAGTAATGGCTGCCAATAACATTTTTCGTCAACCCTGTTACCATTCTAGGGTAATAGGGTTGACGAAAGTATATGCTTTTTGTGTGTACATGAAAATATAATTCTTTACCAATAGTATTTACATAATATACATGTTTTTGCTGGTTTCATCTCTAAATATCATGGCTCTATTTATTCTATTGATAGATAGGCTGCAATGTTTTGAAGTTACTGACATATAATACACTATTTGTGCATTGGGTTTCAGAAATGTGCTTTATAAATCAAATTCATTATTATTTTTATTATATTTAAGTTACTACATGAAATAGGTTACTGTGAACAATAGAGTGTATTATGTATTAGCATTTTATATTATTTTGTTAGGATGCCTGTTTCTGCAGCTGAGAAACAGTGCCTATACAAACAACGTAGCGATGCTAATCCAGAGAGACGAGAAGCATATTTAGAAAAAGAGAGGGCAAAATCGAGAAAAGGACAGAGACACAGGGAAAAAGCTGTCTGTTAGTGAACTAAATGACTGAGCAGCGGTATTGGAGAGCAGCACAAGTGAAATGCAGAACAGCTAAAGCAGCACGTGCAGCAGCCATAGATCAGTCCAGAGCCAGACCCAGAGCCAGCACCAGGGTCCTCAAGGTTAGAATTAGAGAAAAGAGGCTATGGCTTATGTTCAATGTTGTTTAAATTTTGTAAATTTAGATTTAATAGTGTGTGTGTGTGTGTGTGTGTGTGTGCGCGTGTAAGTGCATGTGTGTTCATACACGTATGAAAGTGGACATTTGAGTGTGTTACATGCATCTCCCTGTACATTAATGATAATTTGAATGTCAGTACAAGTATTTGAATAATCAATGCTTCATTGTGTTGCAGGCAAAAAAAGAAAAAAAGAAAAACAGTAGTACAAAAAAGGTACTTCTGCCTAAAGAATAAAACGGCATTCCCATCTCCTAAAGTCAAGCATCACCCAAGCACCCATTGCCATTGGTCTTCCAAGAAGAAGGTGGAAGACTTTAGATAGATGCACTTTCTTTCACTTGTAAAGAAAAGCTCCATGTCCCAACGCAATTCAATTTAAGTGTCAGAGCCCTCTATGACTGAGATGATGTCAGTCGTGTCACAACTGGAAGAAAACAGACTATAACGCGACACAAAGTTACAAAACAAGAGATTTCTTGTTACTACACTAACTAATCTGAAAATCCAAACAGAGCTTTGTCCTACAGTCTCTCTTGCAGACTTCATCCCTTCTGGGTTGAACATCCAACCATTGAGGAAAATCTATGAGACCTTCAGCTTTGTGGTTGACAAGCTAAAGCAACTAAGTTTGCTTACCAACTCAGCTAACAGAGGAGGTCTCTTGCAGCACCAACAGTAAGGAGTGCATGTATGGTGAGTGTCCCACGTGCAAACTAAAAAGCTTCCCACTGGCTACTGTTTATGATACCTTAAAGTGTGTTACATACACACATTGGGTAATGGAGGAGAAAAAGAAGACCATGCAACAAGAAAATGAGGCAGTGTCATTCAAAGTGACAGCAAAAAAACAAATTGAAAGCTCTTTAGAGGAGCTCATTGACCATCCCACTTGTCTGCTGCATAAGTTCAAGAAGCATGTGTTCAACATGAAACAGAAGTTCTCATTCTCCAGAGAACTAAAGAGAAGTCTGTCCTCACACGAATGTATTATACATGTGGAATTCTCAGAAAACTACTTGTGCAAGTACAGTGCTGAGATCCAGGCTGTGCATTTCAGTGCCTCGCGCCAACAGGCAACAATGCACACAGGTCTGTTATATGTTGGTGAAGATGCAAGCCCTCTCTGCTTCTGCACCATCTCACAATCCAAGCAAAAAGGTCCCCCTGCAATCTGGCAACATCTTGAGTCAGTACTGGACTACATACAAGCCCAACATCCATCTGTGACTGTGGTCCACTTCTTCAGCGATGGCCCTTGTACTCAATACAGGCAGAAGGGTAATTTCTTCCTGTTCAGTACTGATTTGAACAAGAGAGGCTTTGAGAGTGGCACCTGGAATATCTTCAAAGCAAGCCACGGCAAGGGAGCTCCTGATGGTGTTGGGGGAGTGTTAAAAACTGGCAGACCTGCAGATCAGCTTGTTAGTCAAGGGTGTGACATCCCTGATGCTGCCACACTCTACCAAGGCCTACTGACAACTGGCACCACAGTGAAGTTCTTTTATGTGGAAACCGAGAAAATTGCGGATGCATACCATAACATGCCAGTGAACATCCCATCAGTCCCAGGGACAATGCGAATACACCAGGTGGTCACCAACAGAAAAGGCCACTTGATCACCAGGGATGTCTGCTGTCTGTGTGTCACATTGAAGACCTTGTCCTGCACATTTCAGCACTCACCACTTCATCTTCCCTCCACTGTCACAGGGCCCCCAATGATCCAGGCTGAGGAACCTCAAGCAACCTCAAGCAACCCAGTCAAAGGAGCACCTGACAGAAGAACTTCAGGGACCCCAGGAGATCGACAGGAATAATGATATTATTGGAAAATGGTGAAAATGGTCCTGATTTATGACAAGGAGCTCCACCCAGGAATCATCGTGGCAAAAGATGAAGGATATGCCCAAGTGAAGTGCATGCACTGTGTTGGACAGAATAGATTTTTCTGGCCAGCCCGTGAGGACAGTATTTGGTGCATGTTCAAGGACATGAGACTAATAATAAGACTGATTCCTGTTCCTGTTAGCATGACATTAAGGCACGTAGAAATATGAAAAGTCATCTGGTCAAAACTTGTTGGGTAGGCAGACAGGAATGTTACATGAAGTGATCATTAGGGTTAGGGTTATGATTTGCACTCTATACATTGGAGCAAAATAGAAATATTGAGTTACACAGGTGTGAGAAAGTTCTGAAAATCTAATCCCATCTAGGATTTTTTTGACCCGGTTCTAGAACACTGTGATTGGGGGATTGGGCATTCAGAGTTTTGGGTGGGCAAACTATTGTCTATGTCAGATTGTATAATCATCATTCTGCACCCGTTTATTGCCAAGATTGTTGACGGGGAGGTTGTTCCGCTGTTGCTTATTGCAGAGGTTCCCCGCTGTTATTTACGGGGGTACCACTGATTGCATTTGAGGGGGCATAGCAGATACAATATTAGGCTTTTGTTTATTCTGTAAAGGCCAAACATGTTCAATACATCATTTAATTGTGATGTAATTTCAATATCCTTCATGTTTTGAATAAAACAATTGGTTTACATTTACATCTGCAGTATGATCATCATTTTCTCAATAAATCTGTCTCCAAAATATTCTGATTAGTCATGTTGAATTAAAGGTTTATGAGTGTCCCATTATAACTATATATAATGTTAACTGTTGTCAACCCTGTTACTGAGGTGTCAGCCCTGTTACTTGTATAATATTCTAATATAATTTAAAAAATGAAAAGACAAATGTAAAAATAAACTCATTTTATATTTTAAGTAAAAGAGACCAGTAATCCACTCAAAGAATTTGATGTATTATTATTTTGTTTCCCTAACTTTTTCTTAAAACAGAAGATGCTGTGAAAGTGTCATTTGTAAATGAGCATATTCATCCATGGAAAAAAGTAAACTCCTAAATATTCTCACTTGAGATTTCATCTTTCATGGTATATCAGATTTGTTCTAAATATGGATTTAAAACCTTTTCAAACAGTAATTAATATGTCGGTAACAGGGTTGACGAAACACACATATGCATGTTGATTATATGTGAAAAAAATACAAAAATAAGATACAAAAAAGATACAAAAAATAAGATAAGGCACATTTTTCTAAGAGGTAAGGATCTACTTCACCCAGGACAGGCTTAAAGACTTAAGACAGGCTTAAAGACTTTTAAAACAGTACTTTGAAAATCAAACATTAAGAATGGGAAATGGCACGTCATATAATGACCCAGGGCCTTCACACCACTTCAGGCCCTAATAATAATAATCCCCTCAAAAACAATAGGTTCCTGGCACTTTTAGTGCCAGGGACCGTTGGGCCCCTGGCACTTTTGTGATCGGGCCCTAATAATAATCCCTTCAAAAACAATAGGTTCCTCACACTTTTTCGTGATTGGGCCCTAATAATAATAATAATCTTGACAAAACAATAGGTTCCTCACATGTTTAGTGCAAGGGACCGCTTATCATCATTTTGAAAAATGTAGACATCCAACAGTGACTATTGGCTAAAACTATAAATGAAACAGTTTAGTTGTACTCCAGTGGAAACTATTACTGAAACAGTTGAGTTGTGCCACAAAAGATGAGTTGAGAATTGTGTGAAAAAAGTAAAGTAACTCTTGTGTTTCTTGCAAGGTGTCAGGACACCTGCTGACAGCTCTTTTATGCTGATTTATGATCTAACTGTATATAAAGTAGTTCAAACTAGCTCCACCTCCAGAAGTTACAGAGTAACATGCTGCTTACACACGAATGCTTCAGTATGAATAATCTAATGATGTCATATATAATATCAGTCAGAGGGACCAAACCACTACTTTTACTGCAATACTTTTTAACTACAATTTTCTCTCTCAGAACTGGTTCCTACGATGTGCTGTCTCACCACATCAGAAATCAAATGTTTTTTATCAGTGTTCTGAACGGCTTCACTCAAAGGTGGAGTGAACCAGTCCCAGAGAGGGAAGGTGGACGGGGAGACGCGGTATCGTTTCGCTACGGAGATAACAGAGCATATTTTCATAAGTAGTGGTTTGGTCCCTCTGACTGATATTATATATGACATCATAGTGTCGCGCTCCGTCAGTGTTATGGGTTTCTCGTTTTCTGATGGCAGGGTAATCCAGAATACCTTGGCTAAAGCGGCTAATATACCCATGAGTTTCCTAGTGGTGCGCTGCCAAAACGTTCCGGGTGGACCTCGCGTTCTAGAAGTATTGTTCCGCACGTCGCAGTAAGTGGATTATTAAACTATTTTAACAGTAATTCTTTGGGTCACGGACCGTATTCTTCGTACGACTGCATGCACCGAACCATAATGTCCGTACAGTGACAGTTCGGGACGAATACATGTACCGTTACACCCCTAATTATATCGTATTGTATTGTATGTAATGATGATAATGATAATGTTATTATTTTTTTATCATATTACAGTATTATTATTATTATTATTATTATTATTATTATTATTATTATTATTATTATTGTGATATCGCTGTTACATCATTTATTTATTTATTATAATTATAACATTAACACTGTCTTTTTCTTTATCTCTGCCATGCATGCCATACTCCTTACTCCACACAACAACCTGTCCAGGATCATTAAACATGGATACCTATCACTGCCTCTCATACAAACATCCAGACATGCACACACACACTACCCACACATACCCTACTTAATATAATCTCTACTCCCAGACTCTTATCATATCATGACATCATAGTAAGTGCTTTATGTTATTGTCTGTATGTCTATCTATTATGTTTATCTTATTTATCTTCAATGTCACTCTTTTTGTCACACTCTTTCACCAATAAAAAAAAGAAACAGCTGAAATGGAACAATTATAAAATATCCTTTTATGAAAGTTATGTCAAACTGCAATCACCAACTGTTAGCATGTAATACTGACTAATATAGCAATTTACATGTTTTGTAAACACTTTGGAAATTGGAAAAGATTAAGAAAAACAAACATATACCTTTGTGTAGCATAGAAAAAGAAAAGAAAACCCGGAAAGGATCTGTCTAAACCCACTAGTTACAGATAGAAGATAATGCAAGGATGATGCAAGATAATGGAAAGGATGATAACAGAAAGGTTATCATATGAGCGTGAGAAGAGAGGAATGCCGGAAAGTTATGAAAGTGGTTTTAGGAAAGGAAGGAATAAAATGGACTCAGTGATAAAGCTAGAGACTGAAATAAGAAAGGCCCAGGCAAATAAAAAATCAGTAATTGCAGGATTTTTTGACAAAGCCTATAATATGATGTGGAAGGAAAGACTGTCAATTAAGCTGCACAAGATGGGTGTTGGTGGGAGAGTTTTTAACTGGATGAAGGAGTTTCTGTTTGGAAGAAAAATTCAAGTACGGATTGGGTCAAACTTGTCAAATCAGTACACGGTTGGAAATGGCACACCTCAAGGCAGTGTGATAAGCCTGCTACTCTTCATCATTATGATCAATGACGTCTTGTCAAAGGTACCAGTAGATATAGGTAGGTCATTGTTTGCAGATGATGGGGCCTTGTAGAAGAGAGGAAGGAACATGGAGCATGCAATCAGGAAAGCACAAGGAGGAATTGATGAGGTAGTGGAGTGGGGTTAGAATTGGGGGTATAGGTTCTCTGTAGAAAAAAACTCAAATGGTCTTTTTCACCAGGAATAGAATTGAGGAAGGGATGAAGCTATGATGTATGGAAATAATTAGAAAGTGTTGGAACATTTAAATTTTTTCTTTTTGATTCACGGCTAACATGGGCAGACCATATCAGGAGAATAGAAGAAAAATACAAAAAAGTAATACATCTGATGAGATGTTTCACTGGTAGGGAATGGGGAGTAAATTGCTCATCGTTGAAAAGAATGTATGTGGCCTTGATAAGATCTGTGTTGGATTACGGCAGCGTAGCATATGGATCAGCAGCCAGGTCTCTGATAAGGAAATTGGATGTGATTTAGGCACAGGCATTGAGAGTGTGCAGCAAGGCTTTAAAACATCACCAGTACCTGTCCTACAGGTAGAAATGGGAGAAATGCAACTGCAAGGATACAACTGATGGCAAATTACTGGGCTAAATTGCAGGGACACAATAATTCTCACCTGACAAAAGGTGTGTTGCAGGAGTGCTGGGAGAATGGGAGGTATCAGAGGGATAACTTTGGTCAGGTAGGGAATGACATTAAGAAAGAATTTGGAGTGTTTGATCTGAGAATAAGCCCTTCAGTAGTTCATCTGGTGGTGGCTCCATGGATGCGTGTGTGGCCTGATATAGACTGGTATTTGTTAGAGGTAAAAAGGAAAGAAAAAGATACAATTGATTTGGTAAGTGCATTCAACTATCATCTAATGAAAGAGTATAGTGATTTTACACAGATTTATATTGATGGTGCTAAAACAAAAACCTGAGACAGGAGTGACAGGATTTGGGGTGGTAACACCAGCAAAAGGAATTGGAATCAACAGAAAAACATCCAATAGGGTTAGGGGTTTACACAGTGGAGATGTTGACAGTGTTGGTTGCACTACGATGGATGGAAAAAACTAGACAAGATAAGGTATTGATATGCTCAGATTCATCCTCAGCCCTAGCAAGTTTAAGATCAAATCAGATTCAAACAGCCATCAAGATGTACTATATGAAGTCCTTTAAAGAAAGGAAATATAGAAATGCAAAGTAGTATCAGTGAAGCAGAGGTTAAATGTGTAATCTGGGGAAAAAAAGAACTGTGGCAAGAAAGGTGGGACAAAGAAGGGAAACGGAGGCATCTATATCAAATTCAAAAGAGTGTCAAAGTTACTAGGGTAGGTACTGGACACAGGAGAGAGGAAACTGTGTTGATGAGGTTAACATTGGGGCACTGTGCACTAAATAAAACACTGAAAATGGTAGGGAAACACCAGACAGGCTTTTGTGAGGGATGTCAGGAAGAGGCATCAGTAGAGCATGTAGTGCTTAGTTGTAGTGGTATGAGACACAGAGAGAGATGATGAGGAATAATCTGAGGGAATTATGTGTGCAGTAATTCACATGAAAAGGATTACTGAGCATGGGCAAGAGAGCACAGGTCTTTCTTAAGGGATACAGGGGTTTTTTATAGGATATGATGGATAAGCAGGGATAGAGTGCTAGGGTGGCTGACCTGGATAGGGATTTTATAGTAGGACTAGGTTGTAAAGCATGGGGGATAAAATGTAGTTTAGAGTGTGTGTGTGTGTGTGTGTGTGTGTGTTTTTGGAAGAGATTTAGATTGTAAATCTATTGTCTGAATCACACTCTGGAGCAGAAGGTGCTGGTAATGCACCATCTGGCCATCTATGAGGGAAAAATGGAGAGAAGTCTTCAGGAATTTGTTTCAATTGGGCAAGTTGTAATTGTTCTTTCATGTCAGCTAGCATTGGTCAGTTTTGCCATTTCCATTAACCTCGTTGATGAAATACGTTGATGAAAACATGGCTATTGCTACAACATACAAGTTACTCTGCAGATTAAGATTTTACATACTAAACATTTGATCAGTAAATGGCATATAACATATATACATACGTAGATTAAACCAACCAATAGAAACAGAGTGCAATTAATTCCTGCCCGTCCCGGAGGGGAAAACAATTCATTGCTCTCCATTGACTTTGTATTGCGTGAAGGTGCCTCCTTGTCACTTCTGTCTGCTAGCAAACAACAGAAAAATGCCTAAAAGCTGCTGTTAGGTGGGATGCACTATCAACAGGGTAAAGAACCCAGAACTAAGTTTTTCTAAGCTGCTGAACTGTAAAACTGAGCCTTTAAGAAGACAAAAGTGGGTTACAGGGCTGTTAGCTGTGCAGTGGAAGAGACAGACCCGACCTGAGCAGCACAGACAGCCTGCAGCTCAAAAACCTCTCTAAAAATGACACATATACCTGGACGTCTGTTCAGGTATGTGGTGGAGTTCGCTATACAGCTGTGCTATCTCTACTGTACATGTGATGCCAGTGCTCGCATTCATGTATTGCATCTTAATGTAACGGGTGTCAGCATATGCTATAAACTACCTTTTCCTCTCTGGTAGAAATAGGGTGCTAAAATAATCCTTTGACATACTGAAATCTAATGTTTTTAGCTAGCTACAGGCATTATGTTAGTGTTTCAGCCCTTGGTTGCATATTATGGTGCTGATTGTTTTCCTCTCTGGTGGTGGTTTTCAGAATATGACGCGTTGTGCTCTGTCTCTAGTATATAGACCTGTTCATTGATCTCACCCCAGGCACTTAGGACATTACAATAAGGTACTTTTACTATTAATACTTTAAGTACATTTTGCTGACTTCTTTAAATTTACTTTAGTAATTTTTTAAATGAAGTACTTTAACTTGTAATGAAGTATTTTTACATTGTGGCATTGCTACTTTTACTTACGTAAATTATATTATTACTTTCTGCACCAGGACAGGGGAATAAAGGAAACACTGTTTTTAGAGAAATTATGTCCTTCCCTCTCAGACATCATCTTACTGTAAGCCACATACATTTCTGAAGAAGAAGCACAGCTTATCAGCTGTTAGTCAGCTTTAACTGCATTGTAGCATCTTTTGTTGCCTTGGATTGTGACCCTGCTCCTTACAAAATCTTTGCATGTCACTGCAACAAATAAAAAAGGCTGTGTGCTCCACTCTCCTCTCAGTCATGAATTGTTTCCCAATCTCACACTACATACTACATTTAAGCAGGTTTTGTGTATGTTGTGTCTCCATGCTGGGAAAGTGTCAACATTAAGCACCCTCCAAAAAGTAAGGATTTGTAGTGAATCAGATTTGTGAGTGATGCACACTATTATGCCACAATGGATGAGAGAAGCCACTCACAGTTGCAAAAAACAATGGCAGATGTTAGAGAGACAGCTCTCGGAAGATCTTGGAAAACAAAATAATAATAGTAACCTAAGCAGGCTAAAATGTTTGTTTTTTTGATGAAGTTTAATGGGCTGTTGGTTTCTACATTGTTAATATGCATTCTGAATAATTTTATATCCAAATAACTGAAATCAATTATTGTTTACATATAGTCTAGTGTTCAGGGTGAGCAGTGTGCAAAGATTTCACTTTTATCTTTTCATCTTTTTTGTGTCACATCATGTTTCTCATCTCATCATGTCTGAATGTACACAAGTAGGCCACGACTTACACGTCACATTGTTACTTTTGTTTTTGTGTGGCAATTTTTGGTCAAGTAATCGTTTCAAGTCATGTTGTACAACCACATTGTATACCACTTGGTGGCGGTAATGCACAATTTTGTTGTTTGGCAACTGCCATTAAAAACCAATATTTCCGACGGTCTTTGAAGCCTTTGAAGGAGGCAACGAGACGGAGCGTACACTCGTCATGACGTCTCGAGTCACATTTGAAATTCGGATTGAGCCGGGAACGCGGTATTGAGGAGGAGACGCGGCGGATTATACATCCATGCGGTAAACGGATAACATAACTGTATAAATTACATTATATTAAGACCACAGTTTTATGTTTACTTGTAGATAGACACACAGACAGTGCAAGCCTAGAGGTGTCTCAGTCCGATGGCAGCTAACGTTACCGGTTATGTTATGCCCGATGCAGTAATGCCGCCTGGTTTGTTAAAGCAGTTAACCCTAACTGCTCTCCACCGTTAGTGTTAACCGTAACGAAATACAAAGCTAGCTGCTAGGTAGAGTGTACCTAAACGTAACATCTATTCTATTCAGGCCTTTGTTGGCGTTGTTTTGCGTTGGACAGCACATGCATTATCATTACGTAACGTACAGTTAACGATTTCTTTTACGGGATTAGGGGAGATATAGGAGAAACATAAATACTGATATTTAGCGGCCGAATCTCCGTTTTTGCACCAATTACAGTTGTGAAAAAGTGTTAGACATCGTAGCAAAAGCTTTGAAGCTTTGTTTAAACCTACTTTCAGATTTGTGAAACCTTTATTTTGCTTGTGAAAACAGAAAAGCGATTTCACTGCTTTTTCCCAACCAGACCGCACACCAAATCCAGATGAAAAACCACTATACTTAGACTCGTCAAATCTGGACTAGATTAACAAGGAGACTCCAGATACAAATTAAAACAGTGATTTGGAAGTCCAGATTTGACAAGTAGTGGTTTTTGATCTGGACCTGCTCTGGTGTGGCCTGGATGGGGAAAACAGTGAGATCTCTATTTTTTTCTGTTTTCACAAATAGAATAAAGGTTTCACAAATCTGAAACTGTGATTTAATGAATCTATCAATTTTTCATTTTTATATTCTTATATCAAATATGAGGTATTAAAAGTTCTTCTCAGCTAAATTCTCCAGGTACAGTAACTGTACATAATATGTAAGTTAATATTAATGTTTTTAATTAATTTACTGTGTCATGTGTTAGGAAAATGAGTGAGCTGGAGGATATGAGCCACCACATTCACGACAGGATATCATCCATTCAACGCATGCTGGACCTGTCAGTTGCAGGTATGACGCAATGATTAACATGACAGCAGGGCTAGGCAATATGGCCAAAAAACTTAACGCTCAATTGAAAAATCATAACCCTTATGCCTCACTAGGGCCATTTTTGGCTTTTTAATTTACGATTTTTCTATCATTTTGGCTGTGTTAATGCAATGCGGCATACATTTTGACAAGGGTGTAGTTTTTATTTTTTTATTTTTTATTTTTTTTGAATTTTAGAAGTTCAACCTCAGCTCCTATAATAAGTCCATAATAAACTGTGTAGCCAAAATAAAGACACTCAGATAAATGTCCCCATTTAAACCCATTAAACTCAAATTTTTGATCCCACGGCCATTACAGCATAAAATCAAGCATTCTATTATATCAGGCTTTTTATCGAGAGCCCTGACTTCAAAATTGTAGTTTTTACTAATTTCCACCAGATTGAGCCATTTTCTCATGTTTGCCCTATGGGGCAAATACTATATACTATACTATTTTAGAGGAACCCATTGGAGGAATACTATTTTCCTGGTTTCCACTAGGTGCATTGCAGCTGTGTTATGGAGTGAATGATGAGTGTGTGTGTGTTGATATGGATGTTGGCGAATGGTGTGAGTGTATGGAGAAATTAGTGTGTGTATGCGAGTGATAGAAATTATATGTGATGTTTCTCAGATAATGCTCGTCTGCCTTAACGACATAGTTTACTGCTGATTTATTAAATCAGTGTAATACTGAGTGAAACATGATGCCAAATTTAGCAGAAGACCTCAGTAATATATAAAAAGTCTGTTTTGTCATGTAATAAACATTATCGTGTCTGATATCCAATAATGACGCACTGCCGTTATTTATGTTTAGGTGTTCTGATTCGGCGTCTTTTGCCCTTACTGTCGAATGATGTTTTATGATTTGACAACACTGTGGTTAAGGTCTGGTTAGGTTTCGGCACAAAAACCATTTGGTTAGGGTTAGGGAGAGATTATGTTTTGGGTTAAAATAATCACAAGATATTAAGGACAAAAAACTCCCCTGGAACTACAGGACGGAACCCAAAGCTGTGGCACTGCACTCACAGCTGTGGTGTTCACTGTTGCTGTCGACATGAACACAAATGAAACGCAGGAGGTTTTAACACTGAATATTGAGGGGAACAAATGAAAGTAGTACTGGGTGGTATGACCTAAAATTTCAAGAGAAATATATATAAGCATAGAGAAATTTATAAGAAAAATAGACCACAGTGAATGCGCAGACAATGATATCCATCTTCCACAAGCAGCCAAAACCTGTCCGTTAAGCTGTTAGCTGAGTAGTTTTGTTGGTCATGTCAGGTGTGACTACCTGCATATAAAACCAAGTATTTAATATGGACATTTTGATATTTATTGCTTATTTATTCTGTTTTATTATGTTCAAAAATGTAACATTCTCGAACATAACTAAACAGTAGGCTTTTAATGTAAATGTCACTGTTTTAATGTGGTGAAACGTTATTAAAAACACATAATCAAGGGGCGAAATCTTCAGTCAGACATTGGGGAGGACAAAGTGGGTATGGGGCAAGAGGCTTATCCTGGACATTTAGTTAAAATAAAAATGTCCTCAGTATTCATCCATAAGGCTGTTTTATTACAAACAGTTCCACTGTATAAAGCTGGAATCTGTGTGTAACAGCTGTTCTATGCAGATGTGTAGCAGAACACAGAACATTAATTACAGTCAGATCCTGACCGATCTGGGGCCAGATGCATAAATGATGCATAGGCACAAAAACCATGTATACACCATTTCCCACACATGAACTGGTATTTTTAAAATAATAATATAATTAAATAATAAAAGAATGTGCGCACCTCACGCATTCTCCAGACCAGCCTACACATGTTTTTCTAAAGTGATCTGAGGGTGATGTGATGAGGTATAGGTTAAATATAAAGTGAGAGACGGAATCTTGTAGGAAAACATTATTTATGTTGATAACCAGCTGCACTGATTGTGTGATTGTTTTTTGTGTCTACACAGAGATTTGTAAAATGCCAATCAAAGGCACATTTATTAACGTAACATTGATTAATTACTTTGTGTGATTATTTTATCATTCTTTTAATTTACACGGGAGTCAGCATTTTATTTTGCTGTTAATATTCTTTTCATTTTATCATTAGTTGTGACACACCTTGTGAAGTCAGTTTATATATGAGTGCCGCAAACTAATTATTGATTACATTTCTGAGATATAACTTCTGACAATGGTTTACAGGTCCATGTAACGAATTAACAATATGGATGCTATAAAGAGCCGCACAGCCATGCATAAATGGTTACGTGTAATGACAACTGTTCTGACTGTTGGAGAACCTTGCAGGTGCAACACAATCAGTGAAACTGCACTGCTTCTTTCCCGTTTGTTTCACTGACAGGTGTACAGACTGGTGGAACAGGCATATATGATATATGATATGAAAACATCTGGTTCTTCATCCATTTATGGCTCACTGTGGGAGTGGAAATGAGGCTAGTGCACGTGCGCCCAGTTCCACAATGACTGAAATATATAAAATGGCTTTATAAATCTGACGAAAAGAATGCGTATTCATATTTCTGGCCTTGACTAAAACACACAGTTTTAGTCATGACACAGTTTTATGCATCTGGCCCCTGGTGTTAATGAAGTTGCTGCTGCTGTGTCACGTGTAAATGCACATCACTCTCAATTTAAAGACACACATATAGTGCTGCATATAACAAGACGCATACAGGCCGTGGGTCTATTATAAGATCAGTTAAGTTATTTTCTACAGTGAGTGGAGTGGTTTCTGCAGCTGTCTCCATTGTTTATAATGATAATTCTCCCCCTCTCTCTGACACTCCACATTAAATTCTGCTCTGTTACATTAAAATACCAGTTTTGAGGAGCAGAAATATGTGGTGCCATGTATGCAGAGCCATGTTCATAACATTCTGGCCTGAAGCAGTGGCAGCCCCTGGGACCTACAGTACAGAGCCAAAGTGTTGTCTTCGCACTCACAGCTGCTTTTCACTGTTGCTAAACATGAACACAAACAAGACACAGCAGGTTTTCCGTGAATGATACACATCCAATGTGTTTTGGAGTACAGATGCCATGGTGAGGAAATTTTCCCACCGGTTAATAAACTCATGACAACACCGGTGTTACTGGTTACACCGGACATTTTACAAGATAAGATATTTGGCAATGACGCTTTCTTTGATCCTTAACATTAGATATTTAGTTTACATTTTCCCCTTACTTAAGAGTTAGTGAAGGAGGGCTTCAGGCTGCTTTCAGTGGGTCATCCTCCGTGCCGATCTGTGGTGCACACAGATGCAGAGGACGACTGCCGCTTAGAACCAGAACTGGAGCAACCCACCTGCCATCCGGAGAGAGACACACCGAGAGCAGAAAGAGAGCGGGAGAGCTTCTGCCGAAAACAAGCACCGAGACCCAGGGAGACATGAGAGCAGCTGCTTGCTAACAGCTAGCGTTACGTTTGTTTACAGCAGAGAGAAGGAGGGAGGACAGACGTCTCACTCCGCTACTTTTTGCTACTCTGCTGCTGCTGTAGATGGTCACGGAGCAGACACTTTTATAATTTAGTTTTCTAATTTAGAGTTTATAATTGTAGCGTCTGTTGTCCAACTAAGTATTGATAACATACTATATTTTACAAATTAGTTTTTTTTAATTGATGAATGTGGGCACTGACGCGAAAATGAACTAAATGGGTTTCATTTCTATAAAAAAGCAAAAATACAGTATGGGTGGTGGGCAAGTAAGTAATCGGTGTATGCTAACACCGTCAGTTTAACTCTGAATATTAAGAAGAACAAATCAGCTTTCTCAGGGAATCTGTTGTCCAGTCAATTACAAATATTGGGGAGAACAAATTTCCATGTATCATATATTGATGTCTAAACTGTGTTGATGGATGGTTGGTTTGAATATCATAACATTATGAAATTAAGATTATGGAAAGTGTAAGTATACTGTGCAGGCCCGGTAGGGGGGGTGGTGGTGACTAAGTATTGATAACACACTTAGTATTTTACAAATTAGAGGTTTTTTAGGGATGCACAATATTGGATTTTTTGCCAGTATCCGATATGCCAATATTTTGTAACTCATTTTGGCCGATTGCCGATTGCCTATACCAATATGTGCACATCCAGTGAAGCTCAGTGTCATTTATTGAACCTTTAATGAACCCGCGAACTGGGTCAAACAGTACAGTTTTCTTTGTACTGTTTATTAGGCAGACAGGATTAATGGGTAGGATTTAATCCTACCCATTAGAGAGGATTTAATCTCTAGTCCACACTCTGGAGCAGAAGGTGGCAGTAATGGCGGTAAACCTAATATACTAGTTGCCACCCGCCGTAATAAACCAAAAAAAAGTTCTTTCTTCATCTTTTGTGCATCTTGTCAGCCGAGGTGTTTCCTGCCTGTGCAGCTGTACACAGCAGCTCCTTCACCCTGATGGCCCCAGTGCTTCCTTTGCAGATTCCACTTCACTCAGCTGCCTGACAGACCTGCAGCTTCTTCCTACTTTAACCTGAATAAGAAACCGGGGATTGGTGCTCTGGTTGGATCCACATTGGGAGCCAGTACTAGCTGGGAAGCTAGCGGAGCATTAGCTGCAGCATGACCGGAGGGAAGCACAACCAGCTAGCCTCCCCTAGCCTGTGTGGATCCAACCAGAACACTGACCCCTGGTTTGTTATTCAGGTTAAAGTGGGAAGAAGCAGTGAGTCTGTCGAGTAGCTGAGTGGAGTGGAGCCTGCGGAGGAAACACTGGGAGTGTCAGGGAGAAACAGTCCACGGAGGGAAGCACAGCCAGGCTGTCATATCGGCAGAAATGTTCATTTCGTGTTGATGCTGATATTTCATTTTAACACCTTTATCGGTTGATACAGATGACGTGCCATTATTATTGTGCATCCCTAGTTTTTTTATTTGATGAACATAGGCGCTGATGTGAAAATGAACTAAATGGGTTTTATTCCTTTAAAAAAAAAAAAAAATGGTGAGGGCAGTGGGCAAGTAACCCTAACACTGCGATTAATTTCACTATTCATCATGTTACTGGGATGGGACAGGAAAAAAAAGTCAATGGGCGTGGGTGGTAGGGCTCTTGCAATAACTGCAATATTGCCATGCCGTGCTATATAGGGCATCCAGGCTAACAAGCTAACCTTGCGCTCAGCCCATATAACAGAGCTGGGCTCGGGGTGAGCTGACCGGAGGTTGGTGCTGATGCTCAGTAGTTAAAAACACATCTGTATGAATATTTTGTCTCGGTTATATGTTTAAAGTCTCCCGGGTTACTGCACGGCTGAGAAGGCTGCTATTTAACCTGCGAGGTAAAGTGGTTTTCCGCCAATCATACATTCTAAGTCCAGCCAGACTCCATTCATAAATCGCAAGTGTTTTCCATGTTCATCAGGTACTGTTGCTCCATTTGGCTGACACATAATCAGACTAACATACCTTGATTTTCAAGAAAAAACAAACAAACAAACAAACAAGGTACTAATACTGCACACCGCGCTGTTGAGCCACCCTAAATCATTGCAGGGGAAGTTCCTTCACCGCGACAGCCCTAGCGGGCGGGACAGGAATCATATTAAATCAAAATCAAATCAACTTTATTTATATAGCACTTTACACACAACACAGCTGATCCAAAGTGCTTCCCAGCACACAGAGAAGAAGACAAAACAAAACAACAGAAAAAAGAGAAAGAAGAGACAGACTTACAGGAATAATAGATCTGCATTTTATTTATATATATATATATATATATATATATATATATATATATATATATATAATAAAATGTATAATAAAATATATATATAATAAAATGCAGATCTATTATGAATAAACACTATTTTCTTTATTTTGAACATCATGCTAGGTGTTCTGTTGTCTTTTTTTTATTCTTTTTTATTCTCTCATGTTTGCTCTGATGGCTGGTTGCTGGGTGGCTGCAGCTAGAGGCTGACATTTTTTCGGGGATTCCCGCAGGAACAGGATGGGACAGGATGGGAGTCATTCTTCCAGGATTAGGACAGGACAGGAATTTTTTTTTTACTCTGTCATGAGATCGGGACAGGATGGGAGTATTTTTGTGGGAGCGGGATGCAGCAGTGAAAATCCACTCCCGTGTCACCCTCTACTCTACTACTCTCTACTGTAACCAGAGATGATACCTCATCAACTAACACAAATGGAGAGCACAGATAAGTGTGCAGGGTCATTTTCAGTCTGTCCTTCTCGTAGATGCATGTTAAATTCACTACAAGATAGTCAGAGACAGCTAACCAGCTGGAGTCACAATAGCCCCTGCAGCATGTGAACATGTATCGCTTAGCCCTACATGAGAGAAGACTGTTCTTTTACTTTAATTTTTATTGTGTTCTTTTGTCTCTCTCCACATCTAGAAGTTCCTCAAAATAAGATTAAGAGACTTGGACAAGAACTCTTTGTACTTGAGAGACTTGTGGGGGAGTTTGAAAATTGTATTGGCCAGCATAAAGACCAACTAAAGCACCTGAAGGTAAGCTGGAGATGTGAAGTTTGTTCGGTTAATGCTGTAGTCAATGTCAGTGTATCTATGCTGCTGCTTTACAGTACCATTCATCCGGTTGTGCACCAGGCATAATCAATTACATCCTCTTTTTGCTTTGTTTTCATTGCTTTATAAATGAGAACCTGACCAGTATTGGATTTTTGATATTGATATTTAACCATTTAACCACATAAAACATACAACATAGGAAATAGAAACTGTGTTTTCTGTGGGCAGGTGAAATATGCCTGCTTTTGCTGACTTGGCATCATTCTTAAAGGACATACTACTCATTGATGAAGCACATTTGTTTGTGTTTCAGGAACTTGAAGAGTTATTCCAAAAGGATGTGGAGGATGTCCAGCACCTTAAGGACAACATACCTGCACACATGCCCAGGAAGAAATGCACAGCAAAGTGAGAAAACCATTACTTCATTTGCTTGATGTTTGTAACAGTACACTGGGCATTTTATATTTGGAATGAAGGACATTCAAATGTTCAGTTTTCTAGTTCACCAGCTTGCCAACAATTATATTATATATATTATATATATATATTATATATATTTGAACTTGCACGAAATACATGAGTCAAAACTTTTAACTACATCTGTCAGTGCCTCTCCACAAGACTCTCACGGCAAGACACTCATTTCAGGCGAGTCACGTAAAAGTTGCATGAATTCGGATATGACTGTTCAGACTCAGGTCACATTGCAAAGAATTAGACCTGTATCAGATTTAGGACCATATATGAAAGTGGCCCAAATCAGAACTGAAAAGATCAGATTCCATGTGATTTGTGCTGTTCACACTGTTATGAAAAAAAAAACAGATCTGAGTCACATATGAGCAAAAAAATCAGATGTGGGCCACTTTTGCCTGCAGTCTGAAAGTAGCCTTATATTCGAGGACTAGATCTTTTTGAATGGAGAGAAAACCGCTGTAACAGCAGCTTCTACAGAGAGTATTGTTTTATGGGTTGTTTGTAACCTTAATGTTGCTAGACTGGTCAGTGTCTTCAAGTCAGTTTATAGTTAGTCTACTAGAGTCAGTCAGCACTAAAAGTGACAACATTGTAGAGCTCAGTGATTTTGAAAAAAATCTAACTGCGATTATTTTGACTGATACTGCAATTGCTATATAATTTGTGATATTAGAGGGAATGATAATTTTACATCATTGTTCTCATTTTCATTGAAAAACAAATTAAAATGATTATGATGTGATTTTTGCAGGGATATGTACCAAACAAAGATGTTTTCTTAAGTCTGTAGAATATGATGTGTAGGACAGGACATCTCTGCAGCATGACAATATTTAATTTAAAATGGTATTTTGACACACATTTCACCTTTAACAAATATTGCGCCTCCTTATTCCATATTGTGATTTCAATAAAATTAAGAAGTAAAATCTTTTTCCAAAAAGAGTTGGAAAAGAGGGGTCATTGTATAATGAGGATCGCGTTATATTCGAGATAAGATTTAAATTTAAAAAATGGCAGTTATATGCCATAGAGATACAGTATAACTTAGTTTTTAAATAGTCAAGCGGCTTTTCAAATAGGTTAACAATATAAAAAGTCAAGTCTATTTTATTTATATAGCTCAATAAGAGGGCTGTATAATCTGTAAAACATATGAAACCTTCTATTATCAATTCAGAAAAAAGCCTTCACAAAAAACCCTTAAACAGGAAAGTTAAGGCAGACCTACAGGGAAGGGATCTTTCCTCCAGGACAGATATGCTCCAGTTGTTGTACATACAGAGTGGACAGATGTTGTTGTAGAATTACAATAGGGACAAACAGAATGACAATATTAAAGGATATCTTTACAATTTTTCAAGTCTCTTAAAACAATAGTCAGGTGAAAATAAACATGGAAAGAGCTTTTGCATGCTGTAATAATTCCCTCTGTTAATACTGGCTATTAAAAGATCCTATCCTAATGTGCTTTCAGTGTAAATGATAGGGGACAAATTCCAGAGTCATCTTTTTATGCAAAAATGTATTTAAAAACAGAATAGATAACTAAGAAAACACCATAGAATAGTTACCAGAATATATTAACACATATAACAGCAGTGTGTTTAGAATAAATGTACTATACTTTATGAAAACTAATTATTTTGTCCCCCTCCACTCAAAAATGTGTTTTGCTTATTGTTGCTTCAGTTGGATCTTTGCACTTCATGGTGCAGATTGATGTATGTGCAGTTTGTTTTCACCCTGAGAATGGACTTTATAGTGAAGGAGACATCTTTTGTCGGTCGAATAGGTGTTTTTAAAAAAAATTGTACACGGAGAAACGCAGGGTGACAGCACGACAGGCTGTAAACTTTTACAGATTTTTGTCTCTAAATGACCTAAATACATAACTGTGATGGAAACAGAGAGTGATGATGGAAACAGAGCACAGCAGAGCAACTGTGTTTCCTGCCCCGATTATGATGCTCTCAGCAGCCTGTCAGGAGAGATGCTATGTGGTGCGCTAGGATTTTATAAATTAACTGATACCAGGACGCAGACTTTTTATTTCTCTGACCGTGGAAATCTGATGTTCTCACATCACAAATTATGAACAGCAGCATTAAAAGTGAGTCTTACAAGTAAAACATGAGATTCATGTAGGCTGTTATATCAGTTGAGTGTGGAGCGGATGCTCTGCAGGTGCGCTGGATTGTACTGTAACTTTGTGGAGGCTGTGAATAACATTTGTCGTTATGAGGTGTATTGAAGAAAGAAACATAAGTAATAATATAGTATTTATAAGAACGAAAAATATGTATAGATAAGAAGACCCCCCTCCCAGTATCCTGAATGCAAATTACAGCCTGCCTCATAGCTCTTTTTCATTTTTGGAAAGTCTTTGAGCTTGCAACACCCTGCCAATTGAAAACGACTTCTGCTGTGACTCCCAACACTGAATACACTGAATAACTCCCTGATGTCTCATGTTTAATCTTCATCTCATCTCTCAGTGAAAAAGAACCTGTAATAAAGCAGAATGAAGGAGCAGACGTACAGCCCCCCCAACCAGAAAATGTCAAAAAGACCAACAAGAGCTACGTCAGAGAGATGGAGTTCATCACTATGCCAGAGTTTGAAAGCATCCCTCAGTAAGTATATCCCCTCACTAATATCCAACATATGTGATGAATGATAATGTTCATGATATGTGTTTGTTTTTTTGCACATGCAAAAGGAAATAACAGTGCAGCAAGTGCTACATATTGATCTACTACATAAGACCTACAAGTCAAGAGAGTAGTAGTGAAGAGAGTAGGAAGAGTAATAATAAAACAAAACTGCATATATTAGTTCCAGGACTTTCCAATTATCTGTCAAATGCAAATATACTATTTACTACTGTTAGTTTGAATATTTATATAACTATATTTTTTCATTATCGATAAATGAGACAGTTTCTTTATCAATTAATTTTTTGGTCTATGCTTATTTTTCATAATTTCACAAAGTGACATCATCAAATGTCAACAGTCCTAAACCCAAAGATATTCAGTTTACAGTATAAACCAGTGAACAGCAGCAAATCATCACTTTGAGGAATCTGCAACTAGGGAATGTTTGTCCCTTCGTCACAAACAATTAATCGATTATTAAAATTGTTGCTGATTCATTTTCTGTCCATCAACTTAATTGACTAATTGACTTATTGTTCTAGCTCTAAATTTAACCAATTCTGATATTATTTGTAAGAGCTTGCAATTCCTGCAATCATTTGTCAGAATACTGTATGTTCAAATTAGAAGCCAGCTTTTAGAGTTATGCCGAGTTCACACTACACGATTATAGCTCTGATTTCCACTTGCCAACAGATTTTGCCAACAAAATCCCCAGATAAGAGGCAAATTGGTGCTTGCAAATCGGCCCTTGATCGCTATGTGTGAACTGTTCAAAGACACATTGGAGGAAAATTTAGTTGAACTTTGGAGGAGCACCAATTCCTTTTGGAAGAAAATAGTCCTGTCTCGTGCATGGAATGAACTTTGAAAACCAGACAGACTCGTCAGGGATTCCTCATGGTGAAAGATCTTGTAATGTGTGACCTCCTGTTGCTGATCAGGTGCAAACCACAACGACTTCAAGATTCCCGATTACAAGACAGAAAGTTGTGTAGTGTGAACAGTACAGCGATCTGACGACTTCATGAAAGTCATGTAGTGTGTGCTTGGCATTAACTGATCACCACACTTTCCCACATAGAATTAGTGTGTTGCTCAGCCAACCCACCCTGTATAAATAAATGTTATATAATGTTCATTAACATTTTATAGACTTACCAATCAAGTAATTGGTTAAGGGGTTAAAAATGAATTGACAGACTAATCAATGATGAAAAATAAGAGTTAGTGCTGTCCTGATAATGAGAATGATAGGAATTCTTATCAACTAGTCAGATTTAAGTTTTAAAATTTCAGCTACAGTAAAATATAGTTTCTTCAGGGCCAGATTATAAAACTGACAAAACATAACAGGAAAAACACAAAACTTACCATAACAGCCAATGCCCAGGAAATTACATGGTTGAATTATTTGTAATTATTGAATTATTTATTGGATTACTTCTGTTTGCTCTTCCAATAATACAGTATTTCTAATTTATTTGTAGACATCATGTGTAGGTTGTAGACCAAATAATTTTGTAGGAGATACACGTAAGCTTACAGTATAAACAACCAGTTTGTCCAAATTGTTTTGGGCTTTCTTAAAAGAACTAAGGCATAATCCTAATCATTCAAAAACAAATTCAATTTATGGTGTTTTAGACTTCTGCTTGTGAGTTTTCAATGCACTCATTTCCAAATATGGCCATTTTTCTGTGGAATAATTGGAATGTTTGTCTCAAGGTGGCACCAGAGGAAAAGCAATGTTTCTGAAATCCATCCTCTGTATGGTGGTCATTGTAGGACATCTCAGACTGAGCTGGTCAGACTCTGCTCTATACTAGAGCCTGACCGATACAGGATTTTAAAGGCCAATGCCGATTTTGATATTTTAGGATTTAAAAAATCTGATAGATATATCGGCCGATATTCATTTTTTAACAGAAACATTTTTGATAAGGATCCCTGACATTTAATTATTCAAGGATTCTAAACAACATATATACTCAGCGGGCCATTATACAGTTGAAAAATAAACTATTACCACTTCTGGACAGTTGTTTTGTTATGTGATGGACAGACATTAGCTGAGGGGATTAGTGATTCTGAAAAGGTGCTGCATCTCTCAGCCTTAAACCTTTGAGACGAACTACCAGTGTAATTCCTCCAGGTACAATCAGACATGTTTCCAAAGTGCCGACTGTAACTGTACTAAGATGCACTTTCATGTGAGTCTCTAATATATTTACCATTAAATCAGTTAGGCAGAATGAGTGTCATGCTTCATGTTAACAACTTATTAGCTGTGTTCACTCTATTGCCATGACATTAGTTAGCTTTGTGGCTAACTAGGGAACTAATTTAGCAACAGATAAACTGTCAGCATGTGTTTTATAGCGTCATGAGATAAAATGATAGGGCAGGTTTTCATTTACTTGCTAGAACTGTTTTACTGACTGTTTAATCAATAAACATAAAATCAAGTTTTACTTTACACCACTAAACTGCTGTCCTGCTGAGTGTATGAGAGGAGGTGACTGACCAGTGGCTAGCTTACTATAGCAAAACCAGGCTGATACGACTGCTGTCAGGGTTATTTAGCTCATGCAATAAGGTGAAATGAGGGGGCGTGGTTTATTATCATTCAAGTCATGCATTTCACTCACAAATGAACACCTTACCATGAAGACACACAACAGACGTACAAACGCATATTCAATTAACTTTCACATGAACTTTAATGTGAAGAATATCACTCTGGGTATTTAGTAAGTGATAGTTATGAGTTTAGACTATATCCCCCATCTCTACATGTAGGTTTTTTGTTTGTTTTGTATTGCCAAGAGACACATTCTCATTGTAGCCCAGCCTCATGTTGGTATTGTTGGGCCTCAACTATGGGGTCAGACAAAACCTGAAGCCTGACCATGAGGCTTCCTTTGTCCTTCGTCCCCTGAAACAAAGGAGCAGCACCAAAATGCTGCTCACTGACTCCACCTCCCATGATGCTTTGCCAAGTTCGCACCTAGGTGAGAACTCAGCAGGGAGCTCAAACCCTGGTCTCTGATTGGCAGAGACCCACCAACACCACCGGGAGTCATGGCAACACAGCCGTGACGTCACCGCCCCTTTAGGAAAAGCAGCTGCGTGAATTCAACATCGTCTTTCCACCGTAACAGCGCTGGAGGAAGTTTTGCTTTCTCCGTGAGCCAGTTTACTAAAGGAGCTAACCCCGTGCACGTGGACTTTTTCCCCCATCGACTGAAGATTCAACCCTCGCTGGACGAGCTGAACTTCTCCCTGTGTTCAACCGAACACAATCACCGGATCCGAGAGAGAGACCGCTGCTGCTGCAACCCAGTGCTCTCAATTTGCCTGCAGAAGGAAGAAAAGGATTTCTTCACGAAGACGTGGATAACATCTCTGCCCCGCTCTTCTTCAACTAAGTCGACTCTACTGTTTCCCTCGCCACGCCGCCGAGGATCGGCTGCCGTCAAAACCCCGCCGACAGGATGGCCTTCATCAGTATCCGAACCAGACCAAGACGGATGAAACACACACTGAATCGCTTTGTGAAGCGATCACTTAATAGGTTATGTCTGGGCAGAGACAAAATGAATTGTGTGTTTGTTAGCTTTTAGCTTTAAGCCTAATTGCTATTTTGTTGTTGATTTAACAGACCGCCGAGTCCCCTTTTGCCTGCTATACTCTGAGGAGTACACCGTGTCCCAAAAGTTCATGCACCCCAATGGGCAACATTTTTGTCTGTTTGTCTCCAAAATGGGTTGCACCTGGTCAGCCAGGTGTTGTGAGGTTGTTTAATTAGTTCATCTGTTTGTGATAGGCCTATAAATTTCTTGGTTGACCATGAAGCATGTCACTGAGCTGCACTTTCAAAGCCTCAAGTCCGTGCTCAAGCCATTGCCTTGCGCAGGGCAGGGAAAACTTGCAGGGAGGTAGCTCAGGACCTTGGCAGAAGCATACGATGGGTAAAGAAGTGGTGGCAGAGATACCAGAGTTGTGACTCCCTTGAAGACATGCCCCGTGCAGGTCGCTCCTCAGTTCTGAGTTCGAGGGCCAAGGACCTTATCCACAAGGCCAAGGGAAAGAGACACTAATCCTGCCGCAAAGAAGTTGCAAAGAAGTATGCTAAAATGACCCCAAGAGACTGGGAAAACTAGGTTTTCTCTGAGTGCCCTCTCCACTCATTTCCAACTCCCAACAGCCGAAAAGACTGCATTTACACTGACAATCGAATGGAAGTACCACCTTCTGAACAGGTCAAGTTCAGCGCCCATTGCATGGTCTGGGGGGCGATGTCATCTTCAGGGCTGTCTGAGTTGCATGTTGTACCCCAGGGCACCACCATCAACGCTGAGTATTATGTTAAGAACACTCTTTAGCCAGAGCTAGTTCCCATACTCACCAGAAAGAAGAAACCGGCCCCGTCACAGCTAGGAAGATGTTCAACAGGCGTGTGGAAATGGTCTTTGTGCAAGATGGTACCCCCACACATACTGCTCGTACAACTCAGCAGTGGTGTTCTAAGCAGCTTCCTGGCTTTCTGCACAAAGAGGAATGGCCACCCAACTCCCCGGACCTCAACCCGATTGCGAACTGCTGGGGTATCCTGAACAGTTGGGTCTTCCACAGCCCACCCCCTACCACCGTGAAGCAGCTCAATGTGAGGGCTGTGTGGGAGTGGGGCAACATTGAGCCTTCTGTTCTAAAGAACTTAGTGCATTCTATGCCCGACAGGCTGAGGGCAGTAATTAAAATGGGGGGGGGGATACACTGGCTTTTGAATAAATGCATTCTGTTGAATATTCACAATATGAGTTGAGTTTTTCTGTGGTGCACGAACTTTTGGGACATGGTGTATTTAAAGTTTGCTGCCTGTTTAGTTTGTGTTCACCACACTAGACTGTTTTGTGTTTGTCCCACTCGGGACTGCTGCTGTGTTTGTGCCATCGTGAGTGAGAAAGTAAGTTGTTTGTTGATCACAAACCAGACAACGTGCGTTACAGACTGCTGTCTGCACGCACGCTCTCTGTGGACAAACAACCGCTGCTCTCCCCTCACGATCGCAGGACTCTGCCGTGGGCTGGCGTTTCTTCTCCTCCTTTCCCTATTGCTACTAACACCCACACACATGTACGTACACACACCTTTTCTTACACATCTGACGGTCAGATAACATGGGACACAGCACCGCTCTGCCCTTGTTATCTACCATCAGACACGTGTTTGATACATTGAACTGGGTGAATGCAGAGACACCGACCCCCAGGCGGCGCTATCTTGCCTTTGTTCTAACCAACACTGCGGTCACATCCGATATTTGGTTATCACGTGACTCCATCTCACGAGATCACGCCCGCTATCCTTGAGATTGCGTGACGTCATCTCACGAGATCACAGTTGCCATCTTGGTCCCACACCCACAGAGACACACACACACACATGCACGCTCCGGCTTGCATGTGTTTTCATTGTACATAGAATTAGATTTTAGGAGTGATTTATTGGTCAAAGCATTTGCTAACTTGTTAACTTTGCTATGGTTTAATAAACACTGTTATATCTTTAAAGAGAAGTCTTTGGTAATTATTGTGCTCATTTATTGTAAAAGGTGGCTGATTGAGAGAGAGTCAGCTTGAATTCAAACCTTCATTGTTCACTTGTGGATGCTGATATTCCTCAGATATTAGCATTCCAAGTGAACTTTGTTTATGAGACTACCTTATTGTTTGGTTATTGGTCCCGGTTTCTGGGTGGTGCCCCGTATTATTAATTCATATTAATAATTTAATTTTTATTAATTAATAATTGTTGGTCCTCGACCATGAGGTCAGACAAAGGCAGGCCTACATGTAAAACCTGAAGCCTGACCACGAGGCTTCCTTTGTCCTTTGTTCCCTGAAACAAAGGGAGCAGCGCCAAAATGCTGCTCGCAGAGCCCTCCTCCCACAATGCTTTGCCAGTTCGCACCTAAGTGAGAAATCACAGCGGGAGCTCAAACCCGGGTCGCGGATTGGCAGAAATGCACAACCACCACCGGGAGTCACGGCAACACAGCCGTGACGTCACCGCCCCCTTAAGAAGCGGCTGCACGGAGTTGCCGTCGCCTTTCCACAGTAACCGCGCCAGGAGGAAGTTCGCTTTCTTCACCGGCCAGATTTACTAACGGAGGTAACCTTACACGTGTACCTATTCCCCCTTTTTTTTTTTTGGAGTTTCTCCCCTCGCTGGACGAGACGAAACCACAACCCGTGTTCATCCCGAACACAATCAACGGATCCACGAGAGAGCGCTGTGTGCAACCCAGCCCTCTCACCATACCTGCAGAAGGAAGAAAGGATTTTCTTCGCGGAGAAGCGGATAACTTCTATGCCCCGCTATCTACCGACCAAGTCGACCACCCTGAAGGAAGAGGGATTTTCGTCACGGAGAAGCGGATAACTTCTATGCCCCGCTATCTACCGACCAAGTCGACCACCCTGAAGCAAGAGGGATTTTCTCGCGGAGAAGCGGATAACTTCTATGCCCCGCTATCTACCGACCAAGTCGACCACCCTGAAGCAAGAGGGATTATCTTCACAGAGAAGCGGATAACTTCTATGCCCTGCTATCTACCGACCAAGTCGACCACCCTGAAAGAAGAGGGATTATCTTCACGGAGAAGCGGATAACTTCTATGCCCCGCTATTTACCGACCAAGTCGACCATCCTGAAGGAAGAGGGATTATCTTCACGGAGAAGCGGATAACTTCTATGCCCCGCTATCTACCGACCACGTCGACCACCCTGAAGGAAGAGGGATTATCTTCACGGAGAAGCGGATAACTTCTATGCCCCGCTATCTACCGACCACGTCGACCACCCTGAAGGAAGAGGGATTATCTTCACGGAGAAGCGGATAACTTCTATGCCCCGCTATCTACCGACCACGTCGACCACCCTGAGTTTCCTCGCTGCCCCACCGAGAAACCAGCCGCCGTTGTCCCCGAGGAATTGAAACGGCACCGCCAGTACCACGCACCGGAGGCCCCCGTGGTGTACACTGACGGACTAAACACAAATCAGTTCGCTATAAAGATGCTTGTTTACTTTAGCGAGTAATTTGAAGTTGCTACCTGTTTAGTTAGTGTTCACCACGCTAAACTGTTGTTTTGTCCCGTTCGGGACCACTGTGTTTGTACCACCGTGAGAGGAGAGTAAGTTACTTTATCCGCTAACCACCAGACAACGGGCGCACAGATTGCTATCCGTGCGCGCGCTCTCTGTAGATAAAGTAACCGCTGCCTTCCCCCCACGGTCGTGAGACTCCGCCGAGAGTCGGTTTTTCCCTTTCTCTCTCTTTCCCTCTCTCTCTTCTCCTACTAACCCGCATGCACACACACACCGACATAACCGCACATCTCTTTTACACATCTGGCAGTAAGATAGCGTGGGACATAGTGTTGCTCTGTGAACATAAATTGGGTGAGTGCAGAACCGCCGATTGCTAGGTGGCGCCATTTTGCCATTGTACTGTTTGAATACCGCGGCACTTCCGCCGGTTCATTGTCGCGTGACGTGACTTCCTCACGAGGCCACGCCCGCCATCTCAATTTCGTACAACGTCATCTCACCAGGTCACGCCTGCTACCGTAAGGTGCGCGACGTCAGCTGGTCAGATCACGCCCACCATTCCTGGTCCTGCACGACCACTCACTCACACATCCACTCACTCACATACACGCACACACACACACATACACATACATATACACACACACACACACACACACACACACACACACACACACACTTTGCATACACATGTGGAACTTGTTTATAACTGTTATCTGTGTATTTGTGGTAGTATTAGCTGGTAGTGCAGTGTGAATTAATCGAAACATTCGTTAACTTTGTTGATTTTGTGGAGATTAATAATTACTCTTATAGCTTTAAAGAGAAGCCTTTCTGTCATTATTGTGTATTTGTATTGTGATAAGTGGCTGATTGAGAGAGTCAGAGCTCGAATTCAAACCTTCTTTGTTCACCTTAAATGTGGATGTCACTCAGACTCTCACATCCAAGGTGAACACTTTTATGAGACTACCTTTCGACCTGGTTATTGGTCCTGGTTTCCGGGTGGTGCCCTGTAATTGTTAATCAAAATTAATAATTTTATTTGTTTTATAATTAATAATTATCTCTGATAATCATTAATTATTACTAATAACCAGCCGTGCTCCTTGAGAACCAACATAATGATCTGATAACTATTAATTATTGCTAATAACCAACTAGCTTACAATCAACGACCCAACAGTATCTAAAGACCGAATGTTCTGTCCCACTCAGGTATATGAAAGGACGTGTATCATATGATCAACTTAATGCAGCAGTGCAGAGCATTAACACAGCTGTTGCAGCCAAATACAAGATCCTCCATCAGTCTGCAAAAACATTCAACAACCACGCACGCAAGCTGTACCAGCGCTTTAAGGATCAGGAGACAAAAGATACAAAAGGTATGCTCACAAAAAGTTTTGCTGCTAATTTTCTGATGTGGTTACTGCATATGGAAAATGATGATCAGTATGTTTGAATTATGCAACTTAATTAGCAGGACAAGTTGATGAAACATTACAGAGATATTGTCTGCTTAGTGCTACATTCTTTACAAGATGTACTGACTAGAATGAACTCTGATGTGACATTTTGATCTCATTCCATACATCAATGCATCAGTGTGCTTAGTTATTACAATAAGTATTATCATAATAGTTGTGGTGAGTTTTATGTCCCATTGTGTAAACATAAAGCTTTTTGTTTATTTTGAATATTTCCCAAATTGATTCGATTCCAATTAACAAGGTCCCAATTTGATTTGATTTGATTTGATTCAATTCGATTCGATATTGATTTGGTTAGGGATATTTCAGTTACAATACCAATTTTGCTTCGATATCAAAGAGATTCTCAGAGAACTAATGCTGTAAATTGTACAAGGAACTCTCTAACCTGGTGCATTATTAAAAATATTAATGTTTACATTAAGAATTGGCCCCAAAGCAGTTACAATAATTTACTTTTTATTTAACATGACCAACACACTACAGCAGTCAACACAATATAGTGCACTTCTACAGACTCTACAGTTAGGGCTGTCATGGTGAAGGAATTTCCCCTGCGGTGATTTAGGGATTTAGGGCTGCCTGCTCGGCAGTGTGGTGGCCCGGGAGACTTTAAACATATAATTGAGACAAAAGATTTATACAGACATGTTTTTAACTACTGAGCATCAGCAACATCCTCCAGTCAGCTCTCCCCAAGGAAAGGTTAGCTTGTTAGCCTGAATGCTAGCTGTATAAGGCTCCTGTGAGGCTCTGTGGAGCCCCATGAGCGAGAACTCTGTGCACGGTGGAGTGGGGGAGCTGCTGAACACTCAATACACATGCATTGAAGTGTAAAACAAGAAGGGCCTAGCCTCATCAAAAAAAACAAAAAACTAGTGCAGCTGTGGCTGTTGCTTGCCATCCATCGTGGTTGGCTTGTCTATAGCAAAGTATTGCAATATTGCGGTTATTGCGACAGCCCTATCTACAGTCAGTGAGTATTGAGTGACTAGATGAAAATAGTATAAATGCTACAAGTGCACAGAGGGTGTGATGCAGAGACGGTATGTGTCATGTGGACAACTTTTACTTTTAGTTAAACTGGTTAACTATGGATTTCTTTTAGCTAACATTCCACTAGCCAATTATGTTAGCACAACACACTTTTGAGCAGCCAGAGATCAATGTGAATAATTTAACTACAAACACTAGCTTGGTGTAATGTCTGGTGTTAGTCAGGACTGAGTGTTTTAATGTTGAAGACTCTTACTGATCAGCTAGTGTTGTCGCAGTGACTGCTGCTGCTGCTCCAGACTGATGGCTAACGTTACTCCCCACCATGCTGCAAGAAGTGCACTGTCCACACTGCAAAAAATATCTTCCAGCACAGATTTATAAATAATCCAAGTTTGTTGCATCCTTACTTTCAGAGTAGTCTGCAGTCAAATATTAACTGGTAAAGTTAGCAAGCTGTAGGATGTCAAGAAAGTCCCGCTGCAGCTCCCGCCATGTTTTTTGATTAAACTGATGTTCACTAGTTAGTCTGATATGGCCAGATCTCATTGCACAAAGAACCAAAGGCTGGCCACGCAAGACTAATGGGGTTAAAGCTTCATGCATCCATGGCAAAAGGCATATATTAAAAGATCGATCTCTGGATTTTATTGATATCGGACCATTCAAATAAGAATCAATTTGAATCAGAATTTTTTTTTTTTTAAATTTTAAACCTAGCCCTACTCACATGCTCTTTGTAAATTGAAAGCGCTATTAGTTGCCGTATGATTATTCTTCATACTGGACGTGAAAAGATTCAGTCTCCAATGTAAGTGCTGGGGGCAAAATCCAAAGTCCTTATTCTGTGCACAATTGCATTCTAAAGTTCAGCTTAAGCTAAAATGAGTCTTCAGCAGTCTGTTTTAGCCAAATCAAGTACTTTGCAAAGTTACAGCCTGTTTTCCCTCTCTTTTACCATCCTTCTGCTGCAGCTCAATTAAAATACTAGGGAAGGTTTTTTTCCTGTTTTCTTAAAGTGGCTATAATTAATATGTTGTGGAATGACAATGTATCAAATGACAATGTGTAATGTGAGAGGCACGGCTTGTAGTGATGAACCTACAAAGAACTAGTGACTTTGCAGCTCCCCTCGGCTTTACGAAGCTTTATAGCAAGTTTCAACTCATTGTTTAGCTGTCCAGCTGCAACTTTACGGTTTTGGTTCACTCTCAGCGTTCTCATAGCGTCATGTTCGGTGGCAGCAGGCAGCTGTTTTCAGAGAAAGCGCTCAAAAAACCCACTGTACTCTACCTGCTCAGCACTAAATGGCAAACAGCTGTAGACCAGCTGGTGAACATAGTGGAGCATTTAGCAACTAAACATCCAGATATTTCCCTCAGGAGTAGGTAGAGAGCAAAAACAGAGCTAAAAGAGACTGAATATTGGAGTTACATTCACCAGGTGGACAGAAAAACAACTCTAAATGAATGATAATGTTGCTCCGTAACTGCTGGATATGGAAATAAGCAACTGTTTGATTACAAGTTCAACATATCAACTTAAAAGCTGATATGTCAGTGTTGTGTCCACAACTTGTTTCCGCTGCCCCAAGTGGCCAAAAAAATCTGTTAGTGCAGGTTTAAGTTGCAGTGCATCGTTCACTCTGTCACCATCAAAAATGGGTGAACATTTGATTTAAAAACAGATAACTAATACAAAAATCTGGATAACAGTCAGTTTTGGTCAAATTTTCTAGACTAATTGATTAATTGTTTGGTTGATAAAATTGTGAAAAATTCCCAAAGCCCAAGGTGATATCTTGACATGTCTTGTTTTGTCCACCCAACAGTCCAAAACACAGTTTAGTCAAAGAAGGCAAAGAAAAGAAAAAATATTCACATTCTAGAAACTGGATCCTGTGAATTTTTGACATTTTTGCTTAAAATATGACTTAATCGATTATCAAACTTGTTGCCAATTCATTTTCTTTCAGTCGACTAATAGACTAGTCATTGCAGTTCTAGTCTGCTCAAAGAAGCAAGTTATGTAGGTAACCTGGCTGAGATAAGCCCATGACAAAAAGACCCATGAAGGTTTTACTCAGCAAAGTTATTGAAATAACTCAGTAAGCCTGCCTCTGAGAGAAGAACCTTCGTGACAGACATCATGCGTACATATAAACTGAAAAAGCACTGGTCTCACTGATGTGCTGAAATGTGTTTCAGGTCAGTATTTTGTGGTGGAGGATGACTTTCGTGAATTTACTCAGATGAAGGTGGACAAGCGATTTCAGGGGATTTTGAACATGCTGCGACACTGCCAGCGCCTACGGGAAGTGCGAGGGGGAGGCCTCACCCGCTATATGTTGTTATGAATGAACAACCCTGAGTCAGATGTGTTTGTTTTGTTGTGGTTATATATGGTTGTTATTGTGAAATGGTTTGTAAATGTGCACATTTCCTGGTAAATGGTAGCCACTATGGCATGAGTCTTTTTATAGACCATACCTGTAAGGTTATTTTATCCACTGTGTCAAATACTACATGTGGGTTTGTTTTGATTAATCACATTAGTTATAATAACCAGTAGTTTAATGAGGGTAGTGGCCTAATTCATTGATACAGTCCATTCTTCCATCCATTAACTATACCACTTATTCTTTAGGCTAGAGGGTCATGACAGGCAGGCTGGATAATGGGTGAGAGGTGGGGCACACCCTGGACAAGTCACCAGTCATTCACACAGCATCCCTCAAAATCACAAAGCAACATTGTGTCCCTAAAAATATAATAATGGTTAGTGTTTTCTACTCAAAATATCATCTAAGTGTACACATTTACCAAATGGATCTGGGTATATGCTTTCACCATCCACACCTGTATGTGCAAATGTGTTCATATACTGGTATGTATGTCTGTATGTATGTATGTAAGATAAAGAAACTAAATTGAATAAAAATCAAAGGAAAGCAATTAATTGATAATTGATTGACTTTAATCCCTTGAAAGCTGAATCATCACTCACTATAGCCAATATTAAAGGATGCATATTTACTCATGACAATTATTGGGATATTGTTAAAATAAGGTTAGATATTCAATTTTAAGTGATAAACATATGTAGAGGTCCTGGGGTCTATTACTGAAAGCAGGTTTAAGGAACTCTGACTGTAACCCGAACTCTGAGTTGATGAATCCCGAGGTGGGAAGCTCTTGAGTTTTTGGTTCCAGAATAGCTGATCAGAGTTAAGTATGTGCGTGGTGAATGAAAAAACATATCAACATTGGAGTTCTGATACTACGATTCACCATGGCAGCAGGTAAATAAAAGGCAGAGCTCTATTTTAATCCAGTGGAGGTAGAAACATTAATGTGTGTGTATATGGACTGCATGTATAAAAACACAGCAGCAGTGACAGAGCCTGAGTCAGAGTTGGGAAAAGATTTAAATTGCATGATAAAGTTTTATTCAGTGTCAATCATTAATTCATCATTTACCAGAATAATGGATGATCAAGTGGTGGAATCTTACTGCATGTTGGGCTATACATTAGGCTATACATTATATTTAAGACATAGAGACATGATTGTAAGCTCAGCCAATAATAATGAGTTGGCGATTTGGCAAGATGTTTATCTTGGCTCAACAGCATTTAGTGACTTTATTACTATTTCAACAAATATAGTAGGGTGAGTATTGTTAAATTGGAACTTGGCAAATTGGGACAGATTAAGTTACAATACAAAACACTGATGACATTCAGCCACTAGATGTTGCACTATAGCACACCAAAACAAAGGTGTGTCGTTTACTCAATAAAGTTGGAAAAAAGCTGACAAATCACAAAACTCAGATCAAACTGTCAAACTAGGCAGAGCTGATCCAATATGGATCAAGATTCTGTTAGTTCATTGCCTATTTCTCGCCTCAAATGCTTTCAGAAACATATTTTAGTGTACTGTTTAGCTGTAATTTGAGAAAGTTTGTGACATGGCCACCATCTTGAAAACAGACGCGGAGGCCACGGAGGGACTCACGCACTAACATGCACGCTCACATGCACTAACATGCATGCATGGCTGGTGCAGCTACCAAAACGAACAGAGAAGCTTGGATAACAGTACACACACAGGGAGTGTGACTTCATTCACTGGTAAGGATGCCATTACTCTGCGATATCTCTACATATCAAATAGTTGTCTTCTGACAACTAATATGGCTAAATATCGTTTATTGCAACTTTAAGCTTTGCAATGAATATCTTTTCAAGGAATACACAAAATAACCCAAACCATTGCTGAAAAGGTATCTGATAAGGAAAAAAAAGTCACATGGATATGATGTCATAAGCAGGTGATAAAAAGATAAATTTTAGGTAGTTCTTATCACGGTTATGCTTGTTAAAGTGCTCATTTTTCTGCTAAGTTAGTTTTCAATTAGTTATTTGACGATATATAAAAGGGGGGTAATTGACAGCTGTGACAGCCACTCTCAAACCTCTGTCAGGCAACAGGATGGCTGGGGGCGTCTACCGTGGGCTGTCATACATGGCTTTACTCTACTGCGCAAACTCTGGCTCCAAATGACGTCACACAAGCAAAATGGCAGCTCCCAGAAAGGAGATATTTTAGCTTCACTTTTGCATAGTGGTAGGAAGTGGAGACACGTCGTCCATATTTATATACAGTCAATGACTGATACTTGTTTCCAGAATCACAATGGTAAGTGAAATGACATAATATTCCTGACATAAAAATGGTTATAAATAATGACATAATAATGGTTATTAAAATCTAAAAACATAAAATCTGTTTCATATTTTGTAATGGGATGTAATTGTGTATCAGAATTACTATGAATCAATTCTGTACTCCTTTCACCCTTTTGAAAAATGTAAATTTTGATCGTGTTCCATTTTGCCAACTGCCTACTGTTTGGGACACAGCTCTTAGTCATTTTGATAGGGAAAAAATATTTTTGAGGGTTAAGAAATACATGCTAGTCTTGAGAGAAATCAGTGTTCTAAACTGGATCAAATGTAATTTAAATATGTTATCAGATAGCTTGCTGGAACTAAGCTAAGAAGAGCTAGCATAGGTGTGTTTTAGCTAGCCTACTTTATAAAATAGTACCACACCAATAAAAGCTCTAGCTAGCTATTCCTAGCTATTTTACTTGTTCTCCTAACATGTATATAATATTTTCAAGGGCGGGTGTTGTGGAAAATCCTTCAGATGGGCCAGTGAGTCTTCAGGTCTCCCACAGCACAATTGTGTCAAAAATCATAATGATGATCCAAACCCAAAGAAATACACTGAGACTGGCAGAGTTCAATGCAAAAAGATTTACTTTGTATCAAGTGCAATACAAGTAAACCAAAGCTTGGTCCATGGACCAAAAAACCTAATGTAAGATTGTAAAACACCTTCTTATATACCCTTTATGGTTCCTCCTGGCATGGAGCTTAATTTTTAGGGCTCCACCTTATTTTTTCCAAATTCGGAATTTAGACACCATTGTTTATCAGAGTTCCCTTGGCAATTGATGTCACTTCCAGTAAAGCTCCTCCCAGCATTACATCATTAGTGACCTTGAGACTTTGACAATGATCCAAATATGATTCAGCTTGGAAACAATGGTATCTAACCCTTCCCCAGGATAAAAAATAAAAAGAGGGTTTCATGTAACACTAGGTATTTTCCACAATTAAAATATAAATTTACAGTCAGCAGTAACCTTTAAAACGTTGCAATTGATTAGTGCTGACTCAACAAGGGACTTTCAGGATACGGTTATTTAAAAACCTGCTTACTGTAATATTAAAAAGAAATGGTCATATGATCTTTAATGATTAATCATAATAACCTTTTAATACAGACATTTTCCAGACAGAGTGACCTTTCATATTATAGTCAGGTATTATACAGTCTGGCTTTAAAGTTTCACTTCCTCATGGAAAGTACCCCACTACCAGATAATTATTAACTGATCAGCATTATGGAGAGTACCAAAAAATACACAACAGTAGAAACCCCCTAGCCTGCCTAGCCAGTAGCTACAGAGACGGACTGAGCACTCACTGTTGCTGCTGGTCAAAGTTTAAAAAATTTGGTGTGATGCACGGGTGATATTTGTCCCGAAGCTCCGGCTCTGCTCCTGGCTCTCTCCTCCAGAGCTCTCAGCACTCAGCAGCTGTCCGTCCCTCCACTCCATGCATTTATAAACATCTCATACACTCAGTACATACACTAAAAAAATTAATAGCCTAAAACACCAAAATTCATGTATATTTCAGAAGCCAATAGCAGACACAAGAAAGGCAACCAGGAAAGACAGGAGAGGAGAAGCAAGGAAAAGGCAAGGAAAAAAGTACAATCAGTGGAGTGAGGACAGAATGAAAGGTGCAGTTCTAGAATATGAGGAACTAACAATTACCCCAGCTACGACTGTTGGCTTGTACATGGAACATCCCAAAAAGTACACTGCAAAGGAGGGTGAAGGGTGTAGTTAAAGGGTATCAACATGTCTCAGGGAGAAACCCTGTTTTGATGAAGGAACAGGAAGAGGAACTGGCGACGAGGAGGCAAGAAATACAGGCCCTAGCATATCAGTATGCAGAAAAAAACAATATGACTGGATTTTCCGAGGTTACTAAGAAGGCTGGGTGTGACTGTTTCGACCATTTCCTAAGAAGGCATCCAGATTTAAGTATGAAATAACCAGAAGCCTTTTCTGCTGCTTGGGCAGCTGAGTTAAATCAAACTGTAGCTGAGAGGTTGTTTGATGGCTATGAGGAAATCTTAACAGAACTGGGAATTAAAGATCTCCCATCACATTTGTGGAACTGTGATGAAACAGGTCTGCGGGTGTTACAGCTCAAGGGTAATGGGTAAGGGTAAGTAATGGGTCATATTTGTTGGATAGATGGATTTGATTACTAGTGTACAGGGAGTTTTTGATATATTGATTTGGAATATAAATTGAATTTACTATACCGTATATTGTAGCTGAATACCCATGTTTTTCAATACTTCTCTGTATGGGAATCTGTACTATATTTATTTAAGTGCTGTGAAGGAGCTGATCTGCTCACCCCAGAAATAACTCCCCACTTTTCCTTAAAAAAACATTATCATAATTATTATTATTATTATTTTGCATTATTTATTCAATTATTTGTAGTTATTTTATTTATTTCTCATCTTTTTTCATTCCTGTTCCCTGAGCAGAGTTCCCAACATGCTTGGTGATCTACAACCTTGTTTTATTTTATTTCAATAAACATTTGATCACAAAAAAGAAACAGGTCTGCAGGACCATTTTGTGTCCCCAAGAGTGCCTGCTATGAGGTCACAGCTGGTGAGAAAGGGAAAACAACTACAGTGCTTGCCAGCTTCAGTGTAGTGGGAGATTACATGCCTTTGCTTGTGATTTTTAAAGCCAAGCACTTGAAACCTGAATGGCTCTACCAGGCAGCACCAAACACTCTTGTGAGTGTTTTAGACAACAGATGGATTGACAGTGAACTGATCCTGGACTGAGGGAGGCAAGTTGTGAAAAACCTGCCAAAACAAGACTCAAGGCCACATTTGCTTCCTCTGGATGGACACAGTACCCATGTCTACAGCTTGCAGACAAGTCCCTCTATAAAAGTTTAAAAAACAGCTGGAATTCTTCACCCTGTTTTCCCGGAGTATAGAAAAAGGCTGCTACTGTGGAGGTTACCTGAAATAGGTTTAGGGAAACTGGTATGTACCCGATTACTAAAGATGCTATAAATGGTGACGTTTATGAACCAAGTAAAGCCACTGAGAGAGCTCAGCAGCCAGGAAATCCAGAGCCATGGGCACTACCACAGCAGGCACCAACAGCACAGGCACCAGGACTATGGCCTCCATTACAGTAGGCACCTGCAGCACAGGCACCATTACAGTGGCCTCCAGCACAGTGGGTACAAGAGACTTTGTGGATTGGTGCGGAGGTAGAAGTGAGGAATTTGCAAATCACTGTTCCTCAAAACAAAGAACTGGGCACAGAGAATGGCATAAGAGAGAAAGTAACTTTTTCCTCTCTTATAGCCATACCAACATGTGAGAGAACAAGAAAGAGTTCCAAACTCCCAACATACCACTTGACGAGTGAGGAGCATTTCAAATATATAGGCTCAAAGGCAACAGTAAGAAAGGAAGGCTGTGGGAAGCAAAAATCAAAGAAAAAATATAGCCACTTGCAGCAATTGGCGGGTTCAAACTCTTTTGCGCTCAACAGAAGGAAGTAGCTCAATCAGCTACAATTAAAGCCGCAAACAGCAACAAGCGGGTTTTAGGCTTCACAAAGCTGAGTAAAGTCACTTCAGCTACTTTAATTTAAAGAATGAGTGAGAGCAATCACACATTTGTTTCTTCATCACAAAGCCTGCAGCATTTCAATAATTGTTCCGCCATTTGTACCCCCTTCATCGGATTTGAACAAAACTCAGTGTGTACGTTCATGAGATAGTGCCAGATGTCTCCAGTGAGTGAATTGATCAGGATTGCTCAAAGACATCTTGACTTATGAACAAATATGTGATAGGCCACGCCCACTTGTACTGATCAATATGGCACTTCAGATTTTGCCCTTAGAGCGGGCACACCAATTTTAGTGAAATTCTGTCCACTGGGTTTTCAGATATGTGTTTGTGGCATTTTTGGCGCCCCCTATGAGTCGGGCTCACAATGCTTTGGTAGACCTGTTTCCAATCATGGACTGAAGTGATGTACCAAATTGTAGGATGATTGGACAAATGGTTAATGAGTTATGGCCAATATTTGCTAAGCCGCGCCCTTTGCTAAGACGTTTTGGTTGATGGCGACCATGTTGTTTGATCTTGCTAATTTCTTGTAGAATTTTGTATGTCAGTCCCACAAAGCTATGTACCAAATTTGCTGTTGATAGATTCAAAATTCAAAAAGTTCTATTCATTTTGCTGTTTTTTTAGTTTATGCAAATAAGCAAAAAATCTATCATGTCGAACTTTTATGGTCCAAGAGGCTTTTTTGTAAAGCACATTGAACTGGACTTGTGTGTCCAATTTCAAGTCAATCAGACATACAATGTGAGGGGCATGGCCTTTCAAAAAATGGATTTTTGGGCGTTAATTAATTAATTTAAAAAAACGTATTTCTTGGGAAGCACATGCACATCATTTCGAATTATTGTGCCAAGTTTCATGGTTTTAGCTCATTCCAGGTCAGGGCAATTTGAGCAAATGCAGCAGAAAAATAATAATAAATACAGTCACATGTGGCAATACAAGCAGGTTTTAGGCCAGTCGCCAATATATATTCATATGAATAGACAGACTACAAACGCATAATTTTGATCCTGCTAAGTGTCCAAAGGATCAGCAACAAAAAAGGATTAAGAGAAATAATCAGCACTGGCCAGTGATGTTTCCTAATCCAGTTTATTCTGAATATTCCAACTAGCAACTCAAAATCTAAAGCTTTTAATTCACCTTTTTTGTAACTCTTAACTTGCCGGAATTTACAAATATAGTTTATTTCTCCAGATAAAATTAAAAATGATAGAATTAGCACATTTTACTGTAGTTGGGGTAATAAATAAAGAATGACAGGTCAGTTTTAATTCACTTCTCTGAAATTTTCATTTTTATTAATTACAATTTCAAGGAATTTAACCTCCTGTTTTACATGAATGAATTGGAAGTGTTGTGCCTCAACCATGGGGTCAGACAAAGGCAGGCCTACATGTAAAACCTGAAGCCTGACCATGAGGCTTCCTTTGTCCTTTGTCCCCTGAAACAAAGGGAGCAGCACCAAAATGCTGCTCACAGACTCTACCTCCCATAATGCTCTGACGAGTTTGCACCTAGGTGAGAACTCGGCAGGGAGCTCAAACCCTGGTCTCTGATTGAAGCGTTGCTTTCTCCGTGAGCCAGCTTGCTAAAGGAGGTAACCCCGTGCACGTGGACTTTTCCCCCATCGAAGGAAGATTCACCCTCGCTGGACGAGCTGAACTTCTCCGTGTTCAACCGAACACATTCACTAGATCCGAAAGAGAGACCGCTGCTGTTGCAACCCAGCACTCTCACTGCCTGCAGAAGGAAGAAAAGGATTTTCTTCACGAAGACGTGGATTACTTCTCTGTCCCGCTCTTCTTCAATTAAGTCGACTCTGCAGTTTCCCTCGCCATGCAGCCGAGGATCAGCTGCCGTCAAAACCCAGCCGACAGAGCACCGACGGCCCCGTCAGTATCCAAACCGGATCAGGACGGAAGAAACGCACACCGTATCGCTTTATGAAGCGAGCACGTAAGAGGCTATGTCTGGACAGAGACAGAATTAAATGTGTGTTTATTAGCGTTTAGCTTCTCAAGCTTAATTGCTGTGTTGTTTGATTTAACGGACCGCCGAGTCCCTTTTGCCTGCTATACTCTGAGGAGTATTTAAAGTTTGCTGCCTGTTTAGTTGTGTTAACCACGCTAGACTGTTTTTGTGTTTTGTCCCACTCGGGACTGCTGCTGTGTTTGTGCCATCGTGAGTGAGAAAGGAAGTTGTTTGTCGATCAAAATCAGACAACATTACCCATGCGTTACAGACTGCCGTCTGCACGCACGCTCTCTGTGGACAGACAACCACTGCTCTCCGCTCACGATCGCAGGATTTCGCCATGAGCCAGCGTTTCTTCTCTTCTTCTCTTGCTACTAACACCTACCCACACGGACATACACACATCTTTTCTTACACATCTGACGGTCAGATAACGTTATCTACCATCAGACACGTGTTTGATACATTGAATTGGGTGAACACAGAGACGCCAACCCCCACGTGGCGCCATCTTGCCATTGTTATAACTGATACTACGGTCATAGCCACCGTTCGGCTATCACGTGACTTCATCTTGCGAGATCACGCCCGCTGTCCTTGAGATCGCGTGACGTCATCTCACAGATCACAGTCGCCATTTTGTTTGCACCCACAGAGACACACCCACACACACACACACACACCCATCTACACTCACACACGCACGCTCCAGCTTGCATGTGTTTCCATTGTATATAGCTGTATTATTGCCTAGGTAGTATTAGATTTTAGGAGTGTCTTATTGATCAAAGCATTTGCTAACTTGTTAACTTTGCTATTGTTTAATAAACACTGTTATATCTTTAAAGAGAAGTCTTTTGTAATTATTGTGCTTATCTATTGTAAAAGGTGGCTGATTGAGAAAGAGGGCCAGAGCTCGAATTCATACCTTCACTGTTCAATTGTGGATGCTGATATCCCTCAGATATAACCTTGTTTATGAGACTACCTTATTGTTTGGTTATTGGTCCCGGTTTCCAGGTGGTGCCCCGTATTATTAATTCATATTAATAATTATTTTTTTGTTAATTAATAATTATCTGATAATTATTAATGACTGCTAATAACCAGCTTACAATCAATGCACCTCCCAACAAGTGGTGCTCCTGTATGAGGCTCTCTTACTATAAACCCCAACAGAAGTAATTCACACTTCTTCAGATAGGAATTTGTTAAATGATCATAAAAAATGAAAATAATACAAAAAACATTTTTAAGCAAATATGCAGAGTAAAAAGCCATGCTCAATGGTAAGTTTTAAATTCTCCACAATTTAACAAGTCACAATATCAATGGAAGACAATTCACAATCAAGCATTTACATTGTTTGTTTCTGATGAACTTTGAATGAAGTGCAGGAATTAGTCACAGTGACCATTAAAAAACAAATGAAATTAAATCTGCAAGCAGTGATGAACAGGCTCTTGCACCTCGCGCATATCAGAGGGAGCAGCAGCTGTGGTATCGCTACTGTAGATCTATTTACATGGCTCTTAATTCTCAGGATTATCGGAAACTGTTTGAGTCAATGTGTAAAATATTATTTCTTGTGTGCAGTATGTGGTGCTGGATATGAGTTAATAGATTATGTATACATTTGATGAGCTATGTGTCATTTAGGCCTCAATTCCTGTTGCATGTAGGCAATATTACATAAGTGAAATATTAATGCAGCAATACATTTACCAGAGGGCAACTGACATAGATATACAGTACAGGCCAAACGTTTGGACACACCTTCTCATTTAATGCGTTTTCTTTATTTTCATGACTATTTACATTGTAGATTCTCACTGAAGGCATCAAAACTATGAATGAACACATGTGGAGTTATGTACTTAAAAAAAAGGTGAAATAATTGAAAACATGTTTTATATTCTAGTTTCTTCAAAATAGCCACCCTTTGATCTGATTACTGCTTTGCACACTCTTGGCATTCTCTCGATGAGCTTCAAGAGGTAGTCACCTGAAATGGTTTTCCAACAGTCTTGAAGGAGTTCCCAGAGGTGTTTAGCACTTGTTGGCCCCTTTGCCTTCACTCTGCAGTCCAGCTCACCCAAACCATCTCGATTGGGTTCAGGTCCGGTGACTGTGGAGGCCAGGTCATCTGCCGCAGCACTCCATCACTCTCCTTCTTGGTCAAATAGCCCATACACAGCCTGGAGGTGTGTTTGGGGTCATTGTCCTGTTGAAAAATAAATGATCGTCCAACTAAACGCAAACCGGATGTGATGGCATGTCGCTGCAGGATGCTGTGGTAGCCATGCTGGTTCAGTGTGCCTTCAATTTTGAATAAATCCCCAACAGTGACACCAACACCCCCACACCATCACACTTCCACCTCCATGCTTCACAGTGGGAACAAGGCATGTGGAATCCATCCGTTCACCTTTTCTGCGTCTCACAAAGACACAGCGGTTGGAAGCAAAGATCTCAAATTTGGACTCATCAGACCAAAGCACAGATTTCCACTGGTCTAATGTCCATTCCTTGTGTTTCTTGGCCCAAACAAATCATGTGTGCCAGTTTCGTTGTAGCGCTTGATGGTTTTTGCGACTCCACTTGGGGACACATTTAAAGTTTTTGCAATTTTCCGGACTGACTGACTGACTGACCTTCATTTCTTAAAGTAATGATGGCCACTCATTTTTCTTTAGTTAGCTGATTGGTTCTTGCCATAATATGAATTTTAACAGTTGTCCAATAGGGCTGTCGGCTGTGTAGTAACCTGACTTCTGCGCAACACAACTGATGGTCCCAATCCCATTGATAAAGCAAGAAATTCCACTAATTAACCCTGATAAGGCACACCTATGAAGTGAAAACCATTTCAGGTGACTACCTCTTGAAGCTCATTGAGAGAATGCCAAGAGTGTGCAAAGCAGTAATCAGAGCAAAGGGTGGCTATTTTGAAGAAACTAGAATATAAAACATGTTTTCAGTTATTTCACCTTTTTTTGTTAAGTACATAACTCCACATGTGTTCAGCTATCAAGTTATGACACTTCTGATGCATGTCCAAAGATTTGTGAGTTTTCGAGCACCCGTAGCACCATAAATGCTAAAGTACCTACCTGCAAAGTAATTAGGGGGCACTATAGAGCTGAAATGCCAAGCCCAAGCCCAATTGTGATACTAATCGAAAAATACTCTCCATTTGTATGCATTCATGTAACATTAATGCATGTTACTAACGTGACTTCTTCCCCGGAGTTTTTGTGCTTTCTTGTCTCACAGGAAAGTCCAGTGCCTGAATGGTGGGCCATGGCCGTGGGGACTGTGGCATGGTCCTGTGGATGTCCTGCCTCCATTATTGCTACTGCTATTATTGCTATTATTATTACAAGTCATATCTCTATTACTATTATTGTTGTTATGGTTATTGTTGTTGTTATGCTTCTCTGTGTCTCTCTCCACTCCACCTCCCCCCCTCCTTCTTTCTCTGTAAACCCAGCCCGGTTCTGCTTGAGGTTTCTTCCCGTTAAAGGGGAGTTTTTCCTTACCGCAGTCGCCAAGTGCTTGCTCATGGGGGAATGTTGGGTCTCTGTAAATTAATGAGTATGTTCTCGACCTGCTCTATGTGAAAAATGCCCTGAGATAACTTTTGTTGTGATTTGGTGCTATATAAATAAAATAAAATAAAATTGAATTGAACTTAATTGCAACTTAATTTGCAATATAGTTGTTCCAAGTCTATCCATAGAATATTATGGCTAGTTTTATGGATCCATTTAACAAGGTATTGTATTTGATTTGTCAAGTGGTAGAAAAAGATGTTTGGAGCCTCTAGCCTGCCTTGAGATTTGCTTTTTTGTAGAGTGGATAGTTTAATATTTGCTTTTTTATTTTTCCAGTAGAAATGTGTAATGAGAGAATCAATAGATTTGAACCATTTATCTGTTGGTGTGTCAGACAGCGTTAAAAATAAGTAGTTAACGTGGGGGAGTATTTTCATTTTGACAGTTGAAATTCATCCTATGTGGGAGAGAGGTAAATTCATCTAGCGCTAGAGGTCATCTTCTACTGTTTTTAACAATGGAGTGTAGTTAAAATGAAACAACTCTGACAGCCTGGGGGAAATGTCAATACCCAAGTGTCTAATGTTACCAGTGTGAAGTGGGAGTGATGAGTTCTGTTCTGCAAATCTTCTGAAAGTGGGAGTATAGTGGACTTGTTCCAGTTTATTGTGTAATTAGAGATTTTAGAGAAGGTGTTAATAAGATTAAATGTTTCTTTTAGCAAAGGTAAGGGGTCCTGTAAGTACAATAAAATATCATCCGCATAGAGGTTAATTCTATGTTGGAAGTTTGTGGTGTGAGCTCCTATAATGGCATTTTTATGATGTATAGCTGCAGAAATGAAGGAGAGAGTGGACATCCTTGCCTGGTGCCTTGGTGAGGTGTAAAACTGTTTGACGTGATTCCATTTGTGGTGACTGCGGCTTTGGGTGTAGTGTATAGTGTCCTTATCCAATAGGTAAACAACTCCCCAAAGCTAAATTGGGCTCAGGAGGTGTGTTTAAATGGTGTCTTTAAAAGAGCCATGGGTTTTGGAGGAGTTGGCTGTCAATGTAAAGTTTGTCTACCACCAGGCTACCACCTTGCTTGTTGTTTTTCCTGCTCTCCTTCAGGATCAGGTACAGTACTTTCCGGCATTTGTTTATTTCACCTGGAAATTGGTCATTCAGACCAAATTTAATTCCTTTTAGTTTTTTCCCTTTGCTTTTGATCATGCGTGCTTTGAGTTTGCACGTCCAAGATAGTTTCTTTCATTACTTTGTTTTCTCTGGTGACGGTTTCTATTTGTTTGGTTTAAGTTTTTACGGATGATTGTAGTGAGTTGTCTACTTTTTTGATGGATTTGATGTGATTGTGGGTGAATTCCAGGCTAGACCTTCGCTCTTTTATTTCTTTGTGAAGAGAAATGAGAAGATCAAGTTTTTTGTTGATGCTGGACAGAACACTGACCTTGATCTTGTTGTTAATAGGTCCTCTGCATAGACTGTAAAAAATAATAGATGTTGCCACTGTGACGTCCCCCATTGGTTTGTGGACTCCCGTTTTGAAGTCTTGAGTTTGGCATTTTGACCATCGCCATCTTGGTTTTTTGAAGCCAGAAGTGACCAAATTTGAATGAGAGTGTGGTTCATCACTCATATCTGTTTCTTCCCTCCTGTCTAACACACCTGGATGTCACCTGGTCTCACTTCTACCCTTTCTCCCACCGAACATGAGATGGGTAGTGATCCTGCTCCTCTACCATGATTTCTGTCTTTACTTATCACTGTATATCCATGCACCACAAAGTCTAAAGTTTCCTGAAGACATACTACATCCGGTTTTACAGCTATTTCTTTAATTAAATGCTTGAATTCCAGGCGGTTGGCCAGTAAGCTGCTGGTATTCCATTTTTAGAGAATTACCATAATTAGTATTAATCAACCCATGATGCTTCCCGGCTTGACTGATTGGTGAGGTTCTCCCTCACTTCTTCCCATGTCAGTCCCACTAATCATAAATGATTCACTGCTGCTTTTGACAACCAGCTGAATTTGATCATTTTTTCACTTTACTTCAGCTGTACTGTTAATCACTCCTGCAAAGAATGTTACCAAAGCCCTTTTGTCCACATATATCCTGTTATTTGTTCTTTGTTGTAGTTCTCAAACCTCCATTGCTCCTTGTTCATTAGTAGCATTGTTCTGTTCTCTTGACACTCGTACATCATCTGGATAAGTGATCCTTCTTTCCACTCCACCCGGAATACTCAGGCACACTCTCTCCTTCAAATTCAATCAGTACCGTTTCACTATCCATTTTCCCTCCTTTTGTTGTTTTCAGTCTTTGTGCATTCATTCATTTTTCTTCCTTTGAAATTCCCCTTTAGTTTCTCTGTACCTACACTTACTGGCACCCCTGTGATCACTCCTTTACATCCACCATCATTTCGTGCTCCCACCTCTCCTGTGCTTACTGTGAGGTTAAGCTAAGTTTGGACCCAGAAAGCAGCACTGCTTGCAACAGTTCAAATGCAGTTTTATTGAGAAGTTGTAGAGATGGAGGTTTGGAAAGCTGAGCCAGAACAACAGTGGAGCAGGGCAGGCAGAGAGATCTGAGCTGTCAGTTAGGAGGCAGGCTGGCAAGACACTGGGCAAAGCAGGCAAACCACAGATGGGTAATGACACAGGAAAACAGAGTCAAACAGAGTTCAGGCAAACACGAGAGATATACTGACAAAGAACTTAAACTTGGCCGTAATGTTAGTACCACATTGGCGAAGTGAACGATCTAGCAAAGACTGGAGTGTAGAGCTGGGGTATATATACGTAAGAGTGCAAGAGTGGATAGGTCGCAGATGCAGGTTGATTGGCAGGAGGAAGGAAACAGAGTGCCACGCCCAGACAGATACACACACAGAGAGAAGAAACAGGGAACCAACAAGAAACATGGGTAGGGGTAAACAGCGGAAACACTAGGAATGATGGAGAGTCGCAGCTGGACCATGACACTTACAACCTTAAGTTTTCCTATCTCTTTTAGTTTGAGTGCTTTCTTAAGTTGTTTTTCATTTTCACATCTCACCAACAGGTTGCCATCATACAAGTCCATGTAAAGGAAAATCAGGGATTTCTTTTTAAACTTTAAACTTTCTTTTAAACATTTTATACATGTTAGAAAATAATTGCTGAAAACACGTGAAAAGACTGTGTAGTACTGAATTTTGGAGTTAGAGCGTTAAACTGTTTTTCACCATTTCTGTGTTGAGGATTTTTTTGGGCGGGCCTGAAATGGTGGCTCTATGATGTAGAGGGGTTAGGAGCATCACCCCCACCCTCTATAAACACTAGAGGTGTACATACTCATAGTTACTGTTTTTACACCAGGTTTCATCAGAGACAACTGGGATTCACTTCGCATAATCCACTGTTACTGATGAATGGGGCCATTTTTGGTCAATGTTAGCACTCAAGGAGTTATTTTAAACCCAGCTGTAGCGTCTGTTGATGGGTGGAGCTGCCAGCGGTTTGGCTTCAGCACCGGCTGTTCGGATTGGACTATGGGTAGAGTCAATAGACACGGCGCTGGCAGCGGCCAACACCGGCCAACACCGGCTGCCGACACTGGCTTCAGCTTCAGCACCGGCTGTGCTGCTGGGAGATCCCTGGCCAGAGGGAGAGCATTTGCCGGGCACCACTTCACCACAAAGCATGGCATGAGAGGCAGTTGCTCCAAGGGTGATGATCACAATGAAGCCGCCAAGGACTTTTCAGCAAAGTGATTAATGTTAAGTGCAACGAACTCCATTGAAAAAAACGACAATTTAACATAGTGATGATTGTCGATGGATCGCTTGTTAACTAGCCATTTAAGTTACATTTTTACTGAAACAATTCCACATTTACCTACATAATATGTGCCGAATTAAACAATGGCTGCTAACGTTACTTTATTTTTAAAATATCATCCATGTTGCTTGCCTTACACCTACAAACAAAGCCTATTTTAAATTGTGTATTTTTTTACGGGATTTAGTATGAGCATTGTTAACTCAGAGGCTGTCCAGTTGGGCCGTGCTTTTAGCGCCTTCAGGGGGCACGCCCCCAGCATTTCAATACTGCTTATTTTTCCACGATTTTGAAGCCTAATTTTATATACTTGGCAATTTTTTTAATCATTCAAATTTGGCTGGGTGGTTAAATACACATTTTTCTGTGGTGTGAAAAACTCAGAGCACATATTTATTATTGCTTTACACAGACTTTAAGAACCTTTGCATATAGTATTTCCCCTATCTTATTTGCCAGAGTTGTTGTTAGCATAAACGGGTTAATTTTCTTAATGTTTTCTTGACTGTTTTCATTTAACCTTATGATGACAATAACATTTCTTAGGTCTCTCCCTCTGAACTTGCTCATACCCTGCTTCCTCATTATCATTTCTTATTCTTTTATTCCCTTTTTCTTGTTTGGCTGATGTCATCTCTCCTCTCCTTCCACCAAAACTCCACCAGCAGTTCACAACTTCTACTTCTTCTACCTTGTTTATTACAGCCATGCGTAAGCCTATACTACCAACTTCTGATGAAACTATGCTTTGTGAAGCCTAGTTTATTCGCTCCAAACCAGTTGATGGAAATTTTTAAATTTTTGCGACATTTCAAAAGTTTGCTTAAAATTAGCTTGACATTAGATGGAAACATGGCTAATAACTGTCAGATAAGTGTGGTGGAGCAGTTTCCTCTGAAATGTAGTGCAGTTGAAGTATATAGTAGTATAAGATGGAAATACTCAAATATAAGCACCTTAAATTGTATTCAAGGTACTTCAGTAAATGTCCTTTTCACCACTGCTCTTTCCTTACATCTTTTCCTTGTTTCTCTTCTTGCATACTCAGGGAAAGAGGCCTAGACATAAGGAAAAGAATCAAATGAGGGAAACATGGATGCAATTAAGGGAACAGAGATGTGTCTATGACAAGGATTGCCTCCATTGTTGAGCTCACGGTTTGGAAAGAGAGTTACTCTAAGTGATTGAAATTGAGAGTTACAGTTTTCCGTGTTTTTGGATGACAAACACATAGTCACAGTAATTACTAAGTTAATAATACTGATGAACAACTCCCAGCAAATGTATATTATGATACTTTTTCTCATCAATCAGTAGAAATGTCAATTTAATTTCAAATGGAGCTCCTTAGCAGGAATGATCCATGGATGACAGAGGAATATAAATTTGATGACAGATGAAGTGAATAATTGTCTATTCATAAACCCAGTGATGGATACTCTAAACATATCAGTGCTTGATATAGGCACAGTGGATTATAGGAAAGGTTATGTTGTCTATTTTAGATTACACATACACACACTGACACTCACAGGCACAGCAGTACATGCCTAAAAGGATACACACACACACACACACACACACATTGCAGCATTGCATGAACTAAAGTTACCATGCTTTTTTTAAAACTGAGAGAGAGGCCAGTGGCTCATTTCCATGAATCATCCTCTAAATACTGTGGCTGACACAGTATCGGCCCATCTGTTTCAATCTATTAATCCACTTGAACCTGTACCTTTAATCCCAGAGAACTATGAAACATATGTCTAAGTGTCTTAGCAGAGTTCTAACTAAAGTGAGACACCCACTCAAAGACAGAAGTAGTGCATAACAAGTCTTCCAACGGCAGACTTGTATACCATGGTTGTGGTATGCATATGTTAGAGGGCTCTAAAGCAACCTGTCACCAGTATTTCCCCTCAGAAGTTGTTGCTTGGTGGTGTATGGTGAAAGACTGTGAAAGATGTCAGATTGCCCAGGCTAGCAGTGAGTACCCTGATCAGGTGGACTGGGGGAGGCTTAAGGGGGCTTTCTATGCTTGAAACGAATAAGTTCACACATCATGTCGTCTCTCCTCAAAATAAATTCATGGTGTTGCACTCTGTTGTGCACACAAAAAGTGATAGGGGTAGTTGTGTGAAGAAAAAACTAAACTAATAGTCTATGCCAGGCTAGCAGCAGAGGATCATCAAAGTTCTTTCAGATACATCATCTGGAAGCTATGAATATTTGTATACGATTTTGTGATAATTCATCTAGCAGATAATATTTCGCTGAAAAGGTAAAACTTTGACCTGATGATGATGTTACAAAAGTCAGGATTTTGAAAAGTCAGGATCACCAAAATTGTTAAGATTCATCCTCTGAGCATTATGAATGTCTGTACAAAATTACTACAGACATACTTGAGATATTTTAGTCACCAAAGTGGTGGACAGACAGACAGACACTGCCATCCCTAGAGCCATTCTGCAAGCACGGATAAACAAAAAGCTGAAGAGAGAAATTCAAACCCTGTCTTACTTTCACACTTACACACACCCGGTCAATCACTGTGTAAACAATCTTACCCACTTTATGCAGACTTTTTCAGAAGGTTACAAAAACTGGCAGTGTTAAGATTTGACAAGCACACTGTTTGAAGCATACTGAAGCTGTTAAAGGCACCCACTGGTTCTATGGTACACCCCACATGGTTGTTTGTGAGGCTTTTTACAAGACATTTGTTGTGTACAAGGAACTTCTTCAGTTTTCAGTCATGTTCCTGGCAGTATGTGGCTCACACATAAGGTTTGTGCTACCTGCTGCAGCACAGGAACAAAGCACTATTTATGACATATACACTGTCTGCAGCCTCCACATGCAGGCCATATGAACCCAGAAGGTGGGACTGAGCCCTCTAGTTTTCTTCAGGGAAAACTAGCACTTCTGGTTCACTCTGTGGCCATGAATGCCTTGTTGTCTGAGAAGTTTTGGGAGGTAAATTTGGTCTCTCGCTCTGCTGTGTTAAAAACTGTGGTTAGCTCGAATTAACCCTTTCTCTTCTCTTCCATTCTATCTAAAACATGACACCCACTGTAGGTCATGCAGGGCCACCAGAGGCACCCAGCATTTGTAGAACATGGGACTTCTATCTCTTTCCAGGATGTCAAGTCTGGTGAGAAGGGCTATAGTGGAGGGTAAATGTGTGTAAACACGATTTACCCATCTGTAAAAATCTGTAATGTAGGTTTATTCACATGATATCTGATAACTGAGGTCTTTTGGTCCAAGTCCGAGTCACGTCTCAAGTCTTTAGAGGGTAAGTCCAAGTCTAGTCTCAACTCTCAAGTGTCCAGCTCTGAAAACTGCTCCACAAATGGGGCATAGATTGCACTTATGAGAAAAACGATGGTACAAACATGTCTTTTCTGTGTAAACCTGAACTAGCGGCCGTGCTAACTAGCCTGCTAACAGTTATCAGCTAACTAGCTATAGTGACAAGTGCAAAAATGTTCCCAACTGGCTAGCATGTAAGTGGTTAGCTACAGTAGTTCGCCAAGTAGCCCTGTGAGTAGCCATCACCAAGCCTCTAAAAGCACATATTTCACAAAGATGTGCAGATTTATTTGCTCTGCTATTTTTTGGGGTGATTCAGTACATGTACTGTGAGTGTTCATGGGGTCTGTGACCTTGAGTGTGAGTGCACACCATGGGTCTGATGAACATTTTTGTATTTTTTTCTTGAACTTCTACTACTTTTTTCCGTGAGGTTTGCTTACAAATGTTCCATCTCAGATTCAGCAAGACCTCCAAACCAAGCAAATATTTTTGTCAACTCCTTAATGACTGTGCCTGAAGCTATGTCATTTATGACAATTGCCTTTGGGGGTGAAGTATAATAGTCAGTTAGAGTCAATATGTAGTTGTTCTGTATAGGACCTACTAGGTCAACGCCTAACTTAGTCCAGGGCCTGGGGCGGCAGTTCGAGTGGCTGAAGAGGTTGATCGTGGTTGGTTGAGCATACATGTGGAACAGTTTCTAATCAGTCTTTCAACATCTACGTCCATGCTAGGCCAATAGAATTTGTTCCTCAGATACTGTTTTGTGCAAACCACTCCTTGGTGGGTCTCATGTATGACTTTTAGCACGTGTTTCACTTTCTGTTTTGGTAACACAATCCTGTGTCATCATTCATTTCACTGAATGATTTTTCTGTCTCTGCCGTTCACTCCCACTTTTGTCCTTTCCATGTAAGCCTCCTGAGTGGTTCTGAGATGTTTGCATAGTCTGGTATGAATTTAATCAGAAATCCACATGTACCTAATAACGAGTACAGCTGCTGCACATTATCAGGTGCATTACAAACTGCTTCTATTTTTTGAGGGTCTGGTTTTATTCCTTCAGCTGAGTCCCAGCAACATGTCCCAGCATCTCAATCTGTTGTAACCCAAAAACACATTGTCTTTGTTCAGAGTTAGACCTCTGTCCTGGAATTTCTGAAATACTTGTCTCAGTCTCTGTTCCAGTTCTTCTTCATTTTCAGCATGTACTATCACATCATCCATGTAGCAAATGACACCTGGCATCCCTGCTAGTATCGAGTCCATAGCCTTCTGAAAGGCTTCAGGTGTGCTTGACAGTCTAAAGTGAACCTTCCTGAAACGGTAGCACCCTTGGTGTATAATGAAAGTAGTCAGGTGTCAGGTGACTCTGGAGCTAACTCTACCTGCCAGAATCATTTTCTTGCATCCACTTTAGCAAATATTTTGGCTCCTTGCACAGCTTGCAGTATACTGTCTACAAGTGGTAATGGATGTCTCAGATTGCAGCTTTCTCTGAGATCTCCACATAGTCTCACTTCTTTTGTGTCTTTCTTTGGTGTAAGTAGAATATTAGAAAACCACACAGATCCTTCATTTACCTCTCCAGTTATACCAACATCAAGCTTTTTGTCCAGTTCCTGGTTTACAGCTTCTATCATTGGATAAGGGACTCTCCTCAAACTCTGAGCTACAGGTGGGACTTACTCATTGACTGTTACTCTGTGACTGTAACCCTTAATCTGTCCCAGTCCTTTAAAGAGTGACTCATATTCTTGTGTTAACTGACTGATTCTATTTGTCTGATTCACTGCCTTTACATTTCCTCCACGAGTATCTGTCTGATCCGCTGCATTTATGTTTACATTTCCTCCAGGAATCAGTATCTTTAATGCAAAGCTTGACTTTCTGCCCATCAATGCTTCCACATTTCCTTTAATAACATAAACCTTTCCTGTTATGACATTGTCTTGCCATGTCAGTTGTGCTTTAAAGTAACCAACCGAGTCTTTTGGCCACAAGTATAGAATCTCTTCTTAGTCTTTCAGTTCAGCTTTGTGTGCAAACACTTTCTTATATAAGTGTTTTCCTATGAGATTTCTTCCACTTCCTGTATCTATCACCATCTTGATCTTTTGACCATTTATTCTTATTGTTTCTTTACCTTGTGGATCTATTGCATGTATAAACTCACTAGAGTCTGAGTATGAAGGGTCCTCCACTGCTCTAATTGGTTTATACTTTCTGTCATGTTTCTTTTCTTTTTGTAGACTATTTTTCTTTCTGCATACTTATGCATAATGTCCAGTTTTCTTACAGTTTAGGCATTTTGCTATTCTGGCTCCACATTCATCTGCTTTATGAATTGCTATTCCACATCTGTAACACACGGTGTCGCTGTTGCCTTGTTCCTCATCTGCTCTTCTACTTTCAGCTCTGCCTCTTTCTCTGTGGGCAGCATTTGCATTTCTAGTGAAGTTAACATGACTGTCTTGAAAAAGTTTAGCAATTTCACCACCTCTCTCAAAGCAATCACAAAAGCATTGACAGATTCCTCAGGGCACTGAGTCCTATGTCTAAACCTGTGTCTTTCCAAAACCACATTTCTCCGTGGCGTGAAATACGTATCCAGGGTGGCTACTGCCTCAACAAATGTACCTTTTTCTCCAGGAAGATTAGCAAAAACCCTCTGAGTGGGTGCTCCGGTACAATGTAGTAGTGTAGCTCTCCTTACCGCATCATCTGCATCCATAGATCCATTGGCTATTTCAAAAAATGTGTATGATTCCTTCCACATTTTATATTCCTTGGTGCTTCAAGGTTCAACGGCATAGGTGGCGACAGCTGGGCACGAAGGACTGCCATGTTCCTGATGCTAATGACTCATGGTCTCCTATCGTAGCTTAAACTTTAGAAGTTTGTTTTCCTTGCAAATGAAACTTTTATCCGTGTTGTTCACACGTCTGGCTTAGAGTTTGTTGCAATTTTTTTTATGTTATCCTTGTTGCCATAAATCTGGTGTAGTCCAATAAAGAAGCTTTATTGTCCATCTCTCATTCCAGTACTCTCTCCTATCTCCCTCTCCCGCTCCCCCATCTCAATCTCATAATCCAGTTATTGTGATGCAACTATACTACACCTCTTAACTGCACAAACTTGATGAAAATGTGAGGTGCACATCATTAGCATTTTTTCTTTTTTGTTTTATTCAAGTTTCATTTACACAAATGTCATCCGAGAGTAAAAGGAGGAATTTCACACCATGGAGCTTGAAGTCCTGCTCTCAGAAAACAGCAAACGAAAACATAACAAATTCAGCAGTGTCGGTAGCGGTATTAGAAGACTTGAAAAAATGTTAAAATATTACTACAGCTGTCAACACTGTGTCATTGCAGAACTGTAGAGACAGAAACGTGAATGGTTTGACATTGATGCCAAAAAAGTCTCGCTATGGCAAAGTGGTCCCTGACTAAAATGGGAGGCAGTCGTATGGCAGGGACATGACAGTCACAGAATACATTCCATCATATAAATTTAGGGATTATAATTTTCACATTAAATAAGTGTTCTCCCCCCTTCGGAGAAAGGTAGACTATGTGTCCTTGACTCATACAATAGGTGTGGTGAGAGCAAATTCTAAAGATCAGTAAATTGGAGCATTCAAGTTCTCTTAAATCACTCATACTTGCCACTTAAGAACAAATCTGGTCCATTGTCTGTCTGTGCGTGTGCTGTCACAGATAGCAATGCTGTTTACCAGAGTATCACTGATAGTTTGCTGGTGTGTGTATTAGAGACGGGCAGTATGCCTGAAGAGCAGCTTGGGTTTCAGGCCTTTTGGAAAATGCTATTTCAGCCATGTATGGCATGACAAGTGCAGAGACATATCAATGCAAGCTCACATTACACAGTCAGCGTTGATGGATAGCTGCATACGTCAGAAGAGCTGCTCTCTAGCCAGCATGGAGCAGGAGTCACTTTCAGCCTGGCAGTTAAGCAATTTAAATATTTTTTAACTAGTACTTTTAGGGGTTTATGAAGGTGGACAAATGACTTGGCAGTTAAGATGCAGAGCAAGGCAAAATTCCTCCAGAAAGTGCCAGAATGGCTATGGTCAGCTCTGGCTATTGTTAGTATTCCACAAACCACTAAACCTCAAAACCTATTTGAGACATTTCCAAACCAACATATTGAAACTATTTAAGAAATTAGCTAAAACTGACCTCAAAGAACTCCTGAATTTCAGTATATATCTGTATTATGTGTTAAAACTAATTAACAGCACTTTTATGATCAGATAGTTTCCATCTGCACAAAAGAGCACATTGTAAGGTTTGTCATCTTATTGTTATTTGTTATTATATCTTAGTGTCCCCATATCTTCATAATTGCTATGATTTGTCTAGAATTCTTACTTGACAGTTCAGTGTTCAGAGTTTCCAAAGTGCAAAAGCATGTAAGAGAGGTAGTTAGTGTAATGCTGGGTACTAATATCTGTTAAAGGTTCTATATGTAGAATTGTGAAGCAATTTACATGTATTAATTATTTTTTATTGCCAATGAGTGAACAGGTAGTAATGTAAAAAACGTAACGTAAAAAACTAACGTAAAAAATGAGACATTCCCCGACTTTCTTGGTTGTCTGTAACAGTCTGTGGACTGATTTCTATGCGAAGGACCTGGCCTGGATTTTCACAGAAAATCCACCCCGAAGTGACGTTTTTGTGTGCTCCCGAGTGCCTTGCCTCTCTCCCACTAACGTCAACAAATGCCTGGCATAACGACACAACACAACAAAAACAGTGCTATCCGAGTAGAAATACCCTGTAGATATTAGAATGAAACAGCTAGCTGCCTCTGTCGACCACAACATATTTCACAACAAAACACCCCTGCAATGCAACACAGCAACAGAAGTTGCAGGTTGGGGGCCAGGGGAAGTTGGGGGAGGAGGGGCTGACTGACTGGGAGTGACAGATGCTTTGCTGAAACAGTGCAAGACATGTTAGAGATCTTTTATGTAATTATGAGAAGTGTAAGCCAGGAAAAAGAGATCACCTGCAATAGTCTCGCACTGTGAGAACATGTGCAAGCAGCAAGATGTTGACTACAGCTCATTTAATGGCCACAGGTGTCACTAATAAGAAGGAATTTCTGATTCTTACAAATATAACCTTTAACTAATGTGTGTGGGGGCGTGTCACTACAAGTTCCAGTTGTGTCACGTTATGAACACCCTTGGCTCTCTTTCCTCCATTTCTCTGCCCACAAACCTGAACAATGGACACAAACAGAAGAAAGCTACTCACCATCACTATTTTACTCCGCCGACTACAAGCCAGACACAAACATCCTAATTGGGTACAAAAGATAAACCAAGCGAGAACACAGCATGGAGAATATCATTGCTCGGTTCATGAACCCCACCTGGAGAGCGCTCAGTTTCAGCAGTATTTCAAGCTGAATGTGGAGTAGCTTGAGCTGTTGCTGCAGAGGGTAGGCCCACACATTGTCATGGAGGAGACAAACTTCAGAAAGCCAATCTCCTCAGCTGAACGACCAATTATTTGTCTTCAGTAAGTTTGTTTTATATTAGTGTAAAATATCTGCACAATTCCTTAATTTCTTATAATGTGTACTTTGTTCATGGATCAAACTCACAGAATCATACAAATTATAACACTTCTACTTTGTGTAATTTCAGGTATCTAGCAACCAGGGATCATACAGGTCCATCACTTTCAGCCACAGGGTGGGTGTGTCCACTGTGGCTGGCATCGTCCAGGAAGTGTCCCATGCCATATTAAACTGCTTGGTGGAGGATGTCATGCCTTTACCCAAAGAGGCTGACTGAAGGGCAATTGCAAAGGAATTCAAGGAGCTTTGGAACCTGCTCCTGCCATGGATGGCAAACACATTATCCAGGCCTCAGCAAATTCAGGATCATTGTTCTACAACTACATGGGGTCCTTTTTGATTGTTCTTATGGCAGTGGTTGATGCCTGGTGGACATAGGGGTATGTGGCAGGAGCGGCAATAGAGGTGTTCCGTTGAACTTGTTTGGCCAATTGTTTAAGACTGGAAGGCCTAGCATCCCCCAGGATCAACCTCTTCTAGGTGCAGAAGAAAACCTGCCAAGAGAGCACCGCCTGTTCAACTACTGGCAAGAGGGACTGTGGAGTGTGCCTTTGGCATACTTGCCGGCCAATTCTGTGTATCTTACTGGGTGATTGGTGTTGAAACAGTGGCAGCAGAATTGGTCAAAGCATTGGGACTTGAGAGCAAACATTTCTAGTTCCATTTGTGGTGATGGAGCTGGTGATGGACTGTTACCCGTTCAGCAGCTTGGGAGCAACTATTGTTCCATAGAGGCATTCACCATCCGTAACAAGTTTGCTGAATATTTCTTCAACACTGCTTGTACAGTTTCCTGGCAGCATGACATTATTTGAGGCAGCAAGCAACACCAGAAAAATTATAATTATAAAAACTGCTTCTTTGAGCCAGACTTATGGACCTTGAAATAGGCATTTTTTAATAGATTGCCTATGTAGTAGCGTGATGTTGTTGCGCTATATTATGAACAAGGCATTGTACATCTTGGTAAAATCTAATATGGATCAAAACGCAGACTTTTATTTTGAAGGATGGGGGTTAGCATTTTCTATGTTCCTTAAGTGTTGATATGTTGTCCATATGATCCTATGACATTGTGTAAATAAGTACATTTGGTTTCATGTAAAGATTTGACACCTTACCATAAAGGGAAATTTAAGGGATTATATCAGGAAGTTTAGTGATTGTCTTATTTTATGAACTGCACATGTCACACTTCTGATGGCTTTACTTTCTCTTTGTGTTATGGACTTTTCCCGGGAAGGTACACATATTATTTGCTCTCTGTACTTTCGCTTTTTTTTGTTGTAAATATGAAGTTAAGTTACTTAAAAAAGACACATGACAATATATTAACATTGTTATGTCATCTTATTTGTTTTCATGCATAAATCTGCTAATTAGGGGAGAAGTTTGTCGAGGCATGTGTGTTGCAGGGCTGCCGTGTAGTTTGCCAAGCTGTGTGTGTGTGTGTGTTGTTGCTGTTGAGTGTGCTGTTAAGACTGCGTTTCCTAGCGAGGGGCATTTAGTGACTTTACTTATGATGTTGGCGCAGATAGCATTTATGCAAGAGAAACCCTGTTTCTTCACAACTACAGGTATGTGAGTTTATGGATGGCTATTTTTTTTATTAAATCATACAGTATGTTAGATTTATTTATTTACATAATTAGCATTTTATTTATCTTTTTGTAATGCTATTGTGCATCTCCTCTTTGTGCCTTCCTGGGAAAAGTTCATAACACAGAGAGAATTTATGCAATAGAAACAATGTGAATGCTTTTTTTTGCATATATGGTAATACATGACAATGCCATACCAAACATGCCATCCCAACACTTACAACAAAACACAGAAAACTTTACAACATTATTATTGTCAAAAACAATGACACAATGATAGTGTTGAACATTTTTTGTGCAGTTTTTAAGCACAAAAAATAAAAAGAGAACATACCTTTTTCATGTAGCATGTGTGTAGGGTTTATAATGTCCTAGAATGAGCTTCAAATCAAGACAAAGTATGTGTTGTATGAAAAAGCAATAAACTGGTATACTATTAGATGTATGTGCCCCCTGCTTTGCCACAGTTTATAAAGTGGATAATGCATCATAGTTATAATGAGTAAAAGTATGGTCAACCTGACATTATAATATGTGAAAGGTCTATAAATAAAGCTGTTAAATTAATTTTGCCTTAACCACAACCAGATGCAGGATTGAATGTTCCTTATCGAATACCATACCAATAATAGAATCCTGTATAATAACACTATATTAACCATAGTGGGAGTACATATAGATTGTGTTGTACTTAACTCAAGGTTATGAGTACCTACTGTCCAAAAGGATAAGGATAAACTGAAGAGAAATGTGACTTTAGTGTAGATTCAAAATGTTTATTGCACTCTGAAACATTACATGCAAAAAATATGTACATCTGACCATAATCAAACACTATCCCAAACTTAACCTCATAAAGCAACTGTTCTATATGGCATCTTGCTTGTCGTCTCCTGGCAGGAGAAAGTTACCTCAACGTGGCTGCCAGGCTCAGCCCGAAGTGCTCCTCCTCATCCTGGCGGTTTCCAGTGTGTTTATTACATGTGCCTCAAAATCAGAGAGCTCTGTCCTTGCTGTTTTGGGGCAAGAAGGTCAGATCCTTCCATGTAGCAGGGTGCTGGGGCTCTGCAGGGGCCCTGGTGTGCCAGAACTGGCATTGGGCTCAGTTGGGACAGGGGCACTGCAGGGGTTACTGAGGACCTTGTGTGGCGGGGCAGGGACTCTTCAAAGGCGTCAAGAGATCTGGTGAAGCTGATGTGACTTGCCTGCAAGGGGATACATCAGCCATCGCTCTGCATGGGGCTTGGGTCATCTGGAGAGAAAATGAAGATCCTGGGTTGACATAGGGCTTGAGGAACAAAGCAGTGGAATGAACTTCCAGATTATTTTGTGCTCTGCAGCAGATCCGCTCGGTCTCTCTCTTTCATTGCTGTGTTCCTTACTGTTTGGGTCTCTCAGACTTCTACTTTTTTTGCATCCTCCTCTACATGTACAAAAAACAGATGTTGGGATTTATAGAGTGAGAGAGCCTCATACAGGAGCACCACTTGTTAGGGTGGTGATTGTAAGGTGGTTGGTTATTAGCAGTAATTAATAATTATCTGATAATTATTAATAACTAAAAATGTAATTATTAATATGAATTAATAATACGGGACACCACCTGGAAAGCAGGACCAATAACCAAACAATAATATCTGAGGGATATCACCATCCACAAGTGAACAGTGAAGGTATGAATTCGAGCTCTGGCCCCCCATAAGCACAATAATTACAAAAGACTTCTCTTTAAAGATATAACAGTGTTTATTAAACAATAGCAAAGTTAACAAGTTAGCAAATGCTTTGATCAATAAGACACTCCTAAAATCTAATACTACCTAGGCAATAATACAGCTATATACAATGGAAACACATGCAAGCTGGAGCGTGCATGTGGGTGTGTGTGTGTGTGTCTCTGTGGGTGTGAACAAAATGGCGACCGTGATCTGTGAGATGACGACGCACGGGAATTGGGGTGACTGGCGTGATCTCGTGAGATGACGTCACGCGATCTCAAGGACGGCGGGCGTGATCTCGCAAGAAGGAGTCACGTGATAGCCGAATAGTGGCTATGACTGTAGTGTCGGTTATAACAATAGCAAGGTGGTGCCGCCTGGGGGTCGGTGTCTCTGCATTCACCCAATTCAATGTATCAAACACGTGTCTGATGGTAGATAACGAGGGCAGAGCGGCGCTGTGTCCCACATTATCTGACTGTCAGATGTGTGTGTGTGTGGGGGTTAGTAGCAAGAGGAGAAGAAACGCCGGCTCACAGCGAAATCCTGCGATCGTGAGGGGAGAGCAGCGGCTGTTTGTCCACAGAGAGCGTGCGTGCAGACAGCAGTCTGTCACGCACGTTGTCTGATTTTTGATCAACAAATGATTTACTTTCTCACTCACGATGGCACAAACACAGCAGCAGTCCCGAGTGGGACAAAACACAAAAACAGTCTAGTGTGGTAAACACAACAAAACAGGCAGCAAACTTTAAATACTCCTCAGAGTGTAGCAGGCAAAAAGGGACTCGGCGGTCCATTAAATCAAACAACGCAATAGCAATTAGGCTTAAAGCTAAAAGCTAACAAACGCACATTTAATTCTGTCTCTGTCCAGTGTTCACACAGCCGCTTCTTAAAGGGGAGGTGACGTCACGGCTGTGTTGCCATGACTCCCGGTGGTGTTTGTGGGTCTCTGCCAATCAGAGACCAGGGTTTGAGCTCCCTGCCAAGTTCTCACCTAGGTGCGAACTCGACAAAGCATTATGGGAAGTGGAATCTGTGAGCAGCATTTTGGTGCTGCCCCCCTTTTGTTTCAGGGGACAAAGGACAAAGGAAGCCTCATGGTCAGGCTTCAGGTTTTACATGTAGGCCTGCCTTTGTCTGACCCCATGGTTGAGGCCCAACACAGACAAATGACAAATTTAAATTTACATTCCAAATCACATAGGCAGAGTGAAACAATAGTATATATTTACCTTTCACAAAATGACTTTTTTTTCAAATGAATGGGTATATGTTTTAAACTATGATATGGGCACACTGTATGTAAACCAACAAAGGAAGCTGTACACAAAGAAATCTCTCTTGTGTTTTGGTTAGCAATGCTGCTAGCATGCCAGGCTTTACTAGCGATATTGTTATGTTATGTGTATTACACTGTTGCACAAGAACAAATTTGAGTGTGAACATACAAGTGAAACATAACATTACACAAAGCAGTTTCCATTGTGTTTTGTTTAGCCCGTTTATAAGTGAGCCGAGCAGTCAGCCTGGATGGTAAAACAAGTAGACATACTAACCAGAAATTCCAACTTGAATGCCAATAAAACACCAAGTGACTCTCAAGAAGGCAATGAGCTTCTCTTCCATATTCACAGTAGCTTGATTAAAAGCAGAATACAACAATGCTCCATGAGAAACAAGATTCTTCTTCCCGTGGGCGTTTTTGGTCTGATCACCCACTTACGTGACTGTTGGATGATGTTGCGTTGCACTGTAGCAAAAATTGAGCCAGATACAACTTTTTGCCAGATGACAGTTGTGTTGTTTTGCTGCAGCCCTCATTTTTTCATGCAGAGGTAATGTTGGTCTGAACGTGACCTTAAGCCGTCAGTGATCTGCTCACACTTTTGCTGCATGCCTGCTGCCACAGCACTCACACAAGCTTATATAGCATTTCAAAAGCAAATTCGCTGCCATATCAGCCTGATCGTGTCACTTTAGGGGGGTTGAGGAAGGAACCGTGTTTGCATCAGTCATTCATCATTTCAGCTACAGGAAACAATGTGTACTTCAGGGACTGAGGCCGGAGCTTCTGTGCTGCAGTGCTTCTGGATCAGCTTTAAAATCAGTTTTTGATGCTTGTGCTTACATGCATGTATATCCAAACATAGCCTGGATGCTTTAGGTCAGGCAGTGCTTGTGCAGGAAACTACTTTTAGGGGCCATGGATCTTCAGTTCAACCGTTTTGCTCTCACTGGGCTTAATACTTAAGTGTGTAAATATTTTTTTGACAATATATTTATTAGTTTTCACTTTTACAACAAGTACAAGATGGATACAATATGAAATCCACAGGAACAAAAGGTACAAAAGACTAAACAATAAAAACAAACAAACCAAAAACACAGAACACCAGCTCAGATTCATACACACACCAGAGGTTACAATGATAATGTGCAGTAAGAACAATCAAGAAAGTCCCTGTTCACTCTCCTGTTCATCAGAGCATCTATGGTGGATCATGATGCTTCCGCTCGATACTCCCAGTGAATGGAATCTATCTGCGCAGTGGAGAGAATCCCAGTCATCTGTGTCATTTATGCAATCTGCCCCGGGTTGCACCCTGGGATTCCCCTGTTAGGTCTCTACATCTCTCAGAATAGCGCTACTGAATGCTCGCTCCATGGCAAACATCTCATTTGTGCTAAATGATCTTGTCTTGTCTAAAAAATTAGACTTTCTGTTCCTGACTGAAACCTGGCAGAGGAATATTGAACTTGGCCCTCTCATCAAGCTCTGCCTGAAGGACTTTATCAGCTCGCCCAGACTTTCTGGCTGCGGAGAGGGATTTGCTGCGGTGTTCAGGGGCCGCTTCGTATGTCCCTTGGTGAGCACTGGGTCGTTCTCTTCCTTTGAACTTCAAATGGTTAAACTTACTTACTTACTTACTTATGTACTAATCATTTTTACTGTATTTTAATCTACTGTACACCTGGCCCAAACGAATAATTTCTATCTGAATTCACTGACTTTTTGTCCTCTATCCTTAAGCTATCCAGATTTATCATTGCTGGTGATTTTAACATTCATGTTGATGATGTTTCTGAAAAGTCTTTCCTCTAGTTTGTTTAGTTTAAGCTGTTATTTGGCCATGTCTCAAAAAAATGAAATCTTGATCTATCGCTACCTCTAAATTATAGGCCCATCTCCAAGTTGCTTTTTGTAGCCCAAATTTTAGAAAAAGTGAATGCTAAACAGCTCACAACTGCAATAGATGAGCATAATATATATGATATGATCAGTTTGGCTTCCGCCAGTGGCACTCCACAGAAACAGCTCTTCTCAGAGTCTCAAATGATATCTTGATGCATGGTGACGCAAGAGAATGTTCAGTGTTGGTGCTGTTGGATCTCAGTGCAGCTTTTGATACTGTGGACCACCGTATCTTGGTTGATAGACTTGAGCAATGGGTGGGTATCTCTGGGTTAGCCCTGCAGTGGTTCTCCTCCTACCTCTCTGATAGGATTTTCACAGTTTCTGTTGGCAGCTTCGCCTCCTCATCTGAAACTCTGTATTGTGGTGTCCCCCAAGGTTCAGTCCTTGGTCCTCTGATCAGGTTTTGCTTGTTGTTCCTAGAACTATGCTTAAAACTAAAGGAGATTGTGCTTTTGAGGTTGTGGCTCCTAAACTTTGGAACTCTCTCCCATTAAATTTAAGATCTGTGGACACTGTTGACACCTTTAAAAAGCAGCTCAAGATCCATTTGTTCACTATCGCTTTTGTGTAATTTTTCTATTTTCTATTTATTCAGTTTTTTATTGTTTTATATCTGTATGTATGTTTATGCTTTATTTCCTCTGTGAAGCACCTTGTGACGTCCCTGCTCTTGAAAGGTGCTATATAAATAAAGTTACTTACTTACTTTTTTAATGATATATACATGTAAGGTACTCTAATGGCACTAAATCAAACAGCACTCTCTGCCAGCCTTTAACAGTTGGTACTTTTTCATTAATCCACTGCAATAAAATGTTCTTCCTCGAAGAATAAGTAAGAATACAATACAATCTCTTATTGTTTTTGATGTTACATATCTGCTTGGGAGGCCCAAAGGGCCCAAAAGGTTCCAAACCCAATATTTTTTCTGTTTCAGATAGCACATTAGACCAGTACCTTTGCAGCTTATGGCATGACCAAAGACAATGAGTTAGAGTACTATTTTCTGTCTTGCATTTAAGGCACATGGGTGAAAGAATATGGTTGAAATGATGTCCATGGCTGGGGGATATGTACATTCTGTGTATAATCTTCAACTGTATGGCTTTGGTACAATTGCAGACTAAAATTGATTTAGCATGTCTCCAGATATTTAGCCACTCTTCATCATCAGTTGTGACAGATGGCTCTGTCACAACCATGTGCCCTTAAGCCCTTGTAAAGTAACAGGAGGTGCAAAATACATAGCCTTATAGAATAGACAGACATCTTTCCAGCTGTTAGATATAACAATTTCTCAACAGGAGATCTTTAAGGGTTGTCAATTAATGTTGTGCTATGCAATATACAGTATAATGCCTTATATGCAAATAATGAAAGAAGTCCTGTCTGGGGATACTATATTTACAAGAATAAAATAAATAGGCCCATTCTACCTGGTCAAAGGCTTTTTCAGAAAAAGCACTAGACCATCAACATCTCTTTGGTGGAAAGTTCGAATTACATTGAGAAGGAATTTTGCCTTTTTATGAAACCTGTTTGATCTTCTTTCATAACTTTAGGCAAAAGGTCTTCAAGTTGAGTGGCTAGAATTTTCTAAAGTATCTTCCGGTCCACATTAAGAAAGGCTATTGGTCTCTATGATGAACAGGATTTTGGGCATTTACCTTTTTTCAGAATAAGTGAAATATTTGCTTCCCTTAGAGTCTTTATGTAAAAATGAATGGTTAGTGGGTCTGCTAATAAATCACAATTTTTTAAATATAACTACCACTACTACCCTGACAGGTGTGGTAGTGATCAGGTTGCTGCCCTATTGATATAGTAGGCAGATTGAACTGCGAGAAGAACTCTTCCATTAAGTCAAATGCATCGCTTTGCTGTTCAGATGTATAGAGATTACAGTAGAATGTCTTAAAGGTGTCATTTATGAGCTTGTTGTAATATATGCGAGTACCCTTAACATCACAAATGGCTGCAATTGATTGTGATTCTGCCTTTTTTTGGTAAGGTACGCCAAATATTTTCTGGGTCTATCTCCATGTTCATAAAATCTTTGCCTGGCAAACCTAAGTTTGGTCTCCTCATCTGGCGTAAAAAGGCTATCAAAGGTTGATCTGACTGCAGATATTTCTCGCAATAGGGTAGACGATGGAGAATGAATATAGGCTCTTTCTTTAGTTTTAAGCTCAGCCATGAACAAATTTTGCTTCTTCAGTTTTTGCTGTCTCTTACTGGAAATAAGAATACTGCCTATTGAACAAGATAAAACTGAATGTAAAGAGAGCCCATGTAAAAAAAAACTGTTATCATTTCTAGTGTGACACATATGAGGTGCAGAAAAAAAGTGTATTCTTTGTCTAAGGGATAAATTGTCCTCCATACATCAACAAATCCCAAATCTTAACATACAGAATTGAGTCACTTAGCTTGCGTAGAAAGAGGCATAGCTTTGTGGGGGAGTCTGTTAATAAGGGGGTTCAGTATACAATTAAAATCTCCACCCACTATGGCAATGTCTGAGTGGATCTCTGAAAAAAAAGGAAGATTCCTTGTATCAAGAATTTCTCCACACAAGCTTCATTCCAAAAACAAAACAGACAAGTCAGTAAAAATGAATTAGGGTACATTCTGCTCTTCCCTGGCACTCAAACATAGAATCAACAAAAACTCCAGCTTGCTCACGGTGGCCTCACTGCATGGATAAAAATGTATATAAATATATATATATAAATATATATATCTGGTTCCATGGAACCAGAATTAGCATCCATACTAGATGCCTCAGGTGTAGCATTTTGCTCTCCCTCATCCTCAGTGTTGACAGGGATTGACAATTTTTTGTGTATCTAGGCATGTTGTCCGATAGCTTTTGAAAAATAACTGTCCCAGGCTCATTTTAAAGCACTCCCATTCAAAGTCTGCACTTTTACCGTACAGACATGAAAAAATAAAATACTGAAATTATAAAAGAAATATAATATAATATAAATATAAATACTGATAAAAGCCACAGAAGCTCACTCAACAGCAGTGTTTACTCTACGACGCCATGTTGTCCCCCAAGTGTGTAAATATTAAGTATTTGTGTGAATGCAAGTGACTCTGCTAGGATACCAGGATTTAATACCTGCATTCTGTAGGCTGCCTTGCTATCTGTAATTGAATCTTTATTTTCCTCTATTTTTATTATCAGCCAAGATCAATTTCAAACATTCAAGCAGCTTCTTATTTTTAGCTGCTTATCCAAATAGAAAAAGGCCCCCAGCCTGCTAACTTCTTATTTACTCTGGGGACACACAGGAGACCTGCATTCTAAGAGCTGAGAGTTTGGGGTGGAATATAAGGTTTAAGGAAATCAGACAGGTATGAAGGAGCATGCCCATTTAGGGATTTTATAGGTCATCAGAAGCACCTTAAAGTCTGATCTAACATGGATAGGAAGCCAATGAAGAGAGGCTAGTGTTATTAGGCTAGTAGTTATTAGCAATAATTAATAATTATCAAAGATATAAGATAAGAAGGGTCACATTTCAGTTAAAGAGTATACAGTGATGAGTAGTGTCAAAGGCTGCACTGAGATCCAGTAATAGAGGGACAGAGGTCGAATCTGAATCCATAGCCAAAATGGAACACTTTATTGATGACTTAAAGTACTGCAGTCATGATGACTTATTAGAAAGTGATACATTTGTGACTATTAATGATTTACTAGTCAAAAAGTGGTACCCAAAATTCAATAATTCCATAACTGTGGTCTTGATGGTGGTGGATATTTTAGAGGTCTGAGATGCAGGTGAGGATGCTTCTCCCTCTGGAGAGACAGAAGACAGACAGAAGTAGCACCTCAGACAGAGTGACAGTGACTTACCAACACATCATCATAAAAAAATGACAGTATAGGTCTAAAATTCTGGATGGAAAAAATGACCTATAGTTATGTTTACACTATCCAGCAGCTGTAGTAATGCACTTTTCAAAACCGTTACAAATCACTGTTAACAAGTAATTATCTTTTATGGTGTGACAACGCTGTGGTTAGGTTTAGGCACAAATACCACTTGGTTAAGGTCAGGGAAAGATCATGGTTTGGGTTAAAATGATCACTTGAAACGTGGTTTATGCTTAAAGTAACCTTGAAATTACACAACCTTTGTTTTCATTGCAACAGTAAACACGACAACATTATGTTTTTTAAAAAAATGTCCCGACTTACAGTTGGAAACATGACACTAGCAGCTGGAAACGGGAAGTGAACAGTAGTCTCCTACAGCAAAGTCCACTATCTCTGTAGCCATCCACCCAACATGCCTCCACCTAACAAGGCAAAATCATCTTATCAAGTCACCTTATATTGTCATCATCTGAACTGTGTCACTTCCGCAGGTCATAATTACTACGGCCGCTAGATGGTGTAAACGTAACTATAGGTTATTTTTGCTGGCCTGAATTTTAGACCAATGTATGGAGGAAACATCTTTCTTTTAAGCAACATGTTGAAAACCTTGAGACTGAAGTTAAGGTTTTATTTGACACACAAGTCCTGCTTTTCTCCTGAAGTAGGGAAAAGGCTGGTTGCTGTCACCTTCTTACCAGTTCTTGTTATACATTAATGCACCAGCATAATCAGTCTTCATATGCTGGACTCTGTTTATCACAGTCTAGGTCCCCCCCCCCCTGTCAGACAATGTTCTTGTTCCTGGATGTTTGTGCTTTACTGTGATCTACTGAATGTGAAAAGTTTCTCTGTGCTCATTGAAAATCTGATTTTAAGGGGCGGGCCTATGAGCAGGATTTGTGATATCACAACTAGTCTGGAAGTCAATACTGGTCCAATATTCAACTTACACAGGTGTGATGTGGAAACTTGAAGCCTCCAGTGCACAGACACTGAGAATGGACTTTTCAGTGAAGTAGGAGACATCTTGTGTCCAGCAGTAAACTTTTGAAATGAAATATATTTGCATATTCATAGATTCTGGAATTTTTAATTAGAGAGAAGAAGTAGATGTCATAAATACTAAATTATACTTTTTGTGGCAAAACCATATCAGACACACATTATTGTTCCAAGCAGAGTATTTTTATGACTTAATACATGTCTGGAGAGGATCTTTAAGATTTGTTAACAAATAAAAAACACTAACGTGTTTAGTGTCATTGTGCTCTGTGAGCCAGTGTTGGCTGGCATTGGTATATTTTTTATATTATCCTTTTTATTTATGAAGCCATTCTAGGCAAACGTTTGTCTTATCTCTGTAAAAATATTTCACAGAGTACATCTTCAAATCATTATCTCAGATCACAAGTCACAGAGTATCTGCTGTCCGTCCCTAATGTTCGGACAGAGATGGGAAATAAAGCCTTCATGTTTTCTGCTCCAGACACTTGGAAAAATTGAAAAAAAAATCAAGGGTATAGTAAATAACTCCTTTGTTGTCTCTGTTTTTAGCTCATTTTAGCCTTTTAAGTATTATTTGTTTTTGTGATTTTCTCTGTTCTTAGCTTATTTCAGCCCTCATAACATGTTACCTTGATTTTAGTATTGTTTTGTGTTCCTGATGTTGTATTGCCCTATCTGAAACTTTTAATGCTGACTTGTCTGGTTAAATAAAGGTTAAATAAAATAAATAAAGTTGTTACTTTGACTCTATGAATCATGGGGCCTCAGAAAGTTGAGATGCTCGAGAATCTATTTCTGAAACTGTTATTTAAAAAGGGGATCAACACCTTAGCCACGATAAGATAATCATCACTGTACATTTTAATCTATACCTGCTATAGAATAGGACTTTCAATTTGTAAAGAGCTAACTTTTAATGACACTAGTGTCTCAATATTAGTGTCAAATGACAGCCAATCTAACAACTGTGTGTAAGTTTGTCTCAAACCTAAAAGGTCTGATCTCTTGCCAACAACGCTGTGTCTTTTGTGTGTCCATGTAGGCTCGACACAATGGATCATACATATGGGAATAATGATGCACTCTTTTAGACAGTCTCTCGTCAAAGGCATTTATAGTTTATCTCTTGGTTGTTCACGCACTTGCATGAAGAATGAAAAAAAGAGACCTTGAGAGAAAAGTTAAAACCTTTGCTTCTTTTACACCTCCACACACAGCCAATCACTGTGCACTTTGTTTGAAACTTTGTTTGTTTGGAACTGCAAAGCAACTCTTTCCTGGATTTAACATTTCAACTTTATCAATGTATTCACTTTTCAAAGTCCAATATAATGTCACAACCCCTCCTCCATGACACCTGCCTGTCTGTTGTGAGTGTGTTTTTGTTATTTTACAGCCTCCTTAGTATGAGTGATGTGTGCTTGGTGTGTTTTGGTCTTGTCGGTCTGTCTGTTCGTTTCTCTTCTGCCCTTGCCTCCTTCTTCAGCTTGACAGCCTCTTTCACCACTGTGGTGTCCACTAGCGGGTTCTCAGATTGCTGCCTAGAGAGGCACTGATGACCTTCTGGCCACAACTCTGAGCAGCCGCCTCCATAACTGAGGTCCTGAACATTCCCCACTTGGATTCCATGTTCCCCAATCTCCCCCGGGATGCAGGAGAAATTCCTCCAGAGGTGGGAGTTGAAGACCTCACGGACAGGGCTTTCCCGCCAGACATTCACCATCCACCCTCACTATAAAGTCGATCATCGATCTTTGGCCTAAGGTGTTCTGGTACCAGGTACATGAACAACCTTATGCTCAAACATGGTGTTTGTTATGGCCAATCCATGGCTAGCACAGAACTCCAGTACCAATGCACCACTTAGGTTCAGATGAGGCAGGCTGTTCCTCAACCCCCCTCCAGGTTTCTCCATCATTGCCCATGTGAGCATTGAAGTCCCCCAGCAGAACTATGGAATTGCCGGGCCGCGCCCATTCCAGGGGCCAACTCAGAGACTCCAAAAAGGCCAGATACTCCGAACTGTTGTTCGGCGCATACACACAAACAACAGTCAGAATCTTCCTTCCAGCAACAGGTAGTTGCAAGGAGGCAACCCTCTCATTCCGTGAGGGAGAACTCCAACATTGCTGTGCTCAGGCGGGGACTTGTGAGTATCCCCACATCCGCCCTGCGCCTCTCACCCTGAGCAACTCCGGAAAAGAAGAGACTCCAGCCCCTCTCCAGGAGTTTGGTTCCAGAGCGTAGAGGCGAGCCCAACTATATCTAGTCAGTACTGCTCCACTTTCCACACTAGCTCTGGCTCCTTTCCCACCAGGAAGGTGATGTTCCACATCCCTAGAACTAGTTTATGATGCCAGGCTTGGCGAGCCGAGTACGAACAATGGATGCCAATGCCTCCTGAGAACCTCTGAGGCAAGAGTCTTCACCGCTAGGTGAGTCAATGCAACTGGGCCGCTTCCGCCTCAGTCTGGAGAAACGCTGACACTGCATCGCCAGTAACAGCTGTTTGTACTGTGGCCACACCGTCTGCCTTTAGTCTCCGTGACCTCAGACCTACACGCAACACTCACCAGGAAAGGTCAGTCCACTGAACTATTAGCATTAATAGACTCAGGAGCAGACATAAGTTTTCTGGATGCTGTTGTTGTTGAGCAGTTAGGTCTTTCCATTCAAGCCTGGATCACCCATTAGAAGCCAATACGCTGGATGGATGGCTCCTAGCTAGTGTCACCTAAGACTTCACTGGTATGCCTCCTGTTGTCAGGTAACCATCAAGAGGAATTAAATTTCTTTGTAATAAATTCTCCCAATGTTCCCATTATTATTGATCATCCATGGCTCATTAAGCATAATGCCCAGATTGACTGGGCCTCTCTGCCCCTCTTTTGTCATGCCATGTGTCTTCAGTCTGCCTGCCTCAGTTCCCAGTCAGGTTTCAAGTTCTGAGACCCCCCAGCCTGTCCCTACTCTCACCTGCGTACCACGACCTTTAAGTGGTTTTTAGTAAACAGCAAGATCTCTCTCTGCCTCCCCATCACCCATACGATTGCACCATCAACCTGCTGCCCAGTGCGCCTCACCCCCTGCAGCTGTCTCTACAACCTCTCCAAGCCTGAGCGGTAGGGCTATGGAGAGATACATCAAGGATTCCTTGGCATCAGGAATCATCTGTCTGCATTGCCCCTCGGTGCCGGCTTCTCCCTGACACCATTGTTCCTGCTACATGTGTTCTCATGGCTGTCACTTGGGACATAGAGAATGAGGTTAACGCTGCACAGCAGACTCAACCTGACCCAGGTAACAGCCCCCCTGGTCGCTTGTTTGTCACTGATGCTGTTAGGTCCCATGTCCTACACTCAGCTTACTCCACAGCTCTGGTGGCCATCTTTGGAGGAGGACACCAAGTCCTCCTATGTCTCTGTCTGTCTTGTCTGAGCTCAGAATAAGACTTCTGACTTCTGATAAGACTCCTGTGACATTGTTTCAGAGCGTGTTCCCAAATTCACCTCTGCCATCTGGAAAGCCTTCTGCTCCACCATTGATGCCACCATCAGCCTATCTTCTGGGTTTCATCCACAAACCAACAGTCAAGCTGAGAGGGCGAACCAAGAACTCGAAACTACCCTCTGCTGCCTTGTGTCTGCCAACCCCTCCTCCTAGGTCTCCCAACTCCCCTGGGTGGAGTATGCATATAAACACCGTGCCAACCTCTGCTACAGGTATGTCACCATTCAATTGCCTGTATATTTATCAGCCTCCACTTTTCCATCTCAGGAGAAAGATATCCCAGTTCCATCAGTCCAAGCCTACATCCGTTGGTGCCACAAGACCAGGAACTGGACCTGTTCTGCCCTGCCAAGAGCCTCTGGTTGGTATCAGCGACTAGCCAACCAGTGTCACACCCTAGCTTCTAACCACACACCTGGAGACCAAGTATGGTTCTCAACTAAAGATGGCCTTAAATTCTGATGCTAAGCAACTGTCTCCTAGATTAATTAGACCCTCTGTCATGGAGAAAATCATCAACCCCACAGTCATCCACCTGACACTTCCCCATACCCTCAGGATCCACCCATCATTCTGTATATCCCGCCTGAAACCTGTCTCCACCAGTCCTCTGATTCCTCCGGCTCTTCCTCTTCTGCCTCCTCGTATAATAGATGACCACCCTACCTACATGGTCTGTCATCTCCTGGACTCTTGCTGCCGCGGGCCGTGGCCTACAATACCTTGTCAACTGGGAAGGATACAGCCCAGAGGAAAGATGTTGGATATCTCGTCACCTTATCCTTGACCCTGCCCTCATCCGGGAATTCCACAATCGGCACCTGTTTTTAGCCTCCTTAGCATGAGTGATGTGTGCTTGTTGTGTTTTGGTTTTGTCAGTCTGTCTGTTCATTTCCCTTCCCCCCTTGTCCTTTGTCTCTCTCTCTCTGCACACCTGTCCATCATTGGGAATCAGCACACCTGCCTGTCATCAAGCCATGACCACTTCCCCTACAAGAACACTGCACTGAGAACCAGTCCCTGCTGGATTGTTGTGCCATTCACAGTTTGTCAATGTGCCACGCTTCTAGTGCTGATGCCAGTTAACCTGCCCTGCCCTGCCCTGCCCTGCCCTGCCCTGCCCTGCCCTGCCCTGCCCTGCCTGATTGTTTGTTTGCCTGCCTCTCAGCTTGCCTTACACCTATTCTCCCTGTCTCCAGGATTACCTGCCTGCTTGCCTGTCAGTCAGCTCACATCCTCGGGATTCCTATGTCAAGCCTCCTCCTGGATTCCTCCCCCTCACCTCTGCCTGAACACCAGCCACTTTCCCACCATCTCTGCCTGTCTCTGCAATAAAAGACTTGACCTTACCTGCTTGTCCAGTGTTTGCATTTGGGTTCATCCTTAATACGTGACATATGATGCAAATCAGTCAATTTAACCTTGCTCTGCTCAAAAGACACCATGTTCCATGTTGTCATCCTCGTCCATGGAAAACGGGGCTCTAAGCCAGAACAGAGAGCAACAACACAGACATCCACGCCCAACAGTGAACACTCATATTGGCTCCAGCTGTGGGGGTTTAAACACTGGGCTACCATCCAGGGGAAGTGTAGTCCAGCAGAGTAGGGTTTAACAGGAAAATCTAGTTACTACCTATTTGTATGTATTTTCAAAGCATTCCTTTATTATTCATTACAAGCCCCTAAACTGAGACCTGTTCATTTTTGTTGGCGATCTGTAAAAAGTCACATATTACTGGAAGATGCCTTTAAACTATGGTCTGTACTGTGTATCTGAATGTTAGTTATCTGAATATCCACCAACAGTCAGGTTTACAATGCTACCTACCATCACCATACATGTTGCCACTGCAGATACACACCCTTAGTTCACCCTGGATTTGGGACTGTATTCAAAGTTGGCTCACACACCATTTTATCTGATCCACTTGAAAAGGATCCAATTCAAGTGATGAAGCAAGAGTATTTTCACTCAGGGCTGAGTTACACTAAAGGCTATTTCAAGCAGTATCAACCTTGTGCTGTCTTCCCAATTCTTAATCTATGAAACAATAGCTTTTTTTTAATACCTCATGATCAAGAATGCTCCATTCTAGAACAGAGAACAAATGAAACGCTGACCTGAAAATTGTGTCACATCCTATAGTCTTATTGCGCACTAACACATTTTACTCAGCATCATTTAAAGAGCTGGTATTGTGGAAAACAAGACAAATTAGCTTTGGGATGGATCAGGGTGAGTAGGTGCTCATTATTAATGCAGACTTTATTTAAATAGCTTCTGAATTGCCTGCTGGAGGATGGAGGGGAATCTGGGCTGTAAGGAAAAAATGGATTCAGAGGAATCTAAACAACTTTTGGAGAATAAAATGTCACATGTTTAAAATAGGCTCAGTATTTGTAAAAATGAACCAAAAAAGGCCATAATACCAGATCTTTAAACTGTAAACAAATTGTCGTATTTAATGATAATGTATAAAACCTTTTAGACATATGGTACCTATTTAGTGAGAAACATTGTTGCTCAGCAACCTTGTTAACCTCAACTGGGTTCACTGGATGGAATTATTTTTTACTGCTGGGTAACTTTAGCCTACTGAGAAGTATCAAGAAGTATTGGAAACAACTATGACATTAGACTTTTCATGTTAGAGTTTTCTAAACAGATGGCTCTATCTTGTGGTACTACATTCTACTATACACCTAAACAAAAATGTTTCTGATGTTGGAGCATGAGCAGTGAGATGTGTTTTTAGCAGTTTCCTGTGCAGCCTATCTGGTCCTGTTGCTACCTGGTATGATACTATGTATGTGCTAACAGTCCTTTAACCCTGCACTAATGATCTCTGGATTTATCTCCAGATTTACCCGTCATTAATCTTAATTTCAGACTGAAACCTAAGCCCCAGACCTGTACCTGTTGAGTCCAACTGTGAGCTGCAGGCAACATGAGACCAGACCAGAGCGTGGTTCACATGCCAAGATGATGTACTGTTAAGCCTCGGAGATGACAAGTATGTCTCAGTATGACTCTCTACTTCTGTCCATTCCCCCAACTTGCTTGGACTACTGAAAACCCAACCACCCCCAGATACAAATATGTGTTTAGTGTCATGAATGAGAACAGGGCAGACAGGTGGAGGCTTTTGTGGGGGTTTTAATGCCCAAAACACAAATGACAGGCTTACAGTTAGTCAGTGGGGAATGAGTCTGAAATCAGGCAAACAAAGTCCAAAAGGGGAAAAGGCAGGCAGGTGAAAAACAGATTGGAGGTCTAAGGAACAGGAACAGACGGGAACATGATCAGAAACATTCAGAATCAGAATCAGGGTCAGGGTGGCAAGAATGAAAAAGTCCATGGAAGAAACTATGATGAAGTGGCAGGAAATGGATGATTGAGACTGGTTTAAGTACTGAGAAGCTGATGGGGGAATAAGCAGCAGATGCAGACAATTACTAGGTGGGAAGAGGTGAGCAGGTGTGTGTGGTAAACAGGAAAGAAAGTCTGAGGGCATCTGGTGGATAGGTGGAGAAATAAGACTAAAGTAGAGAGTGCTGAAGGGCTGAAGGCAGGGACAGAGAGAGAATGGGCAAGGGAAACACACACATTCCAAGCAGGAATCATGACATTTTAGTATTTCAACAAACTCTTTGTACTAAATTGTACTTTAAGTTGTTTTAGGGCACTGCAAAAATTGAAAATGTCAAGGGCACCACCTCCTAGAAGTAACCTTTAATGTCCAGAGGAAACATTAAACTTTGAATTTAATTCTTGATTTGGTCAATTAATCAGTCTTAAAACCGTAAGTTCTTGTCCCAAACAGTGACCTGTTTACTGTTACTCAAATAAAACAACCAACCACTTTTAGGATAAATGAAGACATTTATTAACAGCCAAATGTCTTGAGGATACATGATAAAGCATAAGATAATAAATAAAAGAATAATAAGGCCTATAAATGATAATAAAAATAAAATATTCAGCAAGAGTGGTTTAAAGTGTGTAACTCAAGGCTAATGTATTGTAATGGGGATGCTAATTCAACTTTGAACCCTTGCTCACTAAATCTCTCTCTCTCTCTCTCTCTCTCTCTCTCTCTCTCTCTCTCTCTCTCTCTCTCTCTCTCTCTCTCTCTCTCTCTCTCTCTCTCTCTCTCTCTCTCTCTCTCTCTCTCTCTCTCTCTCTCTCTCTCTCTGAGGAAGTTTCCAAAAGGAAGAAATCCAGTTACAAAAATGTCAAAGACAAACCCGACGTGTTCTTCCTCTCAGTCAGAGGACAGTTTAATGAACACGCAAGACAGTGAAAGTGATCTAACTGCAAATGGGATGGAGAAGTTTCCTCAGCCATAAGAGCAGTAGCAGTGGTGGAGTTGGTATCTTGTTTTCTGGAGATTTTTTTTTACCCATTTCTTGTGTTACTGAAGAAATTATTGAGGGTCGCTTGTTGAAAATACAAGCTGTGTTTGAAAATGTAAAAAATAATGTATATGCTCCAATTGAAGGCACAGAAAGGGTGTTTTTTTTTCTTTTTTCTTTTTCTTTTGAACATTCAAAATGCTGTTGTTAACAACTGTAGTGATGTTCCTGGGTGGTGACTTAAACTGTACTGCAAATGCAACTCTAGACAGAAATCATCCAGAACCACATGGAGTTCATTGAGGCAATAATTTATGTGACATTTTCATCACACTCAGTGTCAATATACTTGGGTTCATGCTAAAGATAACTCCTTATCTATGGCTAGGCTAGATAGATTTTACTGTTTCAAGCATCAGGCCAATGTGCAAAAGTTGCTTGATATACCCAGTAGGTATTTAAATCGATTCTCTTGTGCACGTTTCTATTTTTGTTAAAAATGTAAAATGTAGCAGTGCCTACTACTCATTATGGCCTTGCTTTCTGATACTGTTTTTAAAAATGCTTTCAGCCTTTTTTGGAGTAGCTATATAGACTAAATCTGAGTATACTTCTTTATAACAGTGGTGGGATATAGGGAACGGTAAAATAAGACATCTGTGCCTACAGTACACTCTCAATGTCACAAGGGACATGACCAGGTCTATGAAAGATCTGTAGAGAGAAATAGTGGAGCTGCAAGATTTAGCTGACTTCACAGGAGAAAGAAAACTTATTAATGTTCTCAAAAAAAAAAAAAAAAAAAAAGTCAGCTCTATCTGACCTGCTGGGTTTTTTCTGCTCAAGGTGCTCTGGTTTACTCCTGTTGCCAAAATGGATGCTCCCTCTCACTTTTTCTTTGGCCTCGAACACAAGAATGGACAAAAAAGACTCATGCATTCCCTATGGTCCAACACTGGGCAGCGGCTGCAAGAGTCTGCAGAGATTCTCAAATGTGCAGTCACCTTCTATGAGGAGCTCTTAAAGAAGGAGTTCCAGGAGAGACCAGGGGTGGCGCAGGTTGTTCTATGAGGGCCTACCCAAGGTTCCTGTGGAGGCCAACTTAGAGTTGGATGCACAGATTTCCAATGATGAGCCACATGTTGCACTGCAGAGCCTAGAGAGAGGCAAGGTTCCTGGCATTGATGGCCTTCCTGCTGATTTCTACAAGGTTTTCAGAATGAGTGTTTTAAGTGACGTATTAGGAGTTATAAATGATTGATGGTGAAATGTCAATGATAACTGATTACAGGTATTCGCTAAAGTTGGCATAATTTAACTGATCACTTTCTCTAAGAAATTGACTAGAGAGTTCAATTTAATCGACACCAACTCTTAATCAGACGTGAATGGCAGGAGTAGCGTTGTTCAGCTTACTGTGCGTGTGTCCTGGGGTGAGTGGGTGACTCAGTGGGCTGTCTGCTGCGTCAGGGTGATGAGAAATCAGCCTTTCCACCGGCATCTTTCCCCCAGCAGATGTTTTCCGCTCATGACTCCAGCCTGAGATGATGTTTAAATTGAAGTCTCTGACTGCCTTCCTTTCTTACTAAATAGCTCAAAGAAATAATCGCGCCGGCCGGACAAAACTATACTTCAAGGTACTAAGCGTGAAAGACTTTAATATAAAGTTTGTTTTACTGAAGTTTTAATACTGTACGTAGCTTAGAGAAAATAACATTAATCTAGGCGATCACTTAAAAAACGGAGAAGACAAAAAGCGAGAGCAAGCAAAATACAAAAGTGGAAAAAACGACAAAAGCGAAAAGGAAAGAAGAGAGAACCAAAAAAGGAAGCAAACAAAAAGAAGAGAGAGAGCATCGCCCGTGCGCTGCTTTATACCCGGCTATCTCTGAGTGGGCGTGTGTGGGGTGGAGATAGACGTTTTCCCGTGTGAGATGGAAAAATCCTTTGTCTCAGATAAACGCGTGATCTTCTCTGGGCTGATAAAGTTGCAAATAAACATTTCACCACTAATCATCCACATTTAAGCATGAATTGCATATGCATGATATTGTTTCTCAAATGTCCAGAGGCACACATTATCACAGAAGTTAACAATCAACAGTGCAGCTTAATGACACATACTATAATGACTTATTAAACTTATTTCTCATATTAACTTAATATGCGACACCAATATTAATAAGTTACTTACCAAAGTAATTCTGCATACCTATCAACTTCCTACTGAGTTATATACAGAGTTTAGTATCAATTTAAGAACATCACAATAGGGAGAACATTATACACCAGACTTTCAGTGGAGAAAAGTTGTTCACTGGGTGGCGCTGTGGTTCCATTACTATTTAATGATTTAAACCTATATATCTGTATCTCACCTACAATTTGTCGTAGAAAGTTCAGAGTTGACTAGTTTTGACTGGCATTACTTGGTGACTAATAAAGTATGAACTACAAGATGGTTATAAACATATGAAGCATTGAATTTAACTTCTGTCTTAACACAGAAATTCACATTGAGATTCAGCTCGATTTATGGCACCGGGTCTGGCCTATCCTTATCTTAAATCGCACCAGGGTGATAGCAACAGGGGGATGTGTTTTTAGAATGTGAGTGTGGGGTGCATGTATGACATTAGAAGGTGGGTAGAGCAACATAAACATAGTTAGTGGTCCCCACTCATAAAACAAATTTATGAGGTTTCACTATGATAAGTCTCTCTGCATTTGTCCAAAGATTGATCCTTTGATCAGTGTACTCTGACCTTGAGTTGTGTGTAGCAGTTCCTTAGTGTTGGAAACTTCACTTGGGATTGTCCCCCCACAGTTTGTGAAGAGTTTGGAAGTGAGGAGATGGTCTGTGAAGCGTCAAAACTGACACTTTAATGTGATGGGAGGATACTCAGTTCACCTGAAGGCATTTCCAGGTGAAGTTGAATATATATCCATGTCTTGGAGGTTAGAGGTTGTTGTTGATTGAACCCAGACGTTCTCTGGGCTCTTGTGGAGATTGCATGAGACTTGCAGATCAACTGGTTCTCTACACCTGTGATTGGCAAGGACTTGCTGATCGTTCTCAGAGACAGTTTTACTAAAGGACAGTTACCTTTGAGCTGCAGGAGAGTGGTCAACACCCTTCTCCTTCTCTACATGAGATTATGAACTGGTGGCCTGTAGCTCTGCTCTGCACCGACTACAAACTTTTGTCCAAGGTGTTGGCCATGAGGTTTAGAGAAGTGATGGAGCATGTTATTTGCATTTGACCAGACCTATTGTGTACCCAGATATTTTGGACCTCTCCAGTTCACTGGGCTGTGAACTTGGTCTGATTTCTATAGATCAAGAAAGGCTTTTGATTGGAGTTGAACACCAGTATTTGTGGCAGATTTTGGATGCCTTTGGGTTCAGCTCTGGTCTCGTAGCCAAGATCAAGGTCTTGTACAGTGACATTGAGAGTGTACTAAGGTTAAATGGTGGTTTAAGTGCTCCTTTTAAAGTTCAGAGGGGAGTCAGACAGGTTGTTCACTATCTGTGCATGTACTCCCTGGCCATAGAGCCTCTCCTACATAAATTGAGACTGCATCTTTCAGGTATAAACCTCCCTGGTTGTGAACAAATTTTTAATGGTCTGGTTACACAGATGATATTAATGTCCTTGTTGAAACTGTCAGTGATTTTGGTGCACTTTCCTCTGCTAAGGTTAACTGGGGTAAAAGTGAAGCCTTTGCAGTAAGTGAGAGCTGAGCAGGCAAGCTCATCTAACCGGGGTGGTTAATATGGAACAAGGAGGGTTTAAATATCTTGGTGTTTATCTTGGTGATTATTCTTATGTGTGCAAAAATTGGGACAATTTTTTTAGAGAAGGTTGAAGGAAGACTCAGAAAATGGAAATGGATTTTGCCACATATATGTGGCAAAAAGGACATATGTCCTTTAAAGTCCACACATTAGCGATTAACAACTTGGTATCTTCCATGCTATGACATTGACTGCCTTGTGTGGACCCCCCCAGCACGTCTTGCTGGCCAGGATACAGGCATGACCCATAGACCTCGGCTGCAGACCCGTAGCCTGAACCATACTGAGACGGGGTGGGAGCTTTGGTCTCGCTGAGCCTCTGTTTCTGATGGACCTGAGTGCTCACAAACTGTGTGGGGGATGTTCCACAAACAGAGACTGACAAACTGTGTTTCACTGTCCTGGCTTTTAAAGGAGCCGGTAGTGCACGGGACCCGCTTTAACTCAGAGTGCACAGTGGGACCCTTTGTACTGCAGCTGCTTTGCTCGGCGGGGATCGTCATGCTTGGGGCACGTTGGTGGAATTATGTGGACCTCAACTGATCAATGCTACAGAATTGGCCTCTCGTTTGGGAGTTAGATCTGTCCAGGTTCATATATCACCTGCTCAACACCTGGAAGTGTGAACAGACAGAGACTGAACTCTCTTTGTTAAATGGACACCTTAATGGACACTGTCAGTGAAATGTTGATGATCCTTTCCCTGCAATGACACTTGTTCCTGATTTTAAAAACTGCACTGGTCAAATGTTGGAGTGCAGCGAGGCTCTAACACACAGGTTAAATTTTATGGGAGGCAAAACTATGTACGAACTATTGGTTAAAATTTTAAACGAAAAACTAAGTGCTCAGGCTGACACACCTTGGAGATCTCATTTAGGGCTTAAAAATAAGGTTAAGCCTGTGTGGAGAGCACCAATAAACCACTGTTAACAAAAAAGCTTGGAGATTTGTAGTGGAGAATTCTGCACAGTATTGTGGTCGTCAATGCTTTTGTTTCTGTTATTAACCCAAATGTAAACAATAACTGTCCTTTCTGTTTGCAGAGATGGGGGGTGGCGCCCTGTCGACTGGCGACCCGGGGCAGGAGAGGGATGCAGCGGGCAAGCAGACAGTCAGGCTGGGGAACAGTGAGCTGTTTCAGGCAGAGAGACAGGAGCAGAGGAGGCACCGACCGCAGGTGTAGAGAAAATTAGTGGGGAAAGTGAAGAAAGCAGCAGAAAAGGGCCGGAAGCTGTACCTGACCAAAAAAAAAAAACACATGTCAAGTCTCAGAAAGATGATTAAGACTAATAAAGGAAAACTTAATAAGTAAGGTCATGATGAATGTGTTGCACTGGTGATCTTTCTCTTACTGTTTCCTTTACCTGTATATCATCTCTCTCTCTCAGCCTTATGCATAAGGTGAGGATTGGCTCTTTGAATATTAATGGTAGGAGGGATCTACAGAAGAGGGCAGTCATTTCAGAAATGTTCACACAAAAAAGTTTGGACATAGTTTTCATGCAGGAAACACACAGCGACAAAGAGAATGAGATAGACCGGGGTTAGTAAGGGCAATATTTTTTGTCTCATGGGACTAATTTCTCTGCTGGTATAACCATTCTCTTTTCTCCTGTTCTTGATGTTAGTATCATCTCCACCACAGAGATAGTGACAGGCAGGGCTTCAGCAGTCAGAGCAGAAATACAGGACATATCTTTCTGTTTCTTTAACATCTATGCTCCAAATCAGGGCTCAGACAGGCTGGACATCTTTCAGAAAATAAAGGACTTTTTAAAGCAGTGTGATCCGAGTGAATGTGTAGTGATGGGGGGAGATTGGAATTGTACTACAAATTTTACATTAGACAGAACAGGAGAGGAACCTCACTTACAGTCTTCCTCCACTTTATCACAGGTGATTTCAGAGTCAGGTGTAGTGGATGTATGGAGGGTCAAACATCCTCAGGTTAGGCAGTACACATGGGTTAGGGTTTTGGATGGGAATGTGAGTGCAGCAAGGCTGGATAGGATTTACATGTCAGAGTTTCAGTAATAGGTTTTGAGCCGTCACATTTACCAAGTAGGTTTCACTGCTTCAGGACAGCGATTTCTGTCAGAAATTTGAGATGTTCTGGGGAATCTGGAGAGGAAAGAAGAAGGACTTTGAGTCCCTAAGTCAGTGGTGGGAAGTGGGAAAAGCACATATGAGTTTTCTGTCAACAGTCATTCCACAGTAATTCCACAATTAAAGTCAAAAGAGCCATTCAGGATTTAGAAAAAGAAATTGGGGATTTGGAAAAAAGTCTATTCACTCACAACAGCACTGATAGTCACAGGTTTCAACAAAAGAAATTTTTATGTGAAAGAGTTAAAGGGGCTTTGGTCAGGTCATGGTTCAGACTTGAATGCTCCCACCTCCTTCTTCTTTAACTTGGAGAAGTCTGTCTCTTGAACCAAACAGATGGTCTGCCTCCGCCTCCCTGATGCTACAGTGACGACTGATGTGGTTGAGATGAGACAACATGCCGTAGAGTTCTACAGTGCCCTCTTCAGGATGGAGTACTGTAACAGAGAGTGCACGGAGGAGCTGCTGCAGGGGCTTCCTCAGCTGAGCTCTGAGGACAGAGCTGCCCTGGAAGCCAACATCTCCCTGGAGGAGCTCACTGTTACTGTGGGTCAGATAGCTCCTGGTAGAGCTGGACTGGGCAGACTGCCTGCAGACTTTTATAAGCACTTCTGGAAGTGTATTGGAGCCGACCTGTGGGAGGTGCTGCAGGAGCGTTCTCAGACAGGCCTGTTACCGACATCTTGTCGGCATGCGGTTCTTTCACTTTTACCCAAAAAAGGAGATTTGGCTTTACTTAAGAACTGGAGACAGGTGGCTTTGTTATGCACAGACTACAAACTTCTCTCAAAAGTGCTTGCCAACAGGCTAAAAAACTTTCTGGAATTAATAATGCACAGAGACCAGTTATACTGTGTACCGGACAGATCCATCATGGACAGTCTTTTTCTCTTGAGAGACTTATTTGACATTTGTAAACTTTACAGTATTGATGTTGGCATTGTCTCATTAGATCAGGAGAAGGCGTTTGATAGGGTTGACCATGGTTTTCTTTTTCCCACTTTAAGAGCTTTGGTTTCGGGGGCAGTTTTGTGTCACTGCTGAGTCTGTTGTATAAGAAAGCTTTTTGTTGGAAATGGGTGGTGGGCTGAGCTGTCCAGTGCAGGTTCAGAGAGGCATTAGACAGGGATGTCCTATTTCTGGGCAGCCGTGCTTTTTAGCCACTGAGCCTCTTCTGAATAGATTGAGATCCAGGCTATCAGGACTTATGCTACCAGAGTTGCCTTAGAGTCCCTCGCTGGTTGCGTCTGTTTATGCTGATGACTTTAATGTGTTTTGTCAGAGATCAGAGAGATGTGGAGTTCCTGGTCAATATTTTAGATATGTATGAGAGGACATCTTCAGCTAAAGTTAATTGGGAAAAAAGTGTAGCTTTGCAGGTTGGGCAGTGGGCAGACAAGGAAATGCCAAAGTTACCAGGAAACCTCAGCTGGAGAAGGCAGGGCATGAAAATTTTGGGTGTTTTTCTGGGAACAGAGGAGTTTCAGAGGAAGAACTGGGAGGGTGCTATGAACAGAGTGTGTGCCAGACTGTCTAAATGGAAATAGCTGGTACCTCAGCTTTCCTGCAGGGGAAGGGTCCTAATTATCAATAACCTGGTTGCCTCGACCCTTGGCACAGACTGATGGCACAGTCTTGACTCCACCAAGGGGCCTGGTTGAAGAAATTCAGAGGACAGTTGTGAATTTCTTCTGGTCAGGGCAGCACTGGCTGAGATCAGCGATATCGAATCATGGATCACAGCCTTCAGAATGCAGACAGCTCAGAGACTGCTTTATAGTTTTGGCCTGCCATGGACAGACACTGCCTGTTTGCTGCTGAGGGGGGCTGGACACCTGGGATATGACTTGTTCCTGCTTCGGCCGCAGTCCATGGATCTAAGTGGTCTGACACCTTTTTACCAGTCTGTCTTACAAGCATGGCAGGTTTTAACATTCCATCGGAAAGCTGTGATGACACCAGGTATGTGGCTCTTTGAGGAGCCTCTGTTTGGAAATAGCTTCATCACCTCTCAAGTTCTGTCTTCTGTCAGCCTGAGATCCAGACTGAGAGAGGCTGGCTGTGTTAAGCTGGGTCATCTCAGGAAGACCTCCATCATGCATCTAGCTGAACTGCTAAACATCAGATCCAACAGACTGCTGCTCAGGCTGGTGGAAGAGGTCTGTGCTTCCCTGCCAGAAGGCCTCAGAGCGTTTGCTGAAGACTGTACTCTATGGGACCAATGGGACAATGAATATGAGTATGTCTTTCCTCCCCTGGCTGTCTCTCCTGCTGTGGGACAGTGGAAAGATGAGGAGGACATCCTGCTGTCTCTAAAGACCAAAGAGTTGGGTGATTTTGAGACTCTGGGGAAAAATAGAAAGCTTTTTTGGCATGGGATCATCCCCAAGAGGCTGTTGGTAGTTCCTGTACAAATCCCCTGTTGATAAACGGACAGGTGGACCAGTGGAGGATTGTACATGGGGCCATAGCTACAAGTATCTTGTACAGGTATCTGGTGCACCTCAATCCTGGCACAGGGGATGGCTGTTCTTTCTGCTTGCAGACAGAAACGATATACCATCCCAATTGGTTAGACTATTCAGCCGATTACAGTCATGGTTTCAGGGCTTAGGGCAATGTTTTTGTCTTTTTATCTATGGTCCACACTACTCTGCAAAGAAAAAATCTGTACACACACTAATGAATGTTATTTTGGGACTGGCCAAGTTAGCTTAACTTTACTTTTAACGTTATCAAATGAAGACAAATGTCATCCCCGCTTCTAGTAGGATGTTTTGTTTGGATGTAATGTTTTTGTCCTCCCTCATGACAGATCTCTAATCAGTCTGATTGCTGGCTGTAATATACAAATGTCAATTAGATAGTAATCTGCATGAGAAATAAAGAAAAAGAAAAAAATCAGTTATAATAATCATCCGCTTATAGTGATCAATTTGACCCAGACAGACGTGATCACTGTAAGCGATTTCCACTGTATAGTGAAATGAAATAAAGTTAAAGCAACACTTATGTGATTAAACTTTCAGAACCATATTCAAATATAAATTCAACACAACTCTTACTTCTTAATATAAAAACATTTAATATGACTATTGTTTAATAATACAGGAAAACTTCAACCTACAAGTCTTCAAACATTATATCTTTGCATTCCTATTACTTCAGAAAATTCACTCTTTTAATTCACTCTTTCAGTGCAACTACTTTAATTTAATTACTGAAATATGATTGTCTATGAGGTTAACAGATCAAAAGTTAAACACTTAGTAAATAGTCACATAACTATCAAAGTTATACAATTCTTCTTGTATTTACATGACAAATAACATTACATAACTTGCATAATGATTAGACATTCTGGCCCCTTATTATTATTATTATCTGCTTTGCAGACAGCTATGGTCTGCATGGATATGTCTGTTTAGCATTGGCGTGGTCCAGTAAAATAAAATAAAACTGGTCAGTCCGGTCAGATTTGTACTGACAGTTTTCCTTTTCAACATTGTACTTTTTTGTGAATGCCATGAAATTCTTGGTTCGGGAAAATTATTGATTATCTATTTTCATCTCTTTTATGCATGTAACTACAGTCATTGTGTATCGGGCTCTGAGTGGTTCCAAATCGCGGGTGACCTACACTCAGCACTTGTTGCTGCTGCTGCACAGTGTAATACTGTCACATACTACAAACAAGCGAACACAATATCCAGTCAATACGTAATACATTGTTATGGACAAAATCCAGTTAAGATGCATAGACAGGTATGATTTTCGAAAGCTATCTCAAATAAAGTAAGAGCGGAAAATTTAAGAGCAACCACATTGACTAAGAGTAGTATTTTCCTGATCCTGACAATTTCAAATCATTATGTACATTGTTCCTGGAGGAAGGGGCAGCATATTTAAAAACCTTTTGACTGGCTCCATCCTAACCCAGGGAACCAACATCTCTTGAATATTTTGAGAGTGCAGGCCATATTGATTTAGATTTCTATACATTTGTGTATACAGATAAGGAGAAACCAGCCCAAGGAGAGGTTTGTATATAAAAAGTCAGTCAATGAGAAAGTCTGCGGGCATACAGAGATGGCCACTTAGCAGCAGCATACAGAGTACAATGGTGTACAAGATTGCCACAGCCAGTAATAAAACATAAAGCGCAATGGTATACAGTATCCAGCTTCTTTAGGCACTGGCCAGGTGCATTCATAGGGCAGATTGCCGTAATCCAGTAAAGATAAAAAAAAAAGGTGCTGAAATCAAGTGTTTCCTTCCCTGGTGGGAGAAACAGGATTTATTCCTAAAGAAGAAACTTAATTTCAGTTTCAGCTTGGGAACAAGGTTATCAATGTGTAATTTGAATGACAAGTTCTGATGAATAATAATACCTAAAGAATTATATGTTGATATCATTTCAATTTGTATTGGCATTCTTTTGCACATGGAAGCATGTTGAACACCCTTTATAATCACTAAAGTAGAACAGCCGATTGAGAGTTTGCCTAGGGCACTAAAACATCTAGGACCACCACTGCATAAAACAGAAATCTACTTTATGCAGTGTGGAGGGCTTTGATTTTGTAATTTAAGAAGCTTGAAGTTGTATTTGAGAATTGTAGAAGTAGTTTTTATGGTTCCTAGTCATCAGTGAAGGTTCATCCTCACAGTTATGTGGTCAATGTAGACAGCTGGACTGAGTAAATTTGGTAGGGGCTCTTGGTTTAAATTCATTTTTGGAATATGTGAAGGGGGTGTGTTCATTGGATGGCACAAGTCAGGGCCATTCTTGACTCCAAATTTGGAATGTGGCCGTACATTGCCAGTCACACACTCAGCACTGCACCGCTTCTCCTCGAAACCACCAAACTGGCTTAAAGTGCAGGGAAAAAAATCAGTCTCCATAAAATGAAACATTTTCAGCTGAAAGGGAGCTCTGTGAGCAGTTTAACTGACCAAAGATGAACAGACAAAACAAAGTATAGTGAACAGACCCAGTGGAAATATTGCTGTGTGGCTGTCCATGAATTTGTGGCATATGACCAGCATATCTCTCTTCCGTACAGGGATGTTACAATTATTATCGGAATTTATTTTTAATTTATTTTGATTTAATTAAAATTAATAATTAATAAATTATATAGAGGTTTTTTCATAAACACATTTTCCATTTATTTTTTAACTCATGAATTCATGAATTAATTCATATACAGTATTTGGACAGTTATACATTTTTTGTTCTTCAGGCTCTGTGCTTCAGTACATTCAATTTGAAATAAAGCAATGGATACTACATTAAAGTGCCATGTCTCAGTTTTAATTTAAGTAGGCTTACATCAAAATAGAAAGAACTGTGTGGGAGATATAGCCCTTTTAACACATAGTGCCCATAGTTTAGGGGTGCAAAAGTAATTGGACACTTGGCTACGAAATGTTTGTTGGGCAGCTGGGTGTCATTTCAACGTTAGTTCAGCAGAAAAGAGTTTAGATTGAGGTGAAGTTGACTGTCAATATAAGGAGTAGAGAGGTGACCATGCAAGTAAAAAAGATAATAATAAGGCTGAAAAAAAAAGCAGAAATCTATCAGAGAGATCAAAGATAGTTGGTTTGCCAAAATTAACAGTTGGGTTCATTCTAAAAAAGCAGGTGAACACAAACTAGAAAATGTCAAACAAGCTGGTGGACCGAGGAGTACAAGTCCTGTGAATGAGCGGAAAATCATTTGCGTGGTGAAGAAAAAGCCCTTTATGACAGCTCAACAAGTTAGGAATGCTCTCTAGGATGTAGTCGGGCATGTTTCTTTGTCAACAATCAAGAGAAGACTTGATGACAAGAACCTCAGAGGATTCACCACAAAATCAACGTCTATCAAAATGATGGAAAAAGGAACAGCTCATCTGTCAAACATGATGGTACTTCTGTTATTGCTTGGGCATGTATGACTGCCAATGGAACTGGCACATAGGCATTTATTGATGATTTCACTGCTCACAAAGCAACAAGATGAATGCAGAGGTATACAGGAGCATTCTTTGTGCTCACGTTCAGCCACATGCACCAAAACTCATTGGAACACATTTTATCATTCAGCAGGACAACCATCCTAAAAATAAGGCTAAAGCAACCAAAGAGCTTTTCAGGGTGAAGAGGTGGAATATCCTTGACTGGCCAAGTCAATCACCTAATCTCAATCCGATTGAGCTGCATTCCACTTTGCTGAAGATCAGACTAAAGGCAGAGAGAGCCCACAACAAGCAAGAGCTGAATGTGTCTGCAGTGAAGGCCTGGGAGAGCATCACCAGGGAGGATACAAAGCATCTGCCGATGTCTCTGAGTCCAAGACTTAAGCCAGTCATTGACTGCAAAGAATTTTCCACTAAATATTTACATTTAAGGATTTTGTTTGACTTCATGTGTATCTGTCCAGTTATTTCTATATTGATGTACACCTACTGAAATTAAACCTGAGACTTGGCACTTTAAAGTAGTATCCATTATTTTATTTCAAAGAACAAAACCTTGGTTGAGCCCTCTGCAGCAGACATGTCAATGTCACAGCATTGTCTGGATGTATCTAACAAAGACCTGAGTTCTCTGCATTGTTACTCTGTGATGTGTGGTAGCCCAGCACTCACTGGTCTGTGTGTGTGTGGGAGAGTGGGTGTACATTAAAGTACATTGCTATCTGCTTAGACAGAAAGGCAGCAGACAGAAACAGTTGATTGAGCCCACCTCCCATGTCTGAGGTTGTGAGTTCGAGTCCAGTGCACGAATGTGCTTGTCTACACAACAGTGGTTACATGAGCAACAGCACTGAGTTGTTGCAAACGTGTTCCTTGTGGAAGGATTTAACAATCCCAATGCATTTTTAACATTCAGTACTGAATAAACTGAATAAAGAAAGCATTACTACTGTCTTTACAACGCCACAACAATTTGAGCCATGTTTTTCACATTGATAGGCAGGTGTAAGCAGATGCCATTGACTATCAGTGTAAAGACCAGGTGTGGTGTTGTTACAACTCTTGGTCCTAATTATAGGACTAGCAGCTGAGTTCTGTGCAGTCTTTAGCAAGTCAATAGTTTTTGGCCACACTAGCATATGGAATGAAATAATGGTCATAAATATTTTGAGCTTGTGAAATGGTTTGTGAATGTGTAATAAAGCTTTGCAGCTGTAGAAATATTTTGTGCATGTATAAAAACGTTTTGTGTGCACAGATATAATTTGCACATGTAAAAATGTTTTGAAGCTGCAGAAATATTTTGTGCTCACAGATATAATTTGCACATGTTTAAAAAAGTTTTTGTAGCTGTAGAAATATTTTGTGTATGTAATTAAAATTTGTGCAGCAATTTTTTCAACAGGGAGGTTTCACAAAGTCTGAGATGGACACACAAATTTCCCACCTTTGTGTGTGACAGTGAAGTTACATGAGAGAGGGACATACAAATTTCCTACCTATGTATGCGGCAGTGAAGTTACAACTACAAACTGCAAATTAAAAGTACGAATTTTGACCCTTAATTGTACTTGAGGATGCTATAGACAATAATGGTAAACATTTATTGTGTTGTGTATTTGATTACTATTTGAATCCATACATAGCAGTGGGGTTGGCAATGTCAGTCAATTGCTCAGTAAGTCAGTTGGTCCATCCAGCATTTTGGTCCAGACTGAAATATGATGACAACTATTGGATTGATTGGCATGAGAATTGGTAGAGATATTCATTTTCCCTTCAGGATAAATTGTAATAACTTTGGGGATCCTCTGACTTTTCATCAAGCACCATCATTACGTTAAAATGTTCATTTGTCCAATTCCTTGGTTATGACCAAATTAAATACCTGCAAAATCCATCAGCCTCAGCTGTGGTTTGTGTTTAGTGCTAAATATGTTAACATTGTCACTGTGAGTATGTTGCCATGCTGATGTTAGCATTTAGCACCTTCACTGAGCTACTAGCATGGATGAACTAATAAAGGTGTGACAAGGCTAAAGCATGTTAAAGCAATGGTTAAAGTAATGCAGAAGATGATACACATTTAAAGCCCCCCTAAAACTTCACTTAAAAGGAAAAACTTTATTCATGGGACTTTAGTGTGTCTATTACACACCATTTATACCTGTTCTGAATTTTAGACTATTTATGTAACACTGCAGGGCAGTGAGTGAGGTATGGGGGGTGCAACACTAAACCCCTGGAATCCCTTCAAAGACAAATGAACACCACAAATGCATTCCCTCCACTCTTTCCAGTGACCTCTCTCTACCATCGTCTCTCTCTGTCCCACACACGTACACACACACGCACACACATACACACACACACGGGGGTTCAGCTTGATGTCTTTAACAGCAGGTTTTCAGTCGGAAATAGTGGAGCCTCTAACTCACACTGTTGACAGGGGTGATTTACATGCACACACAGCTCTGTTCACCTTATACCACACACACACACACACACACACAGACACACACATAGGGGCTATACATTCACACCACCTATCCCCCTGCACACAAACACACACACTTCAGTGCTGTTTGACATTTGGGCTTCTAACCAATGGGCAGGCAAAAGGCACAAGGGCATTTTTAAAGCTCAGACAGGTGCTTATAAGTGCTGCTCGTACCCTTGCTCTCCCTCCAGTTATACACACCAGCCTGGGGTTCCCTCACACTTGCTCCCAGTGAAAGGAGAAGAAAAGGAAGGCAGGGAAGGAGCCTCTTTTTTTATTGCCTGTCTTTTCATTTAATTCTAAACCAGCTGAATCAGATAAACCAGCAGATAAACAGACAGTAGTAAGTACACAAATACCTGCAGAGAACTGTGGAAACAGTCATTATGTTTGGTTACGGCCATAATAATTTTACCTGGAATGGAACTCTGAGAGAGCTAGAGGGGAGCTACCCAATGTTCTGCACAGGTAGGCATAGTGTGTATGAGTGTGTATGTGGCTATGCATGTTAGTGATATGTATTTATTTATGTAGAGTGATAGAGATAGAGGAAGAGAGAGAGCACTGTGGAGTTGATTTGGCAGCTTCTGTGAGGCTGGCATGAGTCACTAGTGGGACTGCTCTTGTACACATCATGGCCAAGTGGGACTTTGACACAGCCAGAACCATTTATTTATATATATATATATATATTTATATATATATATATATATATATATATATCCTTTAATTAATCTGACGTTTTTAATGGCTTACAGTATGGAGATACAAACCAGTTCACCTGACAGTGGTAATCCCAAAGGTATCTTTGTTGTCAAAATCATCATCTTCATTGTACTTAGCAGCCAAGCTGACAAATCATTGCTGTTGGTGACAGAATGCAATGAATCACAAACGGTTATGGAAAGCAGCTTTTCCCAGCTTTGTCATAGAAAGCCTGCCTGCACACCAGGGCTAATGTATGCAGTGCTAGTGAGACAGCACTTGCTATCTCTGCTATGTGGCTCTGTTATGTCCTGAATGTGGGTGTGCATTCTGTGTTTGGCTCTCCAGAGTGATGGGATGTCAGATCAGAGGCATAGCAGAGAGGAGCAATGTCGCAACCAATAGTCTAATGAGACATAAGAGATGTTTCAAACTTGATTATGCTAAAGGAAAACGAGGGCAGCTGTCAGTGATAGACTATGAATGTCAAAATTCCGAATTAGACTGATGATGCAGCAGTTAGTGTGTGTCAAAGTTTGAAGTTTGGGCTGTCAATACTGTCGAGCACCTGCCTTAAGCCAATCTGCATAATTTGCACACCCACCACCAAACTCATGCTAAATCTTATGCTGAGCTGAGTATATATATATATATATATATATATATAGATATATATGTATAATATAATGAGACTGATAAAATAATAATAAAAATGTACATGTTCACAATCTTGTGCTAGCACAATCAATTTTCTGATGACTGACTTATTTCAGCACAAAAAATATTCACATTAATATCAAAACTTAAAACTTGAGTATGCCTAATAAAACATTAAAACATTAAATAAGAATCCTCAAAGGCAAACGTAACACCAAGAACAGCAATTCCTGCAAGTATTAGATGCGACTGTCCGATTGTATTTGCATTTTACTTGTGCAGTGTCACTGGCAGGACTGTCGGAGGTAGTGTTAGTGGCACTTGGTCCAAGGATAGGACTGGGCGGCATCAACAACTGCAGCATGGCACCAGTTACAAAAAACAGCTGTGGCGGTAGTGCTGTTGGCTTAGGATAAAGAAGCCTCAGCCCTGACAATTCCGAGGTACCTGGAAGCTGCACTGAAGGAGCTGATGGTTGGATCTGGGTGGAAAGTGACTGAATGTGGGGGGCTGATGGCGCTGTGGAGGTAGGCTTGATCCGCCAAAGCCTGATTTTTGCCTGCCCAGGTGTGTTGGGTGGCATGTGGTAAGTGTGTAGCTGATGTTGATATTGTGGAGGAACATCAGGCTGTGTCTTCGCAGGTGTCAGCAGTTCACCTGCCACTGGCTGTGCCTCAGGCAATTGCACCCCTTGCAGAAGCACAGCGACCTCCTGACCCTTCAGCTGTTGGTTATGCCACTGGATGAGGGTGGTCTAGTTTACCTCAACCAGTTGAAGGGTGGTTTGCTGCATTTATTATAGCATTGCACAAAATCAGCTGCCTAATTTTTTTGTAGTCCTGCAGAATAAGAGACCATCTTGACATGCTGTGCTGTCCCATTTTTTGGGGGCTTGTATGAATGTTGCAGAGCCTCACAAAGATAGTCTCAATAAGACGACAGCAGTGAGGCCACTGAGCAGGTGAGCCACTTGAACCCAGAACACACCAGGAGTAAAAACTGCCTTCTTTTTGGGGGACCTAAAGCGGCCTGTCAACAACCTGTCCTGATGCCGAGCATCATACACAACTCTGTCCTTATCAAATTGTTCCAGGTTCTGCCACAGACCCACAATGGTGCTGGCCTGCTGGTTGGTCAGCATTAGGCCCTTCTGTGTATGCAGCTCTACCAGGTACTCTGCCAATTCGTCCACACGGTCCATTCCCGGTATGTTATGCTGATCCACAGCCTGGAAAAATAAAACAGATGTTTAAGACTGGCTCTGCAGTATCACAATCTCCTTGTATCTACTTAAGTTTTAGTTATGACAAAACATAAACTGACTTGCAGTGTATTTGATTTGTGTCATGCTCATGGATAGAAATACTGGTCTAAAAAGAGAAATGAGTGAATTATCACTTACAACTTGCTGCGAAGAACACACTGGGGGAAACTGGAGAGGCACAGCAGATGGAGGCTGGAGAGGAGGCACAGCAAAAGGAGGCTGGAGAGGAGGCACAGCAGATGGAGGCCGGAGAGGAGGCACAGCAGATGGAGGCCGGAATGGAGTCACAGCAGATGGAGGCCGGAATGGAGGCACAGCAGATGAAGGCTGGAGAGGAGGCACAGCAGATGGAGGCTGGAGTGGAGGCACTGGGGTCTGGGAGAGGAAGACCTCTGTGGTGTCATCAGAAACCACTAGATCTGCAAGTGTGGCTTCTCCTCCCACAAATTCCTCAAATCCCTCATCTTCCTCCATAGGCTCTTCCACCTCTAACTGCTCCAGCAATTGGGATGTCTCCTCAGAATTAGGGTGCATGTCTTGTGGGGGCTCATTATTCTGCCGCAGCAAGTACTGTATTCCAATGAGCTCCCCTGAGAAAATATTAAACCAATAAATTTTAAGAAAAAGAAACATCTGAAAATAAACAAGCAAACCAAAAAAACAGTACAGGATGTTAAGAGGTTCCTGCTACATGGGGAAAAAGAAAACACTGTAAACAAAGTACACTATTATAATTACAAGTTCTAATTAATTTAGAGCCCCATATCACTGGGCTTTACAGGCCCTCAAGTTTACAACAAAAACAGGATGACACCCCCTGACCTTAACCCTCATACACACATATAAATAAACAGTAAATTAACATTGAGTGAATAAATATGTAGACATGAACAACATGAACAGTTAGCACAAACCTGGAATGAATCGATTCAAGTGGCAGTGAAACAATTCCAGAGATGTGGAACCAATGGCTCACCGGAATGTTTTTAATAGCACTCCTCCCTTGGTGATGCTTCCAGTCTCTGTGTACAATGCCACACCAGGAGGGTCCTGAATGCACTTCACATGCCGCCTTTGGACATGCCAGATGTGCTGCATCCTGACAGTGTCAAGGAGAGGAACACTCAGGGCATTGTTCCCCTTTGCTGCTCATGAGCTCCCTGAGCAGCTGATCCAGGAGATGGATGTCTCCTCTCCACGGGTCCTTCTCCTGCAGTGCAGTGCAAGCTCATCCTTTGTGATGTGTTGATCCCTCTCGGTCAGAACAGGCCAGCCCTGCTGGGTTAGTTGCACAATTTGGCCTTCCTCAATTTGGCAACATCAGCTGCCTACCATTCAAAAATGCAGGCTGACATGCGTGCCATGAAAATGGGGTACAGCTGATGTGCATCGGTGGTGCATCTCACTGCCAAACGACGCATGAAATGCCAGATGTTTAAGCAGACAATGAGATTTGGCCACCCACTGAATCTGGCCTTCAGCTTAGTCTCTCCAACCTCCTTGCAGTGGCCACTGTCCACATAAAGGGCAACAGGGGGATCAACACCAGCCGCCTGAAACCTGAGGGGATTGGGGCGGCTGATTCAGTTTTGAATTTTAAATCCATTCTTAAAACTCACCTTCATACAAAAGTATTTTTGTAATTCTTTGTTTCTTTATGTGAAGCACTTTGTAACTTATGTTTTGAAAAGTGCTATACAAGTATACAAGTATTATTATTATTTTAATTATTATTACCTGTTCACCAGGCCTGCAGCCATAAGATCCAATCCTGGACCCTCACTGGCAGTAAGGACACTTATAAGCCACTGTGCAGGTCCTGTCAGTTTCCTGGTGATCAGAAAATACAAAAGCCAGTAATCAGAACAGTTTTTCAAGAATTGACTATATATATTATAGGTGACAATACAGCTATTCAAATTGTTTTTCTAACCTTTTTAATGGAATCCATTTTTAAAATGAATCCATATGTGGATGTTATGTTAGCCTTGATATCCTCCAGCCTGTTGAGGATATCTTGGCTGTAAACTACAAGGAGCCGTTGTAGCTTGGCAATACCACAGGTTTTGGGGGCTCCTGAAAATGTTGTGGCAGCAGGCTAGAAGTGGCCAGGAAGGCAGCACACTGCTGTGTACCGAGCAACCCGCTGGAGCCACTCTTCACTGTGGTTCTCCTTTAGCTGGCCAATAAGCTGGTTGGACTGTTCCCCAGGCCCACGCAGAAGACGGATAACCCGTATGTCACAGGCATATCTTTGAAAAGTAAATAAATAATTTTGACTATATTTCTCCACACTGCACAAAGACATGGTACTGTATATGAGTACATGTAATGTACCTGCGTGTAAGGATGACTCTGAACTCTGAGTGGTGTGCCAGGTCCAGCTGCTGGAGAATTGCTTGACCCCATGACAGGTAGCTGGTTCTGCACTTGGTGCAGATCAGGGTCTCCATCACCAAGTTGTAATAGCGGTCGATATCAAGGACCTGGCATATCCCCTTCTGTGCAGACCACTGCTGGACAGTGGATGCCGAGTACAAGCAGGGTTAGTGCAGAGCAGCTGTACCTTACACAGCCTGTATAGCATCCACAGCAGTAGAGCCTGGGTGAAGAATTGGCAAGGGGTTGGGGCCTGATGGTATACCAGAGATGGCTGTGGAGGGTAATACCACAGCTGAAGGTTGCCACGCAGCTCCAGCTTTCCACTCAAACCAACCCTGAATAATGCTGTTGACACCCAGTTGTGGTCCTGCTGTGGCATTGTCTTCAGCCACAGTAGTGGGAGTACAGCAGAATGCGCTGGCTGAAAGGGATTCTGCTAAGAAAAAAACCCCTGCCTAAATAAACAGAAGCTGAATAGAAACATAAAATTATGTAAGTGTGCTTAAAGTTAAAATGTCATTTTTACCAAGTTCCTCGGAACAGCAGGCTCTGCCACAGGTTGAGGTGCTGGTTGTTCCACAGATGGTGGTAATGGAGGAGCAAGGGAGAAGGTGTCTGGGGATTGGCAAACAGGTGGACCAGGGTAGGGAGATTGATGAAAATCCAGGGATGGGAAAGGATCAAGGGATAGGTAGGTGGCTGGAGCTGAACCAGGAACCTCTTGTCTCTGTGCAGTGACCTGTACCTATAGAGTTATACCGTTAAGAAGAGGTTATTGTGTGTTTATGTGCTATTATCATACAGTACATTTGTATGAAAAGAAAAACTTATCATATTGTCTTATGTTCACCTGGGAAGATTTTCTGGTAAGGTTCAGGTTCGGTTTTGCAGCTCTCACATGATTCCCACCAAACCTTGACCTTTCAAACTTAAAAAAGAAAAAAAAAACAACAATTACAAGCATTGGTTAGTACAGACAAAACCTGGCCATGACTACATAATAAGATATTCAAAGGCTTGAATGATAATTGGAGAATGACTCGGTAAGTCTATAGTTTAAGGTCACATTTACCATTGACATAGTTATCTTAGCCCTTTTTGAGGGACTTGACACGTCTCCAGTGCTGGATGGTCTGCTCTGGGGAGCAGTAGTAAGTGATGTATCACTTGCAAGGGGCACTTGTGGAGTGACAGACGGTACCTGAAAAATATAGCACATACAGACAGACAGACATGGAATTATGGACTTTAGACTGAAATTAAGAATTGTAAGAGTAATGATTTGGAGGTTACATTTACCACAGATGAAGTATGTGCTGGACTTGACACATCACTGGATGTATGGGTGCTCTGGCCAGCAGTGCTTGCTGAAGCAGCAGGAGCAGGAGGAACCTGAGGAAACAATAATCAACATTTGCAGGGTGCATGTACATGTAACATGTCTACAGTGTGAATCCACTAACATGTTTCAACAATCCATTTGCCTTACACAGATGTAAAGCATAATTAACCAGCAATTTAATAAAAACATTACCGCCACCTCCTGTGCCTGTTTAGTAACTGTTAGTGCCTGTTGCATGCATATTTGAAAACAAATATATTGTATTAGGGTGTTTTGGTTAGTTTAAGCTTCAATTACCTGGTATAATTTTACCTTATGATAAACACAAACGATCCAGGTTGGAGGTAAACCATTGCATTCCATACCAAATGAAAACACTCGAGTCCTCCCAGAATATTCACACTCCACAGCCGATACAAGTTTAAAATCTTATTTCTACAGATGACTGTACCCTACTGTGCCCTCCAAAGTAATGTTGACTTTATTTATTCAGTCCAACTACTGTTGTTTAAGGATTTCTCTATTTTTAGGCATTGTTAAATGCTTTCTGCAATAATTCATAAAACTACATGGGGCCTAAAGCATTTAGTTTAACAAGATAGTAGATTAAAACCAAAATGTGGCATTATATTATGTACTTGGCGTAAAAAACTGAACCACACACACAAATAATTGCTGGTAACTAAAAATTCTTCTCTAGATTGGTTGAACTAAAAAACCTGTTTTCTAGGATGATTTACTATTACATAACTACACTGCATGACAGTGTGGAGTCACCTTAGTGAATGAAAGGTTCCTAAAAAAACATAGGAGAAACATAGTTGCTAATGTGCTTTCAGATGTAAGCAGTCAGCTTCACATTGGAATCTATATTTGCAGCTTGTAGATTTAAATGTAGTTACCCTGTGAGTGTGAAATCCACACAGGCAGCTCTGTAGCTCTCTCACCAGGGATCTCTGACCCCTCAGTTGCAGACAGCACTTTTTGATCTGTAACCATAAAGAATATCTCACTCTTGTCTTACAAAACATAGTCATTGACTTAACAATCTTGTTACCACCGCACTGTACCTGTGTAGTACCTATTGTCAAGTTCCTTTCAAGAGTTCTTATACTGTTAATAGTTAGATCTAAATTTTGCATTTACTTTCTGTTTGTGTCCTATTTATTTGTATTCATCTGCTCTCTGTCTATGCCCTCCAAGAAAAAGAAAGGGTAGTCTACCATTTCTATCAAAAAGGGTCTAAACAACAAAAGACAAAAGAGAGTTAAAGACAAAAGTGAGGTTATTGTGTCAGAGTTTTTTGGTACATAATTTGACCTTATGATAAAGGTCATGGCATCTTTTTTGCCTAGGTGCAGGCCTGTTGCCTGCACTTGATGGCCAGGCACCTGTAGAGGCAAATGACCTCAGCCGTGACAGCCACTCTGTGTCATCCATAGCCTTGTGCGTCTTCTTAGATGCCATTTTCTGAAAAGTATGGAGACTTCACTTCAGGGAGAAAGGTTTATTGGCTGTTACACTGTATTTGGTGACCCATCAGATTCTGTGACCTGCAGTGCTGGAAGCAGTACTCAGATCCGTTACTTAAGTAAAAGTAAAAATCCTGCGCCAAAAAATAAATAAAAAATCCTTGGGCCTGTCCTGTGCCTGATTTTCTGCAAAATGCAAAATGAGTTCTTTAGTACTTTATGTAAATTGAGTTGTAAATACTTCTATACTTTTATTTAAGTATGATTTTAAATGCAGGGTTTTTACTTGTAATTAAGTATTTTTACATTGTGGTGTACTGATACTTGTACTTAAGTTAAGGATCTGAGTACTTCTTCCAGCACTGCAGGTCACAGAAATATGGTGTAACAGGTACATTGTTTTGGCGTTTATAAGTATGTGCATCAGCATACGTTACAAATATAATTGGGACATTTTACATATTTTTTTTAGAACGATATGGACACCTGGATAAATTAGTAAAACCGGGATTGTCCTGACGAAAACGGGACATCTGGTCACCCCGGTCTGGAATAGTTAGCTAGTTAAAGTTAGGAAGCCACTTTTAGATTTTTTTTTAAATGGTTAATGCCACAGATGTAACGTTGGCCTCGGAAATTTAACAATATTATATGAGGTGGTGACATTTACGAGAATGGCAGCGATTAAAATGAACACAGATCATTTCATCAGTATCAAATTCCATTCAATTCGGACAAGAACATAGAAGGGTTTTAACTTACCTCCCGAAAACCACGGCTGCAGCGGCCTTTTGGAGATGGCAGCAGCGTTTTGAAGGCAGGAGGGGGAAAAAGTTGAAGCGCTTGACGTGATTGGTTGTTTGAAAGATGGACCTGGCGATTTGATTGTTGTTTAGAAAGATGGACCACGCACCGGGATTAGTCATCAAATGATGGACTTCGACATTTGATTTGCTTGCAAAAGATGGACCAGACTACGGGATTGGTTTTCAAAAGATGGAATTCGTGATGTGATTTGCCATATGTGTACAGACTAGAAGCCTTCAGGTACAGCCAAAGGGTCAACCCGCTAGCCAAGGGCCAGCGCGTCTAGTCATCCGCGGTCATTACTCTCTAGAAGTCACGGGCCTGGACCGTGACAAAGACTAACATGTTTTCAATGGCCTTTGAGTGCTCTTAATGGTTTTAGTATTTTTATCATCTTTCTATAATCTTTTATTTATTTATATTCACATTTATCTTACAATTCTGTTTTCTGTTTTACATTCGTGCATATATTTTGATTTTGTCTTGTATTTTATCATTGTTGTCTTCTATTTGTTCCTTTTACTAATGTAATTTTATTCTCTACTGTTGTGTTTCACTAATTTGTACAGCCCTTTGGTCAACTCCGGTTGCCAACGGTTGCTTTTAAATGGGCGCTATGAATAAACTGGAAACTTGAAACATTTCAAAGGACGTTTTTCTGCACTCCCTTAAATCACAGTGCATCGGCCGAGTATTGCTGATTTTGAAAAGAGGAGGTTTCTTGTGCCCATCAGTTCTGAAATGACGAGTGTTTCTGGCAGATTTTATCAGCTGTAACTAGCTAGCATGAACATTTCATCAGTGAGTTGATTGGAAACTTTATGTACAGCTTATGTTTTCATCTCAGTGCTGTATGAGCAAGCTAACAAGGTAAAAATATCCTCACTAGTTGAAGATCCAGAAGTTGAAGATGGAAATAAATAAGCAGCATTGTTCTTCTATTGCAGGACAGATCTAGTTATCTCTTGTATTATACAGTATTATATGTAAATATATAAAACCAGACAGTTTCTTTCTAACATAACCCCATTTAGATGCTTAACTTACAATAGAAAAACACACTTGAACAAACAACACAAATGTTAGATTATTTTGACATTATATTGTGTCAGGTTCAGCTCAAGTTTTAACATGTTTAACATAGACATAACAGTATAGAAATAACAGAATATCACAAAAAGCATGATATGTCCTCTTTAAAATACTCAGCCAATGCAATGTTTTCTGACTTTTGTCAGTTGCTGATTTCAACTGGCTACAGATTGTTTCAGCACTATCTATGATGTTCAACATCAGTCCCATATTGTTCAGAGCAGTGCTATATAAAATACTCTTGTTCACATCTTCAGTGTCATTATTAGCATGCTTCAGTACTTTCAAACCCAAATGAAAATCATTGAGAACATTTGTAGCATCTGAGTGTGTTAGATGCTCATGTATGTGAGTATTTATTGTCCTTCTCTGTACTTGAGATCACATGAATATACAGTAGGTGTATACAGTAGGTGTGTGTATGTGTGTAGCACGTGTTATATACAGTATAACATATGGGTGTGTGTTGGCATGAGGGGTGTTTGGTTGCTTAACTGCTGTATCATGTTAAGTTGCTATAAGCAGACCTCTGTGAAGTAAAAGCACAGATCCTGTTTTAGCTTCTTTTCCAATTCAGCCCTGACATAAACAGCTTAACAAGCAGATACAGTTATACTGTACACCACTGAGTTATTTTCTTATTTTAACATACAATGTTATGAGCCTGTATGAGCCTGTATACTGCAGCAGCAAAGTGGAGCTGTTCATATGTTCTTGATTTGTCATGTTTCTCCTTGCATGTTAGTTAACAAACATTGAAAATTATGGTAAGCACAGGTTATTACTGCAGAGGCTTTTGGTAATATATGGGCCAAACAGTGTGCAAAAATGTAGTCTGAACGTCTTGGTTTGTAAATACAGACAAAACTCAAGGAGGCAAAGTCACACAGATTTATGGGTTGTTAAGTTCCTGCAAGGTAAAAAGGATTTCATTTCCTTTTTTTCAGCTGTTAGTAGCTCCACGATTTTCTTTCTGCATTGCATTATGGGACAACAGTGTTCATCAAAACCACACTCACAGCACTGTCATTTTATTTTGCCTCCTGGCACTAACAGTACTTGTGTATTTTTCCATTGTAAACTGCATTCTTTAAACTTGACTACCTTTACTATATACTGGGATACTGCCGTGGTCTGATGAGGAGAATGCTGACTAAAGCTGGCTGAATAACTCAAACATCCGTACTGAAAGAACACTGTGATTTACACTTTCCTCAACAAAGGGCCAGCCTGCACTGCTTTAGATATGAACACTACTGAAATATTGAATTCACTTGGCCACATTTCCAGCCATGCAAGGTTTTCTTACTGTTTCATAATGTTAAAGGTTATATGAACAAAAAACCAAAGTTAACTGTGGCTTCGCTATGCGAGGTGTTTTGTTCTCTGTAGGACATGGTGGTTTAGAGCCTAGCTTCTATGTTTGGGAAGGAGTTGTTTATGTTCACAGACTACTGAATGAGCAGTTCATGATCACAGGGACAGGAAAAAGGGAAATGTGTGTTACAGTGATTTTTGCTCTTAAAGCATTCCTTGGCTGCTTTGGAATGTAAAGTGGTTTGACTCTAACCTCAGCAGTTACTACCATGACACTGCTGATGCATGTGCGTTCCTCACACACTATGTTACTATGGCAATGTCATGGAGACGTTACACAAGAGTGTGTGTGAAAGACACTGAGGGAAGTTTGAGATATATAAATATATATATATAGGCTGCCAGCCACCTGGAGGCTGTAGCATCCCCAACACCCCTACTTCCCATGGCTATGGGTGAACCCGCATCAGGCGGACAAGTAGAAAGTGCTATACTGCCAGGGAGCGAGTGGCTGGGCTGACCTCGTTGTGGGCTGATGAATCTGGCGGACTCAGTCAGGGGAGGAGGAGGTTCTTCTTCCTCAACTTTTATCACATTAAAATCTTTGTGTAGCCATTGTTGTAGCAATTGTTGTAGCGTTAACGTTACATTGCAAATGCGCTGGCTAAGTCATATCACAGTGATCACTTGAGCATCACAGCCTGTGACAGGCTGCTATGATTATGCTGGGTGTGCCAGCTTGAGATTTAGATGGCGCAGGCACATCTGGGCACACCCGTGGTTACGCGGGTGGTCAGCAGTTCAGTGGTTGAAAGGACCCTGAAGGCCCTGTGGCCCTGAAGTTAGCATCAACCTGACCAGGCTCACTTAAGGTGGACTGACCTTAAGGTGGACCAGCTATTCTCATTTTAGTGACAATATCAGCTGCTCCTCTGAGTTTTGCTCATGTTTCATGCCACAGGCATCTTTCTCTGTCTCGTGTTTATTTGTTGACCTAAATGAACTGAAACCAAGGTGAGCTCATTGCACAATTGCCAAAATGAAAAGATGCTTGGCCCACTCGTCTTTGCTGATGTGCAGTGCAGACAAACCTATAAACCTCTGAAACTTGTTAAGAGGCAGGTTTTTAACTAAAGTACAGGTGCTACAGTGGACAAAAAAATGCCTTAGACCCAATAAAACTGGCAATCCACAAGCATTTGTGCATCTCCTGGCCTTACACCGACACTAAAATATAACTTTTGGACTTGGCACACAGCAGTCTTGTTGTAGAGAATTTAAGAGAAGCCATATCCAAAAAATATAGTAATTTATAGTATACATCATAGACAGGGTGTGTGACATGTTGTAGGGGGCATGGTCTTGTGGCTACATAGTGTGTAATGCAGGGAGGTCAGGGGACACCGACTGACCATCACTCAGTGTAGCCTGAATAGTTATGTATAGCCAGTCAGAGCTAACCAGCCATGAGCAGCTGCTGTCAGACCTTCTGTGTGCTAGACAGACAGCTTTGACAGTCACTAGAAGCACATTCATGTCATGAGTTTGTGTTCACTGACATAGTAGAGGAATAAATGTCTTGTTTATGTCGTCTGTGTGCCATCAGTTTTCAGGTTTGCAAACGCCTCCGGCAGCTACAGTATGTGTGAGAGACAGAAACTAGAGCTTTGGTTAGCCAGTGTTCTTTTATTTATACCGACACAGCAGCTGACAAGAAATAGGTGCCGTTCAGACTGACATTAGCTCTGCATGAAAAAACGCAGCCCTCTCATTCATTTGAATGGAGCCAGTGCATTGATGCAGTGGGGTTACCAAAGCTGAGGGCTCAGCAAAACGTCATCCGGTAAGGCACTGTGTTGGCCAATCACATACAGTTAGGCCCAGAAATATTTGGACAGTGACGCAATCTTCATGATTTGGGCTCTGCATACCACCACATTGGATTTGAAATGAAACAACTACAACGGAATTGAAGTGCAGACTTTTAAGGTTTAATTCAAAATTGAACAAAAATATATGATTAAACATGTAGGAATTGTAGCTATTTTTATACAAACGCTCCTCATTTCAGGGGCTCAAAAGTAATTGGACAAATAAACATAACCCTAAGTAAAATGTTACTTTTCAATATTTTGTTGAGAATCCTTTGCAGGCAATGACTGCCTGAAGTCTGGAACCCATGGACATCACCAGACACTGGATTTCCTCCTTTGTGATGCTTTGCCAGGCCTTTACTGCAGCTGTCTTCAGTTGTTGCTTGTTTGTGGGTCTTTCTGCCTTAAGTCTTGTCTTGAGCAAGTGAAATGCATGCTCGATTGGGTTGAGATCTGGTGATTGACTCGGCCATTGCAGAATATTCCACTTCTTTGCTTTAAAAAACTCCTGGGTTGCTTTTGCAGTATGCTTTGGATCATTGTCCATCTGTACTGTGAAGCACCGTCCAATCAACTTTGCTGAATCTGAGCAGAAAGTATATCCCTATACACTTCAGAATTCATCCAGCTGCTTCTGTCTTTTGTCACATCATCAATAAACACAAGTGACCCAGTGCCATTGGAAGCCATGCATGCCCATGCCATCACACTGCCTCCACCATGTTTTACAGAAGATGTGGTGTGCTTTGGATAATGAGCTGTTCCAATTCTTCTCCAAACTTTCTTCTTTCCATCATTCTAGTACAGGTTGATCTTAGTCTCATCTGTCCAAAGAATGCTGTTCCAGAACTGGGCTGGCTTCTTCAGGTGTTTTTTGGCAAAGTCAATTCTGGCCTTTCTATTTTTGAGGCTGATTAATGTTTTGCACCTTGTGGTGAATCCTTTGTATTTACTCTCATGAAGTCTTCTCTTTATGGTAGACTTAGATACTGATACACCTACTTCCTGGAGAGTGTTCTTTACTTGAGTGGATGTTGTGAAGGGGTTTTTCTTCACCATGGAAAGGATTCTGCGATCATCCACCACTGTTGTCTTCTGTGCATGTCCAGGCCTTTTTGAGTTCCCAAGCTCACCAGTGCACTCTTTTTTTCTCAGAATGTACCAAACTGTTGATTTGGCCACTCCTAACATTTCTGCTATCTCTCTGATGGATTTCTTCTTTTGTTTCACCTCCATTGAGAGCTCCTTTGACCACATATTGTGTGTTCACAGGAACAGCTTCCAAATGCAAACACCACACCTGGAGTCAACTCCAGACCTTTTAACTGCTTAATTGATGACAGGTTAACGGGGGAAGAGCCCATGCAGCCTTGTTATTTTTTTTTGCAGCCTTCTGAGTCAATTGTCCAATTACTTTTGGTCCCTTGAAAAAGAGGCGGCTACGTATTAAAGAGCTGTAATTCCTAAACCCTTGCTCCAATTTGGATGTGAATTCTCTCAAATTACAGCTGAGAGTCTGCAGTTTAAGCCCATATTGATTACAAAAACATATTCAGGATACAATTATATAAACAGATAAAATAACAAAACTTGTGTCACTGTCCAAATATTTCTGGACCTAACTGTACATGTACGCACACATTCCTGGTGGATTACTTTGTAACGTGAACACTGTATTTGTGTGTTTATCTCATGACCGTTGCAATGAAAGGTAAAACAGTTTACACTACGATAACTTTATAGAGTTGTAAAATCCTGTCTGTGAGTATTACAAACCGCTGTGCAGTGTTTTGGTGTCTGATAAGACATAAATGCTTTAATCTGTAGTTCCAACTTGACTTCCTGGATCATACTTAAATTATCTTACCAGTACCTTAAACAACTCACCCCCACCAACCATCAGAGTGTAGCCATAGACCTCAGAGTCTTGCCTAATACATCACGATTAGGGGGGAGGGGGGCAGAGAATTTGGCTGAACTGACCTTTCTAATCCAAACACATAAGCACAAGCTACTTTTCAGCTGAAAAAACTGTTTTATACATGATATGTGTATTGTTGGAAAAAAATCACCTGTATTCACAGGAAGTTCCTCTTTAAGAGTTTAACAGTCAAAAACTCAACTAATCTGCTTCTTCAGTGGAGTTAAAGAGAGTCTTAATAACTGATTTAATGTGCTCAGTGTGGTTTGATCAGATTTGACAAGCAGTAATTAAACAAACCATCAACTGTCATCATATTTGGATTCAAATGTAGCTAAATCCTGATTGGTGCATGGAAGTACATGACATCATGTTCCATATCCAACTGGTACCTACCCACATCCAACCAGTCATCTCTAATGCAATACCTGAAACTATTTTAACTTTGGCAGACACTTGTGTGTTTTCAGAGCCTTTAAAGCAAAAAATAAATATTTTCACTGATAAAGAATAGTAGCTACTGAGTGACACCAAACTATGGTCAGCTGTCCTGGGGCAGATTCCAACCCAACCATCTCTATATTAAACAACTCGCAAGACAGATTTTAGCTTGGCAATTCTTTAACATGGTTCACTACAACTAATAGGTCAGATATTTTCTGCAAGTTGCTTCCAGATCTGTGCAGCTTAGTAGCTAAAAGCAACCTTACCATGTTTGGATTGATTCTGGGAATAATAATAATAATAATAATTATTATTTAGTGGTTTATACATGAGAAGCAGTATTTTAAAATCAATTGACCCAAAGCCACTGCCAGTGATGTGTTCAGTGTCTCAGTGTTTGTTAGGTCTTTGTTTAGCCCTCTGTATGAGCTGCAGCTGACTGAGAACTGTGATAATAGATCTGTTTTTCTAAATCTTGTTTGGACATGGATTTTTTTTCAGTTGGTAATAAGTTGACTTTGTTACCATCTTTGTGTGGGTGTTGAAATAGTCTGTTCATTAACTGTAGAAAGTTTTTGACAAATGTGATCATTGGTTGGATTTCATTTTAGTGATAGTCTATGGAGTCACATATGTAAATTTGATCATCAGCACGATTATGATAAGAGTAAGTTGTTTTAAATAATTTCAGCTAATTGGAGTGTGAAGAGGTTCAATAAAAGAGGCCCAAGGATTAACCCTTTTGGGGTCAATGCCATTTTCTTTTTTTTTTTTAATTTCAAAATTTTCCATGAATCTTTATTCGTCTTTCTGTTGAAAACAATGGCTTTCTGTATTTACAAAAATGTTGAATAGTTGAATAATACATTGACCAACAGGGGGCTAAGTCTGGAGGCTTTGGTGGAGAACATATATTTTTCTAGTTAAGTTCCAGGTTTAAAAGTTGCCTCTGTGACTCAAAGAGCAGTTTTTTGCACATCCTTGGGTCCCATTTTATTTCTGATACATATAGCATTTGCCAATAGCCACAAAGTGGTTCCTATCTTGTAGATACGACGTAAACCAATTTAGGACTGTGCCAGAATGTCTAATCCAGTATACTTATCTATCTAGCAATACATTTTTTAAAAGAGAGGCTTAATAACTGATATTTTCAAGACCTTTGGAACATTACCTGATACCTGTAGATCTCATGATCTGTAGTAGAAGTACAGTATATATACACACACTATAAGTGAACTTATTTGCCAGTGTGCATTAACAGTACATGCTTTCAATAATGAAACTATATGGAACTATTAGGTCACATACCAATATTGGTTAAAAGGAAATAATTCTAATAACCAAATCTACTGTAGATGCCAATATGTAGTTTGTCACACCAAAGTTGTAATTTTAAAAACATGCCCAGACTTTAGAACCTTCAAAGTAATACAACACATTACTTTTTGAAAGGAACGTTAACTATCTCTTCAATACAGGCTATTTAAATATACAAGTAATAGAGTTGAAAAGGTAAAATCAGATACCTATTAACATTGGAAAAAATAATGAAAGTCATAGAAAGAATGGTTCTGTTCAGTGCTACATTATTACACTGTCAGTAGTATTTTAATGTTGTAGGTGGTCTAGCTTCTCAATTAACAGCTAGAGGTGGACCCTTTCAAGGGGAACGAGTTCATATGACAAAGTCAATTTGCCTATTGCCAATTAGCACATTCTCTAGAGTTCAGTAACATTACTTGAATTATGCTGGTTCACAATATTTGAAGCGCTCAGTGTATGTTTTACACTTCAACAGCATTCAGATAAATGTATAATGTAAACAATATTTTCCTCTGAAATGTCACGAAGAGTAGCAGGAGACGGACCCAAAAGCAGAGGACTATAAACTATAACCTTTGTTAAAGACTTATGCAGACCAAAAACAAAACGGAACACACACGAGATCAAAATTAGAGAACACTTTCAGATACCTCCCAGTTATTGGTGTTAATCTGGCACTAATTTCCTTGATTATCTGTCAACCTAACCTCCAGTTTCACCGACTCTGCGTGATGGTGGGCCGTTCTAAAGTGACTGAAAGCCTCCGGCAGCAGGTTGTCCAGATGAAGGCCAAAGGGATGACCCTATCAGCCATAGCAAGACAAGTTGGTTGTTCCAAATCTGTGATTTCAAGAATATTGAATCTTTACAACATCAAACTCATTCAAGTCCCACAAGAAGGCTGGTCGTCCACGGAAGACAAATACAAGAGAGGACAGGATACTGCGGAGGATCTCAATGGGCAATCGTTTCCACACTGCAACTGGAATTGCTCGCCAGTTCAGCGCTGAACAGGGTTAGGATCTGTCTCAACGTTTAAGAGCATTTGGACTGAAAGCCCACTCTGCAGTGACCAAACCTCTCATTAGCACAAAGAATCAAAAGGCTAGACTAAGCTTTGCTGAGGAGCATGTTGTGTGGACAGAGGAGAACTGGTCCAAAGTTCACTTCAGTGATGAAAGCAAGTTTAATTTATTTGGGTCCGATGGGAAACATTATGTTCGGCGACAAACTGGAAAAAGACTGAACCCAAAGTGTGTAAAGACGTCAATGAAAGGTGGAGGAGGAAGAGTCATGGTTTGGGGCATGTTTTCTGCAGCAGGAGTTTGGCCTCTTATACAGCTACATGGCAGAGTGAATGCAAATGTTTATCAGAACCTTCAACAACATCTGGTTCCTTCCCTGCGTTCATCACCCAATCAGCCCGCAGTGTTCATGCAGGACAACGCTCCATGTCACACAGCAAAACGGGTAAAGACGTTGAGATCAGGACTCCGGGCAGGCCATGTCATGATTTCAATGTTTTCAGTTTCAAGGAACGTCTTTACCCGTTTTGCTGTGTGACATGGAGCGTTGTCCTGCATGAACACTGCGGGCTGATTGGGTGATGAACGCAGGGAAGGAACCAGATGTTGTTGAAGGTTCTGATAAACATTTGCATTCACTCTGCCATATAGCTGTATAAGAGGCCAAACTCCTGCTGCAGAAAACATGCCCCAAACCATGACGCTTCCTCCACTTTTCATTGACGTCTTTACACACTTTGGGTTCAGTCTTTCTCCAGTTTGTCGCCGAACATAATGTTTCCCATCGGACCCAAATAAATTAAACTTGCTTTCATCACTGAAGTGAACTTTGGACCAGTTCTCCTCTGTCCACACAACATGCTCCTCAGCAAAGCTTAGTCTAGCCTTTTGATTCTTTGTGCTAATGAGAGGTTTGGTCACTGCAGAGTGGGCTTTCAGTCCAAATGCTCTTAAACGTTGAGACAGATCCTTACCCTGTTCAGCGCTGAACTGGCGAGCAATTCCAGTTGCAGTGTGGAAACGATTGCCCATTGAGATCCTCCGCAGTATCCTGTCCTCTCTTGTATTTGTCTTCCGTGGACGACCAGCCTTCTTGGGGGACTTGAATGAGTTTGATGTTGTAAAGATTCAATATTCTTGAAATCACAGATTTGGAACAACCAACTTGTCTTGCTATGGCTGATAGGGTCATCCCTTTGGCCTTCATCTGGACAACCTACTGCCGGAGGCTTTCAGTCACTTTAGAATTGCCCACCATCACGCAGAGTCAGTGAAACTGGAAGTTAGGCTGCCAGTTAAATAGGGGTTGACAGATAATCAAGGAAATTAGCACCAGGTGCCAGATTAACACCAATAACTGGGAGGTATCTGAAAGTGTTCTCTAATTTTGATCAGTGTGTTTTCTGCGAAATAATGTTTTTTGTTGAAATGCCTTAGTTATTTTGTGGAAAAAGTGTTCTAGTAGCATCGTATAGACACAACAAAAAGTCCTTCAACTGTTGAGCAGTGAAGATGACTCTACTTCAGAAAAAATCAGTTTATAAATTGTTCTCTAATTTTGATCTCCTATATATGTATGTGTGTGTATATATATATATATATATATATATATATATATATATATATATATATATATACATACATACATATACACACACAGAGGTGTATATATGTGACCTCTTGAAGCTCATCGAGAGAATGCAAAGCAGTAATCGGAGCAATGGGTGGCTATTTTGAAGAAACTAGAATATAAAACATGTTTTCAGTTATTTCACCTTTTTTTGTTAAGTACATAACTCCACATGTGTTCATTCATAGTTTTGATGCCTTCAGTGAGAATCTACAATGTAAATAGTCATGAAAATAAAGAAAACACATTGAATGAGAAGGTGTGTCCAAACTTTTGGCCTGTACTGTATATATAAAAAAACACAACTGAAAACCAGGACTTAAATACAGACAGTGAGGGAATAACTAATGAGGGAATATGGAACAGGTGACTTGACAGAGGACTGGCAAGGAGCTGATTGGCTGGGGAAAACTCTGGGAACAGGGCAGGGCTAACGAAGCTGATGCAGGGCAGGTGTGGAGGGAGGGAACAGCACAGAGAGACAGGAGGAAAAACAGAGCAAACCAAAAACCCAGAAAATACAATGAAACATAATGGTGCTTGCAGTGTAAGCACAGTCAGAGTAGTTAACATAAGCATACACATTCTCCTATTCTTCTCTGAAAAACAAAAACAGATAAAGCCAAATAACAAAAGGAAAAACACGTGTGTGTATAATAACCTGCAACTGTCAATGCACAACTAGTTTACATCACGTAGAAACCCCAAAGCACCGCTGATTACACCTAGCTCTGTAGCTCTTCCAATAGAGCACATTTATACAATATGTCAGCACAAAGGTTGAATACAATGAGCAATAGTATCTCAAGTGGCCCTTTAATATAATCTGCAATCTATCTTATCTGTCCATCTCCTACTCAGTCCAGTACAACAAACAGGGAAAAAGGAGGGCATCCGGTGGACTGATTGGGGGGACACAGAGCCAGCCTGTGACAGATCTGTGACAATGTAGTGGAGTTAAATGATCAAATAACTGATTTTTCTTTGCTCCCACCTGTAAGGGTCTTTTAGTGGTTTGTTAGTGTTTTTTTTTAATTATATATTGTATGTGTGTGTAGGTTTAGACCTTTCAACTAAGATATGACCTATACTGCACTGTATACACTTCAACTCAACATTAAAAATCAGTAATTATACAGCTAGTTATATAGCATTTCTCAACAAATTAAAGACTCATTTCAGATTTTTTGTAAATGCTTTTCCAAAATATTGCCATAAAAAGTATAAGAATGACTGAAGAATTTATTTTAAAGGCAACACTTACATGTGTGGTCAGTGTTGGATACTGCAGGGAAGCTGTTACACTAAAAGACACTATTATGGAGCACAAAAAATGACATAAGCATAAAATAAATAAATGCAGAAATAAATTATTAAATAAATAAATGCAGAATAATTGCAGAAATAAATGATTAAATACATAAAAAATAAATAGATTTTAGTAATAAAAAAGGACATAATTAAATTAATGTCTTAGATTTCTTTCTACATTTCCATAAACAATCTTTTATTTTGGCTATTAATGTATTTCTACATTTATTTATTTATTTATTTCTACATTTCTTCATTTATTTATTTCTGTGTCCGTATGTTAATAAGGTAGGTGGTCCTAAACTGAGTCCAAAACCGGATTAGTTACAGAGCAGTGATGGTTTTGGCTCTACTACTGCTCCCTTGTCTTGACCGCGGCCCTCAAAGCTCCATCTGAAGTGACAGATGAGCCAAGTGACCACAGCAGTTTCTGAAGGACACTAATATACACTCTTCATTTGCGACTCACTACCAGCATTTTTAAACCGGTGTGGAGCTGCTGTTGACAGTTCTTACAGATACTGAGGGGTCTTCTTTGCTTTTTGTTCAGTAAGTTTATCATTGTCATCAGCTAACCTGTGTTAGCTAGCTAGCTAACCTTAGCCTACTGTAAAACTCACAGCCTGGTAGGGCAACAGTTATTTGTTTATAAATTAGATTTTGAGTTGGCAAGACTCCATACATACGTACTCCATGTAACCACAAATCGTATTTTAATGTAAATATTAAAATGATCAGTCCATCTTAGTTATTTCAATTAAACTACACAAAGGATAGACAGCGATGAAGCGTCTGTTCAGTGTGAAGAACAATCATTTTCTGAACTTAAGTTACATTTATTGTGCATGCGAAGGATTACACTAATATCAGCCAATAGCTGCCACAGCCCAACCCCTGGATGCTTCTGTCTGAAACTACTGAACAAGCTGATGCTCCCATGATGCTGGGCAGAATGAGAGGATGGTATTCATCTAAGGAACGGTTGCTGGATGTCCTGCACCCTCTGCATCAGTCCTGCATCAAGCTTCATTCTCTTCATGCATCCCATATGCTCTTGTTGTGGTGTTCATCACTCACTGTGATACAGCTCTGCCCCTCGCTGCAGGTTGTGGGGCTGTTGATGGACAGAAGTATAACACAAGATGTTCCAAAGTTTAAATATTACATATTTCACGTAGACAGGGTAGTAACTTTTCATGAGTATATATATTCTAAACTATCTTTCATTAAGCTGGAGTGGGTCTTAAATATTGTTCAGTTATATCACTGTTTATCAACAGTAAGTGTCAAATCGCAGTCAAACATTTAGGAACGTAATATTCTTTAGGAAGCTATACAAATCTTACCTTGCAAGCCAGGATCTTGTGAATCCAGCTGCCTTGCAAGGTAAGATGGTGATAGATGGTATAGACAGGTGGTTCATCCAGTCACCTGCCAAGTACAAGTGCCTGCCCTTTTCTAAACAGTTTCCAAGGACAACTTCTCAGATGGTTCTGTGTAACAAACCGTCTGGCATGTCAGGTTAATACTAATCTGGTGGATTGTATAATATTGATGGATGTGAAGTGAGAGTATACTGCTGGACATAAAAATTTTTGTAAACATTAAGCAACAGGGATTAGCTAACGCTAAATCTTAGCCAGTTAGCTTGAATGTGTTACAGGTTCAGAATGAAGCTCTCGTTCAAACTGGTCCAACACATTTATTCACAGGATTACCTGTGCAAAACATATTTAAAACAGTTGTCAGCACATTAGGCCTATTCATATTATTGTGGCGTTAGCTCAGCTTGCATCTGCTCTACTATTTCTGAGCTGTGAACTTCACTGTAATAGTTTAAGTTTACATTCCTCCTTTAAACACCCCGTACTAAATGCTACAAACATCTACATGTGTAAGCTGCACTTGAACATTTTCTACACAATACAGAAACAATATGGAGCACACACAATAATAAACATATTTTCACATCTGCATGAGTAACACTCTCTTATGTTCCATAGATTTCTCTTACTCAGTTTAACTAATTGAAAACATCACATTACACCTTTAAACTCTATTTACTGAATGACCTAGGCAGGTAACTCGCCCTGTTAGCTTTTATATCTGCTGCCTGGGAAATACAATATACCAAGATTTCCAGCCTACATTTCTATAGGCCCACAGGTTTAACTAGGCTGGTTAACTGCCTGTATCTTAATAATATTCGCACTCTTACATACTCTGCACGAACTACTGTGGTGGGTGTACATGAACTAAACATTTCATGGACTTTACTTTCTCAAAATGGCCCTTAATGCTGTTTGTTAACACACATTAGACTGAATTACAGATGGTAATCACTAATGCTAATATTACTCCACGAATCGCTAATGCTAACAGCTAGCGCGTGTCACTTGTGCTTCCAGCACATTCACACATCCCAGCACCGTATATACATTCGAATTCACATTGTATGCGACCCCAACCATTCCAGGCTACTAGGTTACTGACCTGCGTTACTCTGGAAGTGTTATACCATAACCATGGTTATGGCTGTAGTTGCTAGTTACCGCCTGGTTTCGGCTGGTTTAACTCCATCACGGCTCCCGGTTCACTCGGCTCGGCAACGTGTTATTATGGATCCCACTGCTTTACTTGGCAAGACACACCCTGCGTAGCATTCAAGCGCTAGGATAGGCCAGGGGTCCATGCTCGCACCGCTAGTCTCCTAACTGTATGGTCAGTGGGTGTCTGGTGTTGAATAATGGGAAACAGGATGACTGCCATAGAGATGTCGCACCATAAAGAAACAAAAATAATGGTTTAAAGTCTCATTAGCAGCCCCTAGAGGCTGCAATGTTAGTTAAAACCAACAGTACAGAGAGCTGGACAGGAGAAACAACATAATGATATTTTTCTATTGTTAGAAGACTCACCAGTTAAAATGTAACATTTTGTCCTGAGAGTGATGCTAGAGAGAAGGTCATGGAAGTTATCCCGCATTATAGCTGTAAAGAAGAACTGTCATTAAGTTTTGCTTTTGCTTTGCGTCTTTACACTCTTTACACACAACCAAACAAAGCAGGCATAATGCTGCCCCCATGTGTGCTTTTGCATAGCATGCCGGCATTCCGGATCCAGAGGCGTGACATGTAACACAATAGTGTCAGCTCCCTATTAGCTCCCTATCGCGCCATGCCAGCTGTCCCATTTACACAGACGTCGATTCAGCTCTGTGACTACCTATGTAGGCAGCTTATTGGCGGAGCAACTCGCCCCCCCTCAAATCCGTGTCGTACCTTTTATACAGAACAGTGAAGCAGAATAAAGGCACAGTATTCCTGCCTTGAACAGGCTGTGTAAAAGGGGCTACTGTAAAGTTAAGAGGATTGGAGAGGGGGGGTCACCAAAATCATTAGGAATCATCTTCCAAGGGCATTGGCATGCCAATTAATTAATTTGATCTCTTCTTGTGTGATCCGCTCCTCTATCATTAAGGACGTTCCAATGTTCTTAATTCTACTCCAAGGAGCAAGGAGGCTTTCTGCAGGAGGGCTGAGGAAGGAAACACCAGACAGCTTTTAAACAGTTTATACACAGATGATAGTGTAAAATTACTCCCAATGTATAAATTTTATTTGTTTTCCATTCACCATCTAGGTAAAAAGAGTGGGTCTGTGTCAACTCACAGGCCTGGGCCTGTATTTATCAAACTTCTAAGAATTGCATTTAAGAATGCCCTAAAGAACCAACTTAAGAGTAAAAATGTTCTTGGCTGTGTGTCAGCAACAAGACACATTTAGCAAGTGACTTACTGCTACTATCTGCAAAGTATAAAAGTAACTTTTAAGAGGATCTCTCAAGTGACCATGTAATTGATCACCTCAAAGAATAGCCAATCAGAGATATGAATTGACCCTACATATTGCCATATTCTTTTAAAAAATCTTTAAATCTCCGGGAAAAATTTACATGTGAAATTAACAACAATTTAATGTTTATAATGTATAAATATAGAAATAGGGTTAGGGAAATTGGCTGAAATGGAAACAAAATTCTGTTGCAAGACATTCTGCTGTTGGTAGATGAAGTACATCAGAGAAATCATATAATAAGGAGAATTTAGTTCCACACTGACAAGTGCAGACAACAAAGTTGCTTAGACAACCCCGCCTAAAGAAATTAGAAATTACATTTATATACCACCAAATTGCAACAGTAAATACATTTTGCAGAAAATGTATGAAAAAAAGTATGAAAAAAGAAATAAAATGCTGGCTCAATCACTGTCTCTCAAAAAAATGTTTTTCAAACTTATGGCTATGTTTAGGTATTGGCAGCACTTGGTCAACACAATGTGTTTATTAACATTCAGCTGAAACCACTGTCTTTAACTAACTGTACTTTTGCTGCCAAAACCTAACCACAGACTGGACTCAGAGTGTGAACCTTGTAGTCCTGCATCTTGTACGGCCACCATCCACCCCGACCACCTCCCTTTCAACTTGTGCGATTTATAAATGCAGTGCTTCATTCATTCGAAAAAAGAAATAAATTGTCTTGATAGAAGCACTTTGGCCTTTATTTGGTAGATTTTAGCTTGTCATTATTGCCTCTTGTCTTTTAGCAATGACCGCATTTTCATCAAAAACATTGGCAATCATCCTTTGAGCATCATGAATATCCACCTTTACACTCCTCTGCTAGTAGGACAAAAATTAGCATATCAAGATACTGATCAACTGTAAAAATATCACATTTCTGAAAGATTCAAAGATTCTATTTGTTTTATGCTCATACAGTATCTCCAGTGAAATACAGGGGGGCATCTTGAGGCTATGGTAAAGGTCTACTGTACAATAATAATAAGAGCATAAGAGTAAAAATAAGAATTGAAAATGACATGTAACGGGCAAAATTTAAAGTAGAAAACAGTCGTAAATATATGTAATATAAGTATTAAAATGCTTCATCTTATGACGATGTAAACATAATGCAAACTACAGTCATGACACTCCATCTTGGAACCCAGCTGCTGTGTGAACATTGCTCTGCTTGCAGTGTAATATTAGCAGAGTTGATACAGAGTAGAGCAGAGTAGATGGAGAGCCCAGAAATGCATATCACTGTCACAGCCTGTTGTCTGTAGACATCAGTGAAATAGATTAACTAGACAGCTGTAGCAACACACTGGGTCTTCCCTCATTATTGAGGAAATGGAAATGCATTTGTGTGTGCAGTATATATGTGTGTGTCGAGCCAGGGGAGTCCTGTCTGGGACCGAAGTGTGTGTATGATATCACCTGGGGATTAGCATTCTATCCCTGATGGGAATGATGTCGCCTATTTGAGTAGTTCAGTGTGTCTAAAAGTGTGTGTGTTTGATGCCATGTTGGGTTTGTGTCTGTGACCTTGTGAGGATGGTCAGTCCACTATAAAGTTCATGGGTGCTGGAAAGTTGGAAAGGTCATGAGCTCACTGGCTGAAAGCTTGGATTAAGGATGGGTATTCTCCAACAGTATGTCCTTCAACTAGACCCAGACCATCTCACGGTCACACACGAACACACACAAACACACACACACACACACACACACACACACACACACACACACATTGGCATTCTCTCTCATTTAGCAACTGAACACAAACACTCCTGTATGATTTAAAAACTTTATGATTCAAATTAAAGACATTGATAAGTAACTGATCTCTCTGATGAGATCTGAAACAAGCGTATTGTTTTACAGTGTCTGACTTTAATTGATCTAATTATATCACCCTCTGGTGGTTGGATTTGGTTAGATTCAGTTTAAATGAAAAGGCTTGGGATATAAAATTATTGTATATAAAACAGTTTGAAAAAAAGAATATAATACATTAAAAAAGTCCCCAAAAATCACAATATTTTGTAAAAAGAGCGAGTGCAGTTACAGAAAGGAAAAAAAAAAACCAAAACAAACTATAACGCATATCAATCTAAACAATCAGATTTAGATTCAGTGTGTTGTTTCATTCTAAATGAACATTACGTTAGCCTGAAAGTTATGCTCATTTAAAACAAATAGTATCAGGGATCAGTATGGTTGGCAAAATAATCACCACTCAAGGTCTACTTACTAGCTTTATTGAGCTTTTTACCTTATCTCATGATCCCTTAGTGAATGACGCTGGCTCAAGTATCACTGTGTGACAGGATAACAGGTGGTGGTATATGGGTGGAGATGGTAACTCTTGTCTCTGTTCAAACATGGTCTTTGGTGTCAGATGTGAATGTCCTCCTTGATTGTTCTCTCGATGACCTTTGACCTCTTCACAGTGGATGCTGTGGGCAGTTTTGGTCTTTTCTTTGTTTTTAAGAAAACTTCACAGAGCACATTTAATATTCCGCAAATAGAATCTTCCACTCATGTCCAAAGCTGTATGAACAATAAAAAAAAAAGATTACTTGCGCCTGCAGTAGTATGGAAGAAGTAGAGAGCAGGTCTATAGCCTCCATGTGACCAGACTCCATACTTCACCACAGTAGGACTTGATATCCTGTTATATGTGTTGCTGTAGGGCACATTTTCCTGTGAAAGGTCCTTTGGATATGCTAAAGAGTTGTAGTTTACAGGCTGTGCTAGCCACACACATGCACTGTTACTCAGGTTTACTACTGTAACTGATACAAGGTTCATATTTTAGGCTTCACACCTGGAAAATAGCTTCAGCTGTGTAATTTCAGCATAGAGAGCGAGAGAGTGAGAGAGAGAGAGAGAGAGAGAGAGAGAGAGAGAGAGAGAGATCTGTCCCTGTCAGAGAGGAGTGAAGGGACAAGAGGAGGTGAAGAAGAGGGTGAGGGGTTCAGATGAACCTGATAGCACTAACTGAGTATAGAACATTTGGGTCAGTTGAGGGGGGTGGGAACCTGTTTAATACACACTCATACATACAGTACAAACATGAGCACATGTACACACTCATTAAGTAGTCATTAGAATGTGACAGAAAGCTTCCTGTCATCACCTCTAATGAGAAGAACTGACCTGAACTAGACATATGCATACTCATCAAATACATACCAAACAACAACAACAACTTCTTGCAATGAATAGATACTAACACCAAAAAAGCAAAACATGTTGAACAGTTAGGACACGCAGCAAAGAACAGACATGTCTGCTGTAAAGGTATAGGAGCTGTTGTTGTGCCATTTAGCTGTCATTGCAACCTTAAAGGACAGGTTAAATGGCAAACGTACTGCATTTATATAGCGCCTTTCTAGTCTTCCAACCATTCAAAGCGCTTTGCACTGGATGTCAACATTCACACGCTGATGGCAAGGTGCCAACCTGCTCATCAGGAGATTTAATCTAATATTCATTTACACACCGCTGGGGCAGCCTTTAGGAGCAATTTGGGGTTCAGTATCTTGCCCATGGACAGTTTGACATGCGGGCTAGAGGAGGATCGAACCTGCAATCTTCTGATTAGTGGACGATTGTGAACCATGACAGGTTCACACTTTTGTTTTAAGTCTGTGTTAAAACAACAGTCAGGTGTCCATATGAACACTGAAAGGGGTTTTCCTCGCTGTAATCACTCCTCCTGTTCATACTGGCTATTAAAAGATCCCCTTCAAATGTGCTTTCAACTCAAGTGATGGGGGCCAAAATCCAAAGTGTGTCCACTCAGTCATTTTATGCAAAAATGTTTTAAAAGTTTATCTGTAGCTTATATGAGGCTTCAGCAGTCTGAGTTAGTCATCTCATGTCATTAGTAGTTAATTAAAGTCCGCAGGTCCAGTGCCTGTGAGGAGAACATGTGCTCAGTCTGTCAGCAATATAAGTCATAGATCACACAGGTAATCATATTGTCAGACCGATTCCCACTGCACTTTCAGTGTAAGCTAATACTGATACTGCAGTAGATTGAAAGGAAACCAAGCAAATGTTTTACGATATGATGTACATTAGTTTGAAATATGTAGAACAATATTACTTAGTGGTAGTGATAGTGAACTATCACAAGTGTAAGTAAACTATGAAATATAAAACATGTTCTGTCATGTCTTAGGTTCTCAGAAAGACAAAACTTAGTAGAGACAGTTTCTCACGTGTTTCATTGGTGGAACTAAATTCACTTTCAATGTTGATTCAAATCATCAAGTTACTGTCAAGGGAGAGAATGTGAACAAATTGTTGCACACAACATCACTTGCAGTGTAACTGCATTCAGTCCTAACTGTACAACAATGTGGAAATGTGAAATCAGTGGAAACATTGCAGAACACACTACAGATCACAATAATAATAAAGTTTATTTATATAGCACTTATTAGAACGAGCAAATACAAAGTGCTTCACAAGGCATCATTAAAAACAAATATAAATACATCAATAAATAAAGATTATAAGAAAGCCTTACAATAAAAGTGAGATTTCAGAAGCGACTTATGTCTACCATATACTAGAAGACTTTTAAAAGACTTTTAAAAGACTAAAGTCAGACACCCTCTCACATCTAAAGACAATGTGTCATAAATCACGTAGTTTTTAGTCACAGACTAAGGTTTTGCAAAGACTGGGGATCTTGCAGGGTCACTATTTGCAAGACTACAGCTAGATTCCTTTTGAGATTATTTCCCATCCTGCTCCTGGTGGAGATTTACAAGAAGAAAAACTGTGGAGCAGACAATGGAGCAGAAACAGAAGCCGCTTTTGGCCACAGCTGCCTTTGTGTGTGCAGTGGTTTGTTCTGAAAACCAGCCAAAAAGAAAATGTAAATCAATTAATTCATTCAGTTATAACTGAACAGCTGTGAAGAGAAACAACAGACACTGCAAGCTGATTGTCCCTGTTAACTAATTAACATTTAACTATTTTTTTACATTTTAACTTTTTTTTTAAATAAATAAATTTTTTTGGGTTCAAATTTCTTAAAATCATATCAGCTAAGACAATCACATTTCAAAAGGTGTCGTCCTGTATTTGTATTTTTACAACTTTAAAGCAGCTACACAGTTTATACAGTTTAGTTGTCTGCAATGCAAGTGGATGTGCTTTCGCAGTGAATTCCTCTATGAGGATGTTTCTGTGTGGTAGTTTCACCCTCCCTCTCCCCCATCATCACCTTTAGTCGGCCCTATGGGGCAAACAACACTACACCATTTACCCAAAGTAAAACTCTAACACCTTTTAAAATACCCAAACCATGGGATTTATTAACATAAAGACACTCAAAACAACCACGACAAGACTAAACAGTCAAAAGACAACAGAAACACTAAATAAAATAAAATCCCAGGCTAAGGGGCAGCAAGACCAGCAGTCCACAAACAAGAAATCTTTGTCTGAGTATTTTACCTTTTAACCACTTCCTTTCGTGGCCCATGTGCACCTCATGGTGGACTTATTAGGTGTAGAAGACCTGGGTGGAGCAATAGACAGGAGAGGAAAAGGACAAACAGCACAGGCAACACATACAGCTGTAACACCCCCACCCTTAAAACAATGAAAAAATAGTTTGTCCCACAATCACACATGAGTACAAAAACATTTAAAATTCAACGTGGCACTAATATAGCACGTCACAGTTCACTGTGACAGTTACCACCTATTTATTCACTGCAATGCATTTTACTTGAAATGAGATGAGTGCTACTTACCAAGGCTGTATGTTAACACCTTACTGCCTGTGAGCATATACCAGTCCATATTGTATTTAAACTCTTGCACCAAATAATTCTGCCACTTATTACTCAGATAATTCTTCAATAACAAACAGCAAATAAGATGTGCAATTAAGTCACTAGATAATTGGGACTACTACTGACAAAAGGTGTCAACCTGGGTCAAAGGTGGATCAAACCAACCTGCTGAGACAGCAGCAACAAGACCTTAAAACACGAAAGGGGAAAAGTTACTGCCACTGAGTTTAAGAATGAGCAGCACTCTAGTAAGTAGCCATACAAGTGAGTGCCACTCCCACTAAACACAAAATGGCTACCACCATGAGGTGAATGACACCATAAAAAACAAAGTTACTGCATTTACTTACAACGAACACAACACAGGCGACCAAAACGAAAGTGGATTGCATCAGCCAAAAACCAAAAACAGTCACAACAAGTAGACCAACTACAAAGTTGCTGCTATACACCAACAGCAACACACAAAGACCCAACAAAAGTGAACTGCCACTACCACTACAAAAAATGGACACCATGTGGTCTAAAATGACATACACGTTACTGTGAGGGATGTTGGTAACCAGCAACACACAAAGTGACCTGACAAACTGGGAAGCCCCCCCACTACACTAAGATCCACTGATCTGTGGAGTGACTACATCCCACAAACAAAAAGGTCACAACTACTAAGCAGCTACAATTAAATACACAAAAACAGTAACATCCAAAATGACCAAACTAAAGTGGACTGCAACAACCCCAACATGAAGTGGTCACAGTGTAGTCAACTACACACAAATGTTGCCAACTTACCCCTAAAATGGGGAGTGCAGTTACCACAACACAAGGGTCACAAACCACAAGTTACTGCACAAAAAAGTATTTATCACAGTTGCACAAGAAAAAGTGACCAAAAAGATTCATCTCACACAAAAAGATCACAACCAAGTTGCTGTGCAAAGTACAAAAACTGGGGAACAAGCTGTAAAGAGGCACCCCAACCCCTACCTGCCTACCGAGATGGCTAACTAGCCTAGCTAGTCTTCAGTGGCTTGCCGAGCTTGAGGCGACTTTAAATGCTGAACCCAGAGCATCACTGAAGACCAGAGATGTAGCTAACTATACACTGAAGCGTGCCCCCACTCAGGATTACTACTAAAAATAAGAAAGGCAAAACAACAAAGAGTAAAGCTCTTCAAACCTGCCCGGTGGCTACCTAATCAGGGTGCTCAAAACTGAAACTCCAAGCTACTGAAGCAGTTACACAGTCAAAAGCACAACTAAACAAGCAACAACAAGAAATGATCTAACGTAAGAGATGATCACTACACTCAAACACATTTACATCACCTCCTGGACGTTCAGATCATTTGTCACGACCTGGCTCAAAGGAAGGACAAAATGTGGAGACCACACATGACTCTTTAAAGTAAAATAAATTTATTTATGAAACTTAAATTCAGTATGCAATCAGTTCATCAGTGTAGGGCCGTCACACCCCCCTCCTTAAGCGTGAGGTCCCACCTCAGGCCCTGAAACAAAGATAAATATTAGATACAAGAAAATCCAATTCATATCAGACAATTTTCTAATACATTATGATCTACAAATCTCCAATTAGATCAGCACATTGGTAAATCAACAACCCTTTAAATTAACAGACCAAATTCTCTGCCCCCCCTCATCTCCATTAACATCTAATGCAAAGGTGCATGTGACAATACATCTGCAAGTACATTTTCTTTGCCCTTAATGTGATGTATGTCCAAATGATAAGGTTGTAAGACCAAGGCCAATCACATCACCAGCCGGGGAGCCGCAAGCATGGGATCTGAAGACAACAAGCTCTTTACTTGGTCAAATGCCTGTTGACAACTTGAAGACCAAATGTATTTAACATCAGCCTTCAACAACTCAGTCAGTGGGGCCACTACAGAAGAAAAATTGGCACAAAAACTTTGGTAATAACCAGCCATTTCCAGGAAACGCAACAACTCCCGCTTAGGAACGGGAAATGCCTGTATTGCCAAAACTTTTGCATGAATAGGACAAACCCCCCCTTGCCCCACAACCTTACCCAAATAGGTTACTGTAGCTTTCACAAACTCACATTTGGACTGGTTCACAGTCAAGGGGGCCCAAACCAGCTTGTCAAATAGAGCCTGTACTCTCTTTAGGTTCTTAACATGTGTCACTAAGAATTACCACGTCATCCAAATAAACTGCACAGCCCTCCAACCCACACACAGCTTTGTTCATTAACCTCTGAAATGTGGCTGGGGCATTTTGCAGCCTGAATGGCATGACTGTGTAAGAGTAGAGGCCTGATGGAGTCACCAAAGGACCAAGGACCAAGGATTTCTCTTTTAGAAAGGGGAACCTGCCAATTGCCCTTAAGACGATCAAACTTACTGACATATTTGGCTTCACCCACCTGATCAACACAATCTTCCAGGAAAGGAATCTGGCTTTGTCACTGCATTAACCTTTCAAAAATCAGTCCTATGTGTGGAATCAGGCTTGCTAACCATGAGACAGGGAGAGGCCCAGCTAAATGAAGAAGGTTCAGCAATAACATTTTCCAACATTTATGACACTTCTGAGTCTAATATTTTCCACTTCTCTGGAGAAACCTGATAGAACCACTGAGTGATGGGCTTAGCATCCCTTACATCAACATCATGTTCTATTAAATTAGTGTGAGTAGGAATATCCGAGAACAGACATGGGTAACTTTGAATAACCTCAACCAGCTGTTTACATTTATTTTCATACAAATGTCCTAGTAGTGTATTTAACTTACTTGCTAGAGTTTCTGAATTTTTAAGTTGTGGTTGCAACACCCCTTCACCAGACATTACCTCCTCTTCTTCAAGTACTGACATAGAATTATGTGCTATTAGAGCTGGACAACCTTGGACAGCTTCACCTGAAGTAGCATGTGCATGATAATGTTTGAGCAAAGTCGACATTCACTGATCATATACCACAGACAAAGGACCATCATGGACAGTGTGTGCAAAAACAAGTTCTTTGGGACTAAATCCTATACTTTCTTGAACAACTTCTCTAGTCGCCAACAAGAACCACGGTAACCCCTCCTCCCAATCTGCCTTAAACTCTGTGCAGCAAGTATGCAGCAATGGTTTTAAATGCTGATGAAAGTGCTCAAGTGCACCTTGGCTCTGCGGATGGTATGCTGAGGCCTTATTATGTGTCTTTATGTGAAGTTGTTGGAGGTCTTGTGCAAACAACCGAGATGTAAAATTTGACCCTTGATCAGTCTGTATTATTCTGGAATGAACTGACTGATGGCCTTGACTACAGATTTTGCAGAGCTTGTACATAGTGGATAAGCAGCTGGATATCTAGTTGACTGACACATTACAGTTAACAAATAAGAACAAACTGACTTGGACTGGGGAAGAGGACCCACACAATCAATAATAAAAGATGTTTGAATGGCTGTCTCACTGCAGGTATTGGATACAAAGGAGCAGGTTTTATAATTTGATTAGGTTTACTGGTAACCTGACATGTCTTTATATATGCAGAAATATCATGTTTTAAACGTGTTTTTTTATGTCCTGCAACATTATCATTAGCTGTCTGAATTACTGATGTCCTCAACTTTGTAGTCAGTACAATTTGCACAACAGGATCACCACTGAATGCCTCTCCATGAGGAGCCCACATCATAAGCAAGAGGCCATCCTGGAGGAAATATCCCTGCCCAACTTTTCCTACCTGAGATGTAGGCAAAACCAGGTCATGCCAGCCATGTCTTTCAGAGACTGGTTCTTTCTTTGTTCTTTCACCAGCTCTGAACGAGAAACAGAAAGATCAGGTGGCAGTGACAATGCAAACTTTTTTACATCACAAGAGTTTTCTGAAACCGTATCTCTATCAGCCACAGCAGCAGCCATTGCACGAGTCACGGCACAAACTGTAGACGCGGCTTGCTCTGATTCATTGACCCCTTGCAGTTCTAGAGCACAGACTGTAGAAACAGCCTCCTCTGGTTCAACGACCTCTGGAGGTTCTAGGGATGAAGCACAGATCTTCTTTGATTGTACTGACACATCAGAAATTTGTACACTGTCTGGTCTTACGTCATCTGGCCACACACGGCCACCTGCCAGGTAATTTCCTAAAATGATCAATTCCTTCAACCGGCAGCTCCAGATGAACACCAACCTCCGCCTTCCCCTGTACCAAATCACAGGAGAAAAACATTTTATGCACAGGCACAAATCCCCCTAACTGGAACACAACTCCTGGTGTCTGAACCTGGAGAACAAGGCAAGATTGCTTCCCTCACAAAGGTATGCAAAGCTACTGAGTCCCTCAAAATTTTGACTGGAACTCTCTTGTCACTTCCAATTAGTGTTACAAATCCGTCAGACATGAATGGAGCATAACCCAAGTCAATCTCAGAGGTGTCTATTGGCTTAACCTGCATTTTAAATGGAGCCACCACTTCTGCTGCATAATCAACTGTGGGATGATAAATAAATGCAGCTAAACCAGCCGACTTCACATGGTAAATTTTGCTTTTTTCTTTTAGCAAAAGGACATTCTTGTTTTCAATGACCATTTTGATGGCAATAATTACACACAATTGGATCACTTTTTCCAATAGGCTGCTGTTCCAACTTTGTGGACAAAGAATCTGCTTTCTGGGATTTGTCCTTCGACCTCTCACCAAAGATACGCTTGTCAACACATATTCATCAGCCAGCACTGCAGCCTCACTAGGACATGTGACTTTGTGTACATTAATATATGTGGCGATATAATCGGGCACAGACTGTTTTAACTGTTTCAGAACAATTAGATCACATAACTTATCAAAAGTTTTCACTCCAGATAAAGAGCACCAGTGATCAAAATGTGAAATCAAATCCTGTGCAAATTCCATGCGTTTGTTTAACATTTTTCACCAGCCCCTGAAACGTTGACAATATGCTTCTGGAACTAACTTATATGCCTTCAAGACAGCTGATTTTACAGTTTTGTAATCTTTACAGTCCTCAGAAGATAGAGCAGAGTAAGCTTTTTGTGCTTTACCTGTAAAGACACACTGTAACATTAAAGTTCGATCCTCATCAGGTCAGCTTCTTGAATCAGCAACCTGTTCAAACAAACAAAAAAAGTTTTCTACATCATTTTCATTAAACCTTGGCAACAACCTAAAGTTGCTTGCAACATCAAAACATGAACCAGTGGTTTCCTCATTTAAAGCAGATGCAGACATTCTACCTTCCTTAATCAATGCCAATTTTTGCGGTTCCAAATCCAATTTCAGCTATTCCTTTTTTGTATTTGATTTTTTCCATCTCCTTTTCATGTTCCAACTTCAAAAGCAGCAATTCTTTCTGCTGTTCAAATGTTAAGCCAGTCATAAAAGTACTTACACTACTCTTACCTCCCCCATCCATTAGCACACCACATTCTTGGAGGTTAGGCCTTATGATACTCTTCAGGTTCTCCTTTGTTTGTTTGGGCTCAACTTCAACAGAGTAATGTTGAGCAATCTTCATAAACTGTTCCTTGGTACATTTCTTCAAGTCATCAAAGGGAGACCGAATTAAATCTTTCACAATATTATCCATAACCAACCAACCAACCAAATCTAGCAACCTAGAAAATCAAATTGAGGTAAACTACCAAAATCTTTGTGCTATACAACAAGTGGCCAAAAAACTGCAAACAAACTGCACTTTCCCCATTCCTAAACTAGCAAGAATAATTAACTGACTAAACTCATCCCTAGTCTTTGGACAGATACTTGTGGTGTAACCCAGTGGGACTGGAGGGCAACTGCATATAAACAGCGACCCCCCAAGAAACCCTGGATGTGATTCTGAGCCAATTGCTCTAACCACTTTCTCTGTCACACTAAAAAAAGAGCCCAAAATGGATTGGATTAATGCTCTTTAAACTAAATTAAAACCAAATTTTTACAGTATTCCCGGCCGCTATGACCCACATCTACAAACCAACCAATCAGAATATGACATTAAATGACACAGAATACACTGGCCAGCATGACATTTTGTAAAAGCCATTTTTCAATACATTCCAGAAAAAAACATTATGTATGTAGCTGTAAAAAAAAATAAAAAAATAAAAAAAATAAAAATCTTTATGTAACTATATATAGAAATTTTGAGGTAGATGTCAACTACGACTCCCAAGGTGCATTTTAGCAAGAAAACAGCCAATCATCAATCTTAAAATTCAGTCAGGCATGCCGTTAATGATGGGCAGAAGCTACAGTGTCGAGAAAAATGATTTTACAATACACAGTGTAAATCAGTTCAGTTTTAATTTCTGGGTCACTTTTGAGTGAATTCAGCAACTGTGGTGCTACTATGGTTTTGTTTACAACTTTAATGACAAAGTGACTGGTTTCTTCTCCATAGCAACAGCAGCTGAGGCTCAGTAGTTGAAGTAACTGAAACTGGTGGTTACAATATAAAACTATAGGATTGAACACTGAGGATATTGTTTAAAGAAAAGTTTGAAATGGGAATACAGAATGGGGAAAAACACTTGCAGAACCAGCAGCCCCTCCCACCACAACTCTATAGCGGAACCTTGGAACTGGTCGACCTGCATGGAACCCAGCCATTGTAAGAGTTATTAGTTACACCTGTCCTTTTCCTGCTATAACATGTCAGAATATCTGCTGCTCTTGAATAGCTGGGTCTTTAGCTTTAGCAGGATGCTCAACTGTCTGTACTTCTAGTTTGTGTTAGCCGCCCTGCTACAAGTTGTTTTTTTTTATGAACTAGTATTGTGTAGTCCTTCAACATAACCAAAACAATTAGCAGGAAGTACCTAAAAGTTGCATAGAGTTTCAAATTGGGGTGTTGATAAAAGCCAATATAAGAAATACTGTCTTATGCATCTTTAAAGGAATGTTCAAAGCCTGTTTAAGCCTAGACTATGTTGAGTGGCAGGAAGTTTAGCATGTTGAATGTTGGTTAGCTCCATGCTAACATAGCAGCAATTCTCAAACTGTGGGGCCGGAGATGTAACAGATCTCCTGCCCTGTCATGCTACCAAGGGTATCAAGATTCAAGTTAGCTAGATCTATTCAAAAGACAAAACATCATCAAAACATCAGCTTCCAAATTGAGGCATGACAGAAGCTTTGAGAACCATTGTGGTACAGTACGTTTAATGACCTTCCTTGCTGTAACTATTGTATAGGTGTTGGTCTCAACTTTGTGGTCATTTTGTATGGTGTCTTGTATAGTTATACTGAAAAGTGTTTCTGATTAATCTATGCTTTTATAAATTCTTATTATTGATATAAATTGGGTGGAGACAGCATTAGTTTTAGTGGGATATACCAAATAAACTGGCAACTGAGTATGTATTTGTTTTCCACATGTCAGTCAAGCCTTGTAAACATATTTCATTGGTTTCAGAGGCTTAGAGTTTGCCATAAAAATAGATGAATTTCAAGGTTTATGTTATATCAGTGCCAGAAATCAGTACTCCTTCATTAACCCTCATTGGCTGAATTTGACCACTGTATATAGTTTGTTCTGCAGCTGCCCAGCTGGTCTTGTCAAGGCCTTTTTATAGAGGCAGCCTTCTCAACACCATGGCACAAATGTTTTCTGGAGCGCTTTATCCCGGAGGGATAGGGTTACACGTGCACAGGCACGTGCACACACTTAGACACAACAACACACACATTTAACCACTTTTATTTATGTCCATTTATGTCTCATAGTGTAACTGTGCAAATACACTATGTTTGTATTGCACAAACATGGGAGTTTTCTTCTATAATGTGTGGTTGGATGGTATAAAAAAGACACACATACTGAATACACACACAAATACAGTCTCCCTGGCCTTGGTGGGTATTCCTGGTGAAGTTAAGTCAGGGGGAGTCTCTATGTCGCTTCTCTCTCTCTCCTTACACACATCAGCAATGCTGTATGTGCGTGTCTGTGTTACTGTGAGTGAGAAAACGAGAGAGACAGATGCTTTATATTTCGTGTGTGTGAGATGGTGTATGCATGGTGGTGAGGACTCACCTCGGATTTCCTCTGTCTGCATCCCCTGATTAACGATCTCTGTCTGTGTGCTGGGATCTCCTTTTCTTTCTCTACTCCATTTGTCTGTTGGTCTGTTTAGCTGTTTGTTTACCCTCTGTCTGCTTGTGTATTTGTCTGACTGACTGACTGGCACAGAGCGAGGTCGACCAAGTATGACAGCCTCCCCAAGCTCCTCCAGCGGCTTAGAGGTCCTCCTTTCCACTCTGCAGGTAGGGATCCACAGAGCAAGCTATGCATGTGTGTGTGATCCTGTATGTGTGCTGGGGTTGCATGTGGTTATATGTATTGTACTTTTGTATTGTTTAATATACCTCATGCGTTTTCTCCAGTATGATGCTGCAAAACTAACCACATCTGAGCTGTTAAATTTTAAGGGTTTTTACTTTTTTATTACTAGTTATACGGCATACATTTTGAATAACTGCAACAATGACATTTGCAACAAAGTTTCATCTCAAATGTAGACGTCATAAAAGTCCTAGCTATATTAGATTTAACGAAATGTGCAGTTTGTGAGAATGTCACATGAACCAGCATAAGCATCAAGTGATGAGACCATAGACACCAAAATGAGTCATGTATCCCCAGGAGATTTTGGGAAGTACAGTATGTTCACTGAAAGCTGACCTCTTGCATTATCAAAAGGGTATTAAAATACCCTGCTCAAGTCAAAGTAAGAAGTTAAGGTACTAGCATGCTCCAGCTCTCAATAACTGGTTCTATGTGGTCACTGTAAGAAAGAGCCAGTGAGGCATCCTGACTGTAGACATCTCATTATGAACATGTCCTACCAACCAGTTCCTCTCTAATTCATTGATGCTCCATCTTTTCTTCCTTATTTAAAGATTTAAAAAAAATCTTTTTTGAATTTTTTTGCTTTTTTTAAAACAAAGATAGCTTTTTAAAGCAAAGACTTCTTGCAGACTGAGCTACACAGAAAAATGCTCTAAGCACTCTGACATATAAAATCCCTCTGATAAGACTGTGACAGAATTCTTTCTAAAAGTAGTGCAGAGCAGGTTTTGAGATATCTGACTCTCAGAGACAGATAATTCACAAATGAAATCCCTGTAGAGGACATTCTGTTTTCTTTTCTTTAATCCCACTGGACACAACCTTCTTTTAATTCCTAAAACATGAAGGTCAGTGCAGACACCCAAGACCTGCATGAAGTGACCTTTTTACCAAGTGGGGGTTGACCAGTGACACTCACCAGATCAACACTGCTTTCAAAAACCCCTCTTGAGGAACCATGGCTAACAAAATAACGAAATTAATGACTGAACTAAAAGCATAAACGACCCTTGGGTCATTTGAACCAGAGAAAGGACCTGACACAGAGGTTGCAATAAATTTGAGAAGTGCATTCCTTAGTGACTTCTCATTGGTATAGCTCCTATTTCAGCCAAGTTTTAATTAATGTGAATTAGGAGGTCTAATCATCATGAAAACCAGGTAATGTGGCTCAGCATAAGTTTCCCTTAAGTATGGTCTAACTTTGATAACTGTGCGATATAAAATGACTGAATTAATAGAATCTAATTTTATTACATTTCTCACCGTCTGACAACACTGACATCAATTGACAGCGTATAGCAAAGTCTTTTGAACACTAAAAAATATGTGTTGTTTTATGGACTGCATTTATTTCTATTGTACCCTCACAGCTGCTTCAACCTTTTTATGTACTGTAGTATTAGACATTTATATTTTTGATAATGTTAGACACCTAATATTTGAGAAAGGACATGTTGAATATGTTGAATTGAATTATTATGAAAGCAGCGCTAATGTTAAACTATAATTTTCTGAATGTTTTTATACAGTACACTGCTACATACAATGTTATCATGATGGATTGGACCATAGTGATGTTTTGAAGTATGTGACATTTGCCTGTAAGATTCAAGATTTAATTCCCTAAGAATCAAAAGATAGGAAACGTCATTTTAGGCCACAGAGGAGAAGTCAACATTTTAGCAACACCATGTTTCTTTTGAGACAAAGGAATTACATACTCATTAGTATTTGTGGTGCAAAACGCTGTTCAACATGCCCCAAAACTCTAGGAACTGATAAAAGCAATCCTCATTTTTCTCTAGGCTGGTTCCTCACTGCTGCAGTTATTTTAAGTTCCTCTTCCTTTAGACGTCTTTTTTACTTTCTTTTTGTTCTTCAACGACAAAGTACACACACATTTTAACCTTTAACTGAAACAACTTTCAGTTTTCTTTTGTCTTTTATATTTTTGCAATTATTAAGTCCTGCGTTTCCGTGTGTAAGTTAGTTTTTTACCTTTTGAAATTTTTCGAGCCTAAATCAAGTCAATGTAGCCAAATCAAATTTGATTTTGACTCAACCATAAACCTCAACCAACAAAGCCAACAAAAGCCTGAACTCAACCCTGGCCCACGTCACTCCAAAACCCAGAGACAGCGACGCATCTGCCGTAACTTCTGCCATGTCTGACAGCCTCAGAGAACCGGGACCTCCGTCTGCCATCAGGCCTCATTTGCTCAATGACATGCTGCAACATGGTCTGGGAGCTTAGCCGACAGCGAAGATTCTTCCACGGTATAGCCTTGAAGCAAGATCAGCTGAAATTCGCTGGTGACTCAGCACTGCAGCTCACAGCGCCATCCTGCAGCTAACAGGCCTGGACCCAAAATAGGCTACGCCTGCGAGCCTAAACACGGTACAACAACCCAGACCTTTCAAGACAACGACCACAAAGTAGGTATAACAACATGGCTCCAGTGATGAGTTGATGTTGAATAAAATAAGAAACAATTTCCTTAGAGAAGTTAATTTTCCTAGATCCCCTCTGTTCTTTTATAACTTCAAATCACATACATACGTCATCATTATTGCCAACCCAGTGACCCAGTTATCTCACAATTAATTCAATTGATTATTTTGTTTATCATGTATCCTTTAGAGGTTTGCTATAAATACATGTCTTCATTTTATCAGTAAGAAGTTGTTTGTTTGTGTCCTTTGAGAGCAGAAGGCAAGTGGTCAATGTATTGTAAAGAACTTACGCTTAAAGAGACTGACTGATTAATTATACAGATTTTCCCTTTAAAAAAGGGTGGTGCCCTTAACCAGTGAAAATTTTAATATTTAAGTAGATATGATACTACATATTGGTGCCCTGCATGAGGCCTATCAAACTGCTCTCTTTCTGCTTTTCAAAGAAATAAACAGACAACATTAGCTCAGTGGGTTAGTCAGCTGCCCCTGCATCAAGAGTCACTGGTTTAAATCTTGCCTGTGCCATTTTTAATTTACTGGCAAATTTCCCCAGTGAGGGCCCATAAAGTTGCAGTCTATCTTGGCTTGCAGTTGCTGTGGGCATAATGGCGCTAGTATTAGCATGTTAGTTTGTTAGCCTGCTAGCATTAGAAGCAGGGTTGCCAACTTTGGGTAACTGGCTGGAGTGAGATTTTGATGCCATGGGCTTAATCACGCGTATGTGCACATGCATGCGTACTTATTCACATGCACATTTTTGGATTCAATTCACTATCAGTGTTTAAAACAGTACACAGTTTGCACATGTGGTAAGAATGGGAGCTTAGGTCTAAGATTTACAATTTTACAATATTAGACATACAGTACGCCAACCCAGTAAAAGGCACGCAGGTTCGTTCATCAATGAAGGTCAAAGATGTGTTGTATCACACAGCCAAATCTACACATGACCACACTCACTCAGCCAAATACATGAACACACACACACACACACACACACACACACACACACGCACAGCCAAAACTACACCATCACACTCACTCACTTAGCCAAATACATGAACATACACACACACATACACACACTAAGCCAAATACTGTATATACATCAGTGTTTCTCACTATTTTTTTCATGGGTGCCGCACTGGCAGGATGGAGAGCCACACTAACCATGAAGTAAATCTGCCTACTAATTTCTCATCCCATGGCATACAATATGTAACGCAGCCAATACAATCTGAATTAAAAATAGGCTTACCTTTATACGGGGATGAGCAGAGGCATACATTTCCTTAACTTTCTTCATGTTATATTTGTAGTGTGTTGTGCGATGTGATGGGTATCGTTTGGATTTATCAATACTACTATTCTTATCGATACCCCTTATTGGTCCGGTATTAGCCTAACCACTGTGCTGTGGTTGTGTAAAACATACCGGCGGTGGATGGGACACTGCAGACAAGGCAGTTGGAAATATCGCTTTTCTACATATTGCTTGTTGAACAGGTGGTTTGATAGTACTTATTGGCTTTTTACTCACAAAGATTTTGTTGTGGGCGTAGTTGTCGTTGACTCCCTGTCAATTCTTCAGTGATGGGGTTACTATGCCAAATGCTAGCTCACACAGTCAGTCAGTTTGAGGAAAAAGTGGATATACAAAGATTTTTTACCAGTAAAGGGGCTGAAGCTGAAGCAGTGGCACAAACATATGCTGAGACAGGAAAACAAGGTGTATAAATGTCTGTGTGAGTTCCAAGTTATATGAACATGATATGAGCAGAGCATAAGTTATATAGCTAATGTACTCTGCTTTGCACTGTAGCCAGCTAAACCATTAGCAATGATAGCTTAGTTGTGCCTCCCCTTGGCTAGCGACACCAAACTAGCCTAGTCTCGTGTTAGATAGCCAAAAAGGTATATTTTATCGGCCTGATAGTGATAACACCTGAGGCAAGTTTTATGACCAGTGCAACTTTTTTTCTGATCGTGTTACATCAACAGCTAAGGTATCATGTTTCATAAAACAAAACTTTAGGCTGCTAGCTAAGCTGATAACATTAGTCAGTTTAAAAAGTTGGCTCCCTCATGAGAGATGTCAGATTCAACTAGAAAATAAACACTGAATCTAAATGATTTAGATGTGTCACACATATCACTATAGGTCACTGTCAGGTGTCAGTGATAGTGGCCATGTGGTTCATATCAAGTCCATCAGCAATGATTTTGCAACCAAATGAAAGTTTACTCAGTCACTTTGAGTAGTTAGCCGTTTTCAACTCTCATTTGTGAAATTGCCATTGTATTATGGGTTTGGAGGATTTTCCATTATGTAGGCCTAATAATAATGGTAGTAGGTATCTGATATGACATTCTGGTTTGAGACATTCAAGTGGCTGGAATATTAATGTGCAGATTATATGGTAAATAAAATACAAACCCTTCCCTCCTTCTCCACATTTTTAAGCAATGTGTAGCCCTCACATGTAAGGAAAAAAATACATGGAAACAGTCTACTTAGAAGTATGTTTTTAAAGGTTTTTTGATGGAGAAGGCTCAGCCCCTGATGGTTATCAGTCAGTCACACACGAAATCATCTGTTGAAAAGTGGGTAAAATATCTCCACTAGCTGAAATTGTGAGAGTAGGCTAAATTGTAAAGCAAATAAATTGCTTGTTGCTTGTCTTGAGAGAATCTGTACTGAAGGTTGGTTGTGTAGAGCCATCATGCTAAATAGCTATTGTGTACTCAACAGTCCATCCACACTCTCCGCCTCTCTGTGGCCTCCCCACTTCTCACTCGACCTGTGTTCAGCGTCACTGTCCACAGAAGCAGCTGTCTGTCAGCTGCAGTTCCTGGGGAGCTGAGAGGACAGCGGCCAGACAAACTGCCTTCACCAGGCTGACTGACAACAAAAATTTACTGAACCAGAATAGTTTGCAATGTCGGCTCCACAGGAAGAAATCAACAGTGTTTTCATTTATTGATTCATTGATACAGTTAATAAGTTAAAAACACATACAGCGGGATATTTGTGTAATTTAAACAGCTGCCTGCTCAGATTACACTTCACTAAACACGACAGAAGCAGACTTGGAGCATACAAAAACGCAGGTGGTCTCTGAGAGTGAGACTGTCTCGGATTCAGTGTGGATTGATATATTTAATAAAATGGAAGCATATCTGTTCTGTGAGAAAGCACTTTCTGTGTGAATTGGCCATGGCCTCTCTCCACCAGTCAATGGATGCTAGAGACGGGAGATGTCATGTCCTCACACAGACACAGACAGCTGCTCTGATGACTTCCCCCTGTCCTGTGCACAAGCACGAACGCCCCCTGCTGCTGACTGGCCGGAACAGTGTTTTGTGCCTTGGTCCAAGCCACTTTGTTTCCCATTTATAGATTTTTTTTCAGCGCACACACAGAATGGACAGCTAACCGACTGTGAGGAGATTTTCGCTGAATTTGACAAAAAGTGTATTGAACTGTCTTTCCCTAGAACCACTGACTCTACCTTTAAATCTTGTGTGTGAATTAGATAAGAGATGAATAACAAATACTTTATGAACTGAATTATAATGCTGTTAACTTGATATCTTCTTTACCTGTTATGTTGAAACTATTGTTTACTATTCACACAGATTATTGAATTAATGTTATTAATTTCACATTTAGATTACATACAATTCACTTAAAGTGCCAACACTATTTGAATTTGTACTCTATACACACTACACTCTTGTGTGTTTCAAACCTTTATCACTTCATGCAAAATTTTTAATTGATTTAATTTTTTATTAATTTTAATTTTTCTTTCTTCTTCTCTCTTGTCCTAGTACCAGACTAGTTGGACATTATTAAGCCAGTCTTCTAAGATTCATTGTAAAGCCAATTTTAGCTTCTTTCTGATTCTCTTTCGCAGTGTAACTTTTCCTTGATGCCTGTATTTTCTCAGTCTGTATTACTCTCATGATACTATAGAGTGTACTTGTCAATTGGAGTTCCAATTTTGGGAGTTACATGTACATGAGAGCTAACCACCTTATTGTGGGGTTGTGTGGGTTGATGATTGCGAGACAGGGCATCACAGGGCTGTATGGTGGTAGTTTCAGGACTAGCTCCTTTGGTGGCTATCACACTGGGGGAATAATCTTCCCTTTCCGAGATCAAACCATTCACCTGTTAATTGACTTAATTTCCTTAAACAACAAGCAACTCAATTTGTTGCTTGCATAGAACCCATCTGAGTTCTAACACTAATAAAAAAAGAATCAAAATAAAATAAAAGGAGCATGCTTGCTCATGGGGGAATTGTTGGGTCTCTGTAAATTAATGAGTATGGTCTCGACCTGTTCCATGTGTAAAGTGCCCTGAGATAACTTTTATTGTGATTTGGCGCTATATAAATAAAATTGAATTGAATTGAATTGTTTTTCTGATTTTTATATAACACCTATGTGTCTAATTATACTAAATCAAACCTGGTAACTTCAGCCCTGTCCAAAAGGACACATAGAGGACAAGCGACTGCAGTTGTTATGTTAACAGACAATAAGGCTGTCTGTCTGGTTGCTCTTTGTGCTAGCTCAGAAAGAGGAAAGGCTAGACCAGAAAGCATAGAACACATGCAGAAGCTGTGTAATGTTGTGAGGCTAGAATTTAGCTGTCTTTGGGAGTGTGTGTTCCTCTGATCCGCCATGATCAGGAGTGACATTTTATTTTTCTCTTGCATGCCTTCTTAAAGTGAGTGTACACTCATCTTGTTAATGAAGTGATTGTGAGAGTGGTGTGGCCATTTCAACTGCACCTGCACAGCACAAAGCTGCACTGAACACCATCTTGTTTTCAATAGGAGGTCAATAAACTAAGCAGTCTAGATGACAGGCCAGCCATGACCCGTAAATTTTAGTGCTCTCTAATGACAGAGTCAGAGAGTGATTATTCATTTGCAGTTACCGTAACTGTTAGAAGTAAGACCTCACTTTAAAGTGATAAGAATTAAACCTGTTTTCCTTTAGTCATAGATTGAAGAAGAGCACAGCCTAATCTGGAGGAATTAATGAATTATAGTCAGAATTAAGTAATCATGCATAGTTTATTAGAAGGCAGAAGTCAAAATATAGAACATCTTTACTTGCTTTCACTCGAGTGCTTTCCATCTTGTCTCTAGAATAGCCCAATTTAGCCCATTTAAGTTAGACTAGAACCCAGTATTTAACCTTGCCCTAGACTAGTTATCCTCTGTTCTGTTTTCTTATAATATCCAAAGAGGAACATGGAAAGTTGTAGTTATGTCACCTGTTCTCTTCTGCCTACTACTGTCCTCATTTCTATGGCCCGAAGCTCCCTGGGAAGTGACCTTCGTCTCGAGTGGAGTAATATGTAGAAGACATTCTTCTTTCTCCCACTGGACACAACCTTCTTTTAATTCATAAAACATGGAGGTCAGTGCAGACACCTAAGACCTGCATGAACTGAGCTCTTTACCAAGTGGGGGTTGACCAGTGACACTCACCAGATCAACACTGGTGCTTTCAAAAACCCCTCTTGAGAAACCATGGCTGACAAAATAATGAAATTAACGACTGAACTAAAAGCATAAATGACCCTGGTCATTTGAACCAGAGGACGGACCAGACAATTCCATAATAACATGGACAGACTCCCCTTTTGGGTCTTGCTTATCGCCACAGAGGCTGCAATAAATTTGAGAAGTGCATTCCTTAGTGACTTCTCATTGGTATAGCTCCTATTTCAGTCAAGTTTTAATTAATGTGAATTAAGTGGTCTAATCATCATGAAAACCAGATAGTGTGGCTCAGCATAAATGTCCCTTAAGATTGGTCTAACTTTGATAACTGTGTGATATAAAATGACTGAATTAATAGAATCTATTTTATTACATTTCTCACCGTGTGACAACACTGCTATCTATGGACTGTATATAGCAAAGTCTTTTAACACTAAAGAATATGTGTTGTTTTATGGACTGCATTTATTAGGTGTCCAAGCAGTGAAGCTGCTGGAACCCTATTGTATCTGGATTCTTCTTCTTCTTCTTCTGCCCTGAAAGTATCTGGGTGTCAGAAACCATAACAGCGACAGTTCCCAAACTTGGCCGATAGGTTGGAAATCTCACCCACTACTCAGACAAAAATTTTTTATAGTGATTAGCCTGATGGTGGCACTATAACAACAAACTTTACATTTTGGCCTCTAACTTTTGAACCATAAGTCTCACAAACAAAATTGTGTCCAGACGAATCTATCCATATAAGCCATGCCCATTTGTGCCTAGATAGAATTTTCCACCATTTTGAATTTTGTCCAAATTCATTTTTTCGCTACTCCTTTTTCCTACAAATTTTGACCAATTGTCACCAAATTTGGCACGTAGCATATCTGTACCGAGCTGGAAAAAAGTTATTTTTGGACTGTTGATATTCTATACGGTTTTGAAATTATACATTTTGGTGACAACACTGCAGCTCCTCACAGCGCCATCCTGCAGCTAACAGGCCTGGACCCAAAGTACACTACACCAGCGAGCCCAAACACAGTGCAACAACCCCAACCTTCTGAGACGATGACAACAACACTCCACAAAGTAGGTATAACAACATGGCTCTGGTGATAAGAGTTGATGTTGAATAAAATAAGAAACAATTTCCTTAGAGAAGTTAATTTTTCTAGCGCCCATCTGTTCTTTTATAACTTCAAATCACATACACGTCATCACTATCGCCAACCTAGTGACCCAGTTATCTCACAATTTAAATCTTTGTATTCCTTTTTTTGATTATTTTGTTTATCATGTATCCTTTAGACGTTTGCTATGAATAAATGTCTTCATTTTATCAGTAAGAAGTTGTGTCCTTTGAGAGCAGAAGACAAGTGGTCAATGTATTGAAAAGAACTTACGGTTAAAGAGACTAAATGATTAAACAAATTTTCCCTTTAAAGAAGGGTGGTGCCCCTAACCAGTGAAAATTTTAATATAAAAGTAGATATGACACTACATTCCATTCACCTCCGTTTTACTAGAGTGCAAGTAGAAATATCAGAGCAAATACTGCAAAATCCAAACTGGCTCAATACTGCTTGTGGTAAATGAGGAAATATGTTGTTTTTGTAATTTGCTTTCAGGCAGCGAGTGGGAAATGTTGATTTTACATCTAAAGTATATTCTTTGCATAATGAATTAGAAAAGACTACACTAATACACTAATACAGGTATGATAACTAACATTTCAACTACCAAGAGCAATAACTTTATATTTGCTTCAGTAGTAGCAAAGAAACTCTATGGATTTACGTCACTAAGTCGATGTTTAACAGCCTTCAACCACATCAGTCAACCACACACCAGAAGCTGATATTAAATCCTTCTTCCTGTGTGTGAAGTTTAAGTCAGCACTAACCCTTGCCAAGGTCATGGCAGAGGGAAATGATACTAATAGCAGCTTTCAGATTGTCTTTAATACAGGCCGGGACTATCTTAATGTAGCACTAAACCCATGTGTATTCCATTGCAGAAAGAAAGAATTGCAAAGATAGAGAGAAATAAAAGGAGGACAGGCAGAGAAAAAAGAAACATTTGTAAGATATCCATAAAATTAGACATTTGTATGCATTGTTGCAATTCACAACACTGCCTGGCATGTAGAGGTATCGTTACTCAATGACTTTTCATGTTTGTATTGTTAAAAGCAAATATCCTTAAAAGAAACTAGTTTGACCTCATTTTACTTGGACATGGTTTAGCAAGAAGGACTGACTCATCACCAACTGGACTTGTTTTGAAGATGTCAAAAGGCTTCTTCAGTTCTTCAGAAGTGACATGACTCAACCCTTTCTTTATACATCATGACCTGGATTGCTGAGAATCTTCATTCCGCATGGACATGTTTTCGTTTGCAGGCCTGCAAACTAAAACTGTATCAAACATGTATCTGATGTGCATCAAACCTGATCCTGTATATCAAGTTCATTTGGTTTGTGGTTGACATTGGAGCCTTGGTAAGAGGTGTGGCATCAAAATAATAATTACACAGTACATATTAACTAGTCCTGAAGGAAGCTGAGAGCTTTATATGTTAGAAATGTGACTGCAGTGTAAAGGCCTAGTCACACCAGTATTTAGCAGAGTGAGATTTCATTGTTATTGCAAAACTCTCAAAATTCATGAACTTGTAAATGTCCATTTGAACAACCAACTTATGTGGTTTTTCAAATTAACTGTGTAAGTGACTACAATATCACTTGAATGCACTGATAGTTACATTTTTTTCCTGCATCATGACTGCAAACCATGTTGCAGACTCATTGTAGCTTTGCTGTTGATTGGAGTTCACCAAAATAAACAATGCAAAAGCCACATGCCAATTTAATTTGCTGCTGCAGCGATTTCACAGGTTATGTCAGTTCCATTGAAACTAAGTGAATTAAGTGTGATATATCACTGTTGTTCCTACAAATTCATTTTAAATATGCTAGCACTAATGTTTTCACACTCCAGAAATAGGCTTGCAAATGGTTTTGGTTCCCAGTGATTGGAGGAATCACCTTGGAATTACCACTTAAACTAAACTTGATATAGTGTATGAGTGTAAAATATCAGATTCTGATGGCTGATCAGAACTTGAGTGAATATAGTATGAGGACTGATGTTTCAGGCCAGCTCGACTGAGATTGGTGAATGGAACAATGGTGAATGGAACAGTGGTGAGGAGTGGCAAAGGGGACAGTACTGTATGGCAGTTGTTTTGCTGGTATACTGAATGAGTAGAATATCGAGATCTGCAAAACTGAAACATAAACATAATTATGATGCAAAACCTACGTATATATGTGTGCACATCACTGTATACCATAATACTGAATTACACTAATAGGCATCTAACTGTAACTGTGAGTATAGTACCAACATGTGAGGAGCTAAGACAGAAAAGATTCAAGTGAATTAACATTAAATGACAGTAAACAAAGATATGCAGTGTATCTCACTGAGAATGAATGAGCAAATGTGTTATTCTTACACATTTATTCTTCACACACGTTTAACTTTGTTGACCCAATGTTAAAACAAATAGGAGGAAAGGAAAGGGGAGTAGTTACCAATTGATCTGGCAATGATTGGTACCTTGTATTGCCATTTATCAGGCCCTTATCTTTACTTCAGGTCTGTCAAGATCCAAGCTTATAACCTGATGTGTCTGAACCATCTGAGAAGTCATCCTTGGAAATTGTTTGGAGAAGGGCAGGCACTTTCAAAAAATACTTGGCAGGTGATTGGATGATCCATCTGTCTATTCACGATTTGCGAGATAATGAGATCACACAAGAATCCTCATAGGACGCTGATTGGTCCGAATCACCGGTGGTTCGGACACAAGCGCATAACTTGAAGCCTGACAATGAATGCTTACATGATCTTGTGATGTCGTGATCTTGCGACTCCAGCTGCCTCGCAAGGTACAGTTTATACCTTAGTCTCTAAATTTCTCTGTTCTGCTTTTCCCAATTCATTGGTGTTTGTGTTTAGTGCTACAGTAAAATTTACATTACAGTCACTTGGCACACATACCAAAGCAACTTACAATAAATTTCATAGGAGGTTTGTGAGTTTCAGTGCAGACAGTTGGCAGTTTTAGTGGGTGACTTCTGAAACAGGACAGTGGTTGGGTCATGTTGTTATGGGGTTGTCACTTGCCAACTGTCCCTCACCTTTGAAGACTGCATCACGTTCTGACTTAGCGAGCCACACTATCTCTATATGATACCACTATGTAGAGAAATCAGACTCAATGCTGGAGACAGATACAGATCCACAAATAAAAACATGTATGATGATTTTTGCCAAGTGTCATTGTAACCACAGAAGAAGTCTGTCACCTAGCTGTAGTTGGCTTAGTTTGGATGATATTCTCATGAAAGAGTAGTCCTGTTTTGTCCTGAACTAATTAGCTACAGCAACTTTGTTAAAAGACATTTTTAAATAGTGCTGATGTTGGGAGGCAGAGGCAGTCGATAAGCATACTGTATCTATAGGGATCACGAAAGGGACACAGCCTCTACATGTTTGACATGGATTGGAAAATATACAGTATTTGTGTACACCATAAATTACTCACTAATAATTACAATTTACAATTACATTTAGCAGACTCTTTTATCCAGCTGAGCTGAGCTGATACAACACAAGCAGGGATTGAGTCAGGAGAGAACAACATGAGTAAATGCCATTAAGCTAAATTTGAGTCCGATAGGATGTAGGTTCCAACAGGCTGTGCATGGAGGCAATGCATAGAGTGCATAGAATGCATAGAAGCAGATTTTTCTTTTTTTTTTCTTTCTTAATTTCATCGAGTGCAGAGGTGTTCGTGAAAAAGCTAGGTCTTTAGTCTTTTTTTAAAGATTGAGAGGGACTCTGCGGGTCGAACAGAGTTTGGTAATTCGTTCCACCACCGGGTAACTACAGAAGAGAAGAACGTGGCTAGCGACTTAGGGTCCTGTTGTGGTGGTGGTACCAGACGCCTTTCATTGACAGACTGTAGTGAGCAGGAGGGAGCGTAGACCTGAATGAGGGAGTTCAGGTAGGTAGGAGTAGTTTTAGTTGCTTTGTAAGCGAGTGTTAGGATTTTGAATTTGATGTGGGCAGCAACTGGGAGCCAATGGAGGGATATGAACGGCGGGGTGACATGCTGTTTTGGGCTGGTTGAAGACCAGACGTGCTGCAGCGTTCTGGATCATCTGCAGAGGTTTGAATATACATGCGGGGAGACCTGCCAGTAAAGAGTTGCAGTAGTCAATACGTGATATTACGAGAGCCTGTACCAGGAGTTGTGCTGCATGCAGGTAGGGTCTGATCTTCCTGATGTGGTACAGGGCAAATTGACATGACCGAGCAATTGAGGCCACATGAACCTTAAAGTTTAGTTGGTCATCAATCATGACACAACTAAACAAGTTCAACCCAACTTGGTTTGGGTTGGGATGACTCGAGCTGGATTCAAATGTCTTGTTGTATAGAGGGACTGGCTGGGATGAAAAGGAGCTCAGTGTTAGAGAGGTTAAATTGAAGGTGGTGTTCTTTCATCCATGCTGATATATCGGCAAGGCATGACGAGATCCGACCCGAGACTGTATGGTCTTCTGGCTGGAACGACAGGAAGAGCTGGGTATCATCAGCATAACAATGGTATGAAACCATGGGAGCGAATTATTTGGCCAAGTGAGGTGGTGTATATTGAGAAAAGAAGGGGACCAAGCACTGACCTTGAAGGTGAAAATCCCACCCCTTTCGAATTTTCACACCAAGACAACAATAGAGGGTGTGACCCGCATCAGCTGACCCACTAACTGAAACTCAGAGAGTGAAACCAGGAAGTGCTCTGCTCCAACAAAGCCTGACAACAGCCTGACAACAGCTTCAATCCAAATCAAACTCAAAAACAAAGTTTCAAAAACACTTACCAACCAACTTCTATCTCCAGTGTTCTAGATCAGAGCTTGTTCTTTGATCTAATCATCATACTCATTTGTTAATCTTGATTTTATTTGTGGATCATAAAACATGCAACCAGTATTGAGACAAATTTTTCTCCATCACTATCTCTGTATCACACTCTAGGGCTGGGTGATATACTAAATGCTAGGGTTTAGCTGAATACTCGGAGGAAACGAGTATCCGGTACGGAAAATGTACTTTTTACGAGCATGAGTATCATCCTAGTAAAATGTGTCAATATCCATACTTGTAATAAAGGAAAATCCTCATTGGGTAGCTGTGTCCACATCGTTCTGTGAAACACACACACAGGGCTCCTCTCCTACACAGAGCCTATACAAAGTTCTCTGCTGCTGGTTAGGCTCTGCCCACTTCCAGTTTAAGCCTTGCCCATTCTGATTACGGATACAGATACAGATAACTTAGTTGGTTGAACAGATACAGATACAGATAATGGTGTACTCACTCACCCCTACTGAATGCTTACCATACAGATACAAAATTAAGTAGATAGACACTGTTGTCCACTGACAGCTGGGCGGCTGTGGCTCAGGAGGTAGAGTGGGTTGTCCCCTAATCGGAAGATCGGCGGTTCGATTGCCGGCTCCTCCAGTCCACATGTCAAAGTGTCCCTAGGCAAGATACTGAACCCCAAATTGCTCCTGATGGCTGTGCCAGCACCCTGCATCGGTGTGTGTGTGAATGGTTAGATTTCCTCTGATGGGCAGGTTGGGACCTTGCATAGTAGCCCCTGCACCCATTCAGCGTATGAATGGGTGAATCGACTCATAGTGTAAGCACTTTGAGCGGAAGACTAGAAAAGCACTATACATATATATTTACCATGATTATGCACATTTGGTCATTTAGGCTACTTTAATGCACAGATAAAAGGATGACAAACTAAATTCAAAATTTCAGCAGCACATTGCAACCAGTTTGATTTATTTTATCCAACAAATGTACATTTTCATGGTAAAATGATTACAGCTACATGGATGTGATGTAACTTTCATATGTTGCTGTTACTGTTATCTCCACACACACAAATGGCAGAGAGAGAGAGAGAGAGAGAGAGAGAGAGAGAGAGAGAGAGAGAGAGAGAGAGAGAGAGAGAGAAGAGAGCGAGAGAGAAAGAGATGTACAGTAAGAGATTTTCACTGGTCTGTGTAAATCTAATGCCATGTCACAGTATCAAACAGTCTTAATTTAAAGTATTTTTCTCTTGAAAGTTAATATTTGACTTACATTAGCCAGTTTGCTGTTGGAAATGAGCTGTGGGTCTGGATGGGTTTTGTAATTGTCATGATGATACTGGATCCAGTGTTTTCCTACAGATTACTGTTCAGGAGCAGTGTGCTCTTGTAAATGTGATTGGTTTTGTCCAGGGGCTTAACTGTGATAAAGATTCGTATGACTAGTTTATATTGCTGGTACATATGGACAGCACACCACACAGCTTTTTAATTAACCACATCTACTCAGCCTGTTACCACCTGCTTTGCTGATAGCACCGCTCTGAATAAACAAGTACAAAATCTAAGATTGTTTTGACCTGATCATAAACAAAATTCCTCATTCCCTCAGGATAACTGATTTGTGTAATTCATAGTCAGTCCAAGTGGGTTGCAAAATGCAAGAAAATAAAATAAGTTGGTCCTCACATAATGAAGAATACTGAGTGCACAGAAATAATTAAGCTATCACAAAATAACTGTGTAAGATACAGGAAAAATAAAAATAAAATAAAGTAGTGATAAAAATTTTCATCAGTCTAACCTCTAGTTGAACCCTGTCATTCCAAAAGAGCCAAGACATCACAACCAGAGATCTTATTGTGTTGTTGTTAAAAACTACAGGATGCTTTATGACTAGCGATGCTTGGGAATGTGAAACTTGAGCTGTCTTTATGACTAAATCTGTGCGGCCTCTGTGGGTCCCTGTGGGGCTTCCAGCTGTCCTGTGTGTCATTTCCAAACAGAAAACACACATACTACATTATCTCTCTTTTCTTCAGTCTTACACAGACCTGATGTGTCCTTGATGGTTGAATAATAAAGCAATTGCGTGTCTGGTTGAGCCAGAGACCTTGCAGCAGGTGTCTTAATAAGCAAAGATCATTATAATACAAAGCTTACAGTATGATGGTGACTATTAAATGCAATAGAAATTATCAATACAGACAAGGACTGAACGGGATGAAATAAAAGATCTTGTAAAGTTGCATCAATCTGTCAAATCTATAATGATGTATGTATAGAAATTTAAAGCAAGTTAGTGACTATTTCTGCATATGGCTCTTTATATAAAAGTTGCACCCAATTACAAAAATTTCCTCCAAGTCCAAACCGACCAAGTAGTTCAAACATGCCCATTCCCAGAGGTGGGGGACTCGAGTCATGTGACTTGACTTGAGTCAGACTCCAGTTGCAAATTTGAGGACTTGAGACTTTTGTTAACTAACACTGATAAAAGACTGGACTTGACTTGACTTAGACTTGAGACATGACTTGAGAACTTGACTTTTTCGCATTTATAAGATAATGTCCATCAGAATACAACTATTTGTGTGAGTCAGGCAGGTCTGAAAAGTGTTAGATTAATGTCTGAATCTTATAATAATGTTGTTCAGGTGTCACTGAATGTATCAGTACTGATGTTTGTTGCTCACAGCTGCTGTGTGTCAGATTCTTTCCTCTTTATTAAATACCTGCAGCATCACACAGCAGCAGAAACAGTAAGTTTACACACGTGGCAAGTGGCACAGCAGCAGTAATTTCATTAACATGCCAACAGGATGGTAATTAATGTTCTGAGTTATGCTACACAGTACACAGTGTACAGTATACAGTGAAACAGCGTGTAATTAAACAGCCCTCATGGACAAATCCTGGGCTCAGTTAGAGCTGTCAGGACTTTTTATTTTAAGTAGCTGAAGATCCAATGAGAAGCACCTTAGACAGATGCTGATAATATACTAATAATAGGATATAATACACGTAGATGATGCCAAGGAGAAATGATGTGACCCTCCCAAAGGGGAGCCAGGGCAAGAGGCTTAAAGGTCCAGTGTGTAGAAGTTAGTGGGATCTAGCGGAACGGACTTAGCAGAAATGAAATATAATATTCATAACTATGTTTGAATTAGTGTATAATCATCTGAAAATAAGAATTGCTGTGTTTTTGTTACCTTAGAATGAGCCCTTTATATCTACACAGGGAGTGGGTCCCCTGCCACGGAGCGCGTCATGTTGCACTACCCAGAACGGACAAACCAAACACTGGCTCTAGAAAGGGCCTTTTGTGTTTTCGCAAGTTTCACGGCCACCATAGGTTCTCCTACATGCTTGGAAGAGTAGTTGGTATTCAGTTTGTTGCAATCTGCAACCTCACTGCTAGATGCCACTAAATCCTACACACTGGGCCTTTAACATTGTGATGTAAATTTTTTGTGTACTACTACATACTACAAGATACATACATAAATACTACATACTTCTGTTTTCACTTTAGATCCCTTTAGAGATATAGGGATATATTATAATTTCAGAGCCCCACTCTCCATTGTTATTCATTTAGAAGGCTTGTTATTGATTACCACAAAATGTCAAATATCAGTAAGATTTTTAAGGTGTAAGCAAGCTGCAACAGTTTTCATTAATGTTGAAAATAAAACTCAACTTTTCATGGCCGCTGTCTTTTAACTGATTTAAATGTGGAAAGTGGGGTAGATCATCAGAATTTTGTATGACTTGACTTGTGACTTGCTTGACCTAAGTAATGACTTGACTTGACTTGCTTGTAGATAGTTTGTTTAAATTTTAAAAGATTACCTTAAGCTTTTGTTGATGAAATTTCATTATATTGTGCTCTCAGTAATAATAATTCCTTATGTACTTATGTACTTTAGGGATTTTGACAATGTCTTATCTCCAAGATCTTAATTTTTGATTCCAGCATTGTTCATTTTTGTTAATCTTTTTTAGATTTAGATTTAGAGCTTGTAAAGCTGATTATATGGCCCCTAATAAAGGCTTTTAAAAGCTTCCCATCTGGTGCTTGCGGATGTTTCAGATGTACTAACTATAATATATATCAATTTGTTCCTCAAGGAAGGAGGTTACATCTGGGTCCTGCAGCCATTTTTGCTGCAACCTCCATTTTGGTGGATCTTTTTTCAGCCCTGGATATACATAACATAAATTATTAGGGGCATGATCTGAGATCAAGATACTGTCGTAATTACATTCCTTGATTCTAGACATCAAACCTGCAGAGACTAGAAAGTAATCAATTTGGGAGTACGATTGATGTGTATTAGAGAAACATGAAAGAAAAACGAACCTTACAAACCCCATAGCTCCAGAACTGAGCACCCCCATCCCCTGCCTGTTCACTCCCGTAACCCTGAAAACCACTCCACATGGAGAGTGAGGAGTAGTTGGGTTGCTAAGCATAGCTAGGTATAAGAACCCAATATTATTTCATATTCTTATTAACATCACTTAAAGAACAAAAATCGTCTAGGCCCGGAAGTTCAACAAAACATGAGCAAAGCATTGCAGGATACTGAGGATAATATCTTAGCATATTCTGACCCATCGAATGAATCCAGTGACACTAACAAAATTATATTAACATGTCAGGCCCCCTAATTAAAAAAACCCGTAAATAGCAATTTAAGAGATTAACTCAAATTATGGCAAATGCTCTGCTTTGCCCCTGAATAGAGTAAGACATTAACTGCTAGTCCGTTAGCACCATGACCCCCCCGTTCCCAGTAGCTCCCTCAAGGACATTCGATATTTGATATTTATTCTTCCTATACTTAATTTTAATTTCACGTTGACGACATTACAACATTAGTAACCATGTATTGACAATCTAAACTAGACTTTACGAAGTTAAAAATGTAAAATCAGTGCCATGTAGCATAGTATGTTAAATGGAAACTTACTCACTATCAGAACAAAAGCAAAGTCATAGTTTTCTTAGTCCATTCCCATTCTCATCTTTAAGTTGCTTGATGAAACTCTCCACTTCTGTCGGTGTACCAAAGGTTTGTGTTCTGTCCTTGTAGGTCACCAGCAGTCTGACAGGGACAAGCATGCTGTGTTTTATCCCCATGTTACATAGCTTCTGTCTTACAGAGTCAAATTCCTTTTTGTTTTTTTTGCATTTCTGCCGCCAGATCAGGATAAAAGCATACTGGTTGATCCTTGTAGAGGATTTGTTTTGGGGCTCTGGCTGCTCTTAATACAGCCACCTTATCCCTGTTGTTCAGAAACTTCATAATCATTGTTCTCGGGCGCGCTGGGGTGTCGTCTCTGGCCCACATGATGGGCTCTCTCCAGTACAAGCTTGGATCTTAGTTTTGAGAGGCCCAGTGTCTCCAGTATCCACTTCTCAAGAAAATAGCAGGCGTTGTCTCTCTCCACTCTCTCCGGTAAATTAACCAGCCTCAAGTTGGAGTGCCTTGCCTCCAGGTATGTAACTTTATCTTCCAACTCTCTTTTCTTATCCTCCAGGAACCAGACTTTAGCCTGGAGGCTGACCACATCATTTTCCATATTGGAAATCCGGACCTCTGCGCTTGTAATACGCTCTACACACTCTCCTAAATCTTTCCTCACTCCTTCAATTGCGACCAGCATTACGTCAAATCTGTTTGAAAAGTCAGCCTTCAAGTCTTTGATGGCTTCAAGAATGGCTTTGCTCTTTATTCCTTCTTCTCTGACATTTCCAGCAGTTTCACCCAGCATCGCTTAGCTTTAGCTTCCCCGTTGTCCTTTGCCAAACTGAAGTCTGGTATTTTAGACTGCAGACTCTTTGTGCGAACTTTACTCGATTTTCCTGGTGCAGATGACATCTGGATCTTCTAGAGATGGTGTTATTATTATCTTTATTGTGGTTGCAAATTAGGTATATAACAGGATTTTACTGCAGTTTAGCGGAGGAGAGAAAAGTGTAAAACTTTCTAGCTTGTTGCCATTACCGGAAGTCCAGAATTTATATCTTCTAATAGAAAAGTCGATAAAGCCATTGCCACACGTGTCATTACCATAAGATTTGGTATGTATGTTAATGTCCCCAGAGGCTGATTCCTACTAATGATATTTGGCGAAGTTATTTAACTAAGGTTCAGGAACAAGACCACACCTCTCTCCCCAATTAAATCACCTGTGCCTACCTATATAGGCGTGTCTAACCCCTTTCTCTCCCATTTGTCTCAGTTCTCACGACCCCCCCGCCCCAAACCCCATTCTTCTCCTCTGTCTCTCTCCTCTCATTATAGGAACCACAGTGGGATGATGAAGCCAAAACTCATTCAGATGTGCCCCCATCCTGAGTCTTGCTCCCTGGGTTCTTCAACATTCCAGATGCATCACAACCCTCTTCATCCCTGTCCTCGAGCCCCAATCATCCCACCATACACGACCCCCATCCAACCCTTCCTGAATCCTCTTGCCAAACCAAATAAACATTTTTTATGCTGTACAAATGGCATGGTCTTTGTTAGTGAACAAGGTATTTCAATTTAAAACCTTAGAATAATTCAAAAGGTCTCAGTATTTTTCAAAAGAAGTAGTCCGTAGGTTACATGTTGGCACATCTAAAGTGTTTAAACCAGTTCTGAATGGCCACATGACAAGGCAGAGCAAAAAGCCCTCTGTCATTTAATCAATGTCAGACACTCCAGTAGTGCATAGAATCTATTATACCAAATCCAGACTCTGCCATTTTGCCAGCAGTGTCCTCTCTGACGAACAACAAGACTAGCTCAAAATCTAGTATATGTCTGGATGGTCTCCTCAATGTAGAGGAGGAGACGCAGAGACGCTGGTACATGCCTGTTTAAACAGGAGTCTAGCCAACTTCTCTGCATTTAACATGGGAGCTCAGGGCATCAGAGTTCGGAGCAGGAAACACACTCTGCATTGCGCTTCTGTCCTCTGCTTCCATCATTTTGTGCCGATTCATTTTTAAAGAGCAATGGCCAATGGGGAAATCACTCGCTCAAGCACTCACTTACTCGCTCACAGACAACCGCGGTTATAGGGTTCAGCACCACTGCTGATAGACAGCAACAGGCCAGGTGCACTGTCTCAGTACCATGTCTTCCTAATACGGGAATAACATGAACATAAAATAGACACAGCGGTCTACAACACTACAAGGCCTATTCAAATACAAAGCAGACAGTCTACAACACCACAGGCAATGACACAGACAGGAGCTGAGATGCAGTAAGCATTGAGTTAAACAACAGATGAATCTAACATTCTGACTGATTTCTTCATAACCAAAATTTAAGTTAATAAAGACTAATAATGGATGTTTCAATCTCCAATTTGTTGTCCCTGCTCAGCCTGCTGTAGTTTTTTGTAGTCCATTTGTGTATTCTACCATCCTCCATAGAACAAAATAATCCAAACCTGCGAAATGTGTACATACCATAGTCCCTTTTAAAAACTTAATCCTCCTCTCCTTCATGGTGGTATACCTGCCAACCACTTTGTCTTTATCAATGTTTATGTCCCACTCAAAACACAGCAAAGTGAGGTCTGTCATTGCAACCCGCACTGTTGTTGGAGGGAGGATTACATCCATAGTGATAAGAACTACCATAGAGAATGAATAGAAAAAGAGAGTTAAGCTCTACTACTCCTGCTGTGCTGCCCAGTTGGATACTACTACCTCCCTGGTCTTTCTCCAACATCTCGTAAGTGTCTTCTTGTTGCAAGGAGTTGTACAAATGGAGATAATGGTGCACACTTTCAAACTCAAAAAGTCATTCATGGTTTTGCACTTGGTTGTTCACATGAAAAGTGGCACAAGTAATAGTCCACACACCTGGCCAGTCACAGCATGATGTGGGTGATTGTTTAAATGTCTTTTCTGGAAAGTTACAAAAGCTGTCAAACGCAGGCAGTTACTGAAAGATTCTTGGCCAAGAACACTATCTGTCAACATTTTTCAGAGGAACTGAGATGTTTCAATATTCCCTCCCTCAGTACTGAACACCCTGTCTGAAGAGAAACATATTTTTTGGCCAGCACAGACAGTCTTGGATATTGTCCCCTTGTGTTCCTTCCACCAGATTAATGGGTCCTCTTTGCTGTCAGTGTTACGCAAGGGCAGCTATGGCTACAGGTCCAAGGACACAGTGCTGTGTCTTGCTGTGATGGTGCCTCATTGTCATTTGGTCTTTTGGCTCCTTTTTCATGGGGGGCACTCATGGGAGGTCTCTGCTTTGAAACAGAGAAGACCATTAACTAATCTAATTTTAAGATTCTTGGTTGCAAATTTAGTATTTAAACAGTTTAAAACTCAAATACAGTAAGTATAATGCACCATAATAGTTGATGAAATTAAGCTAGTCATCTCATGCTTTTCATCTCAAACTTGTATTCAGATAGCTTAAGCTCCTTTTGCGCCTCTGCTGCCCCCAATCTGAAGCAGTCCACTTTTGAGAAAATGTTTCCATTAGCTACGGAAACAACAGATAATTTTATTACAAGACTGGCTTAATTCACTCCATACACATTTATACACATTCCTATGGCTAAATACATAGAAATGGTGTAAATCAAACATGCGGATACATCTGGTTCAAATAAAATATTTTGCTGAATGAAAAAACTACAGAGCTCACATAGCCAGATGTAGCCTGCCTTATCTAGGTATGGAGGCTTTTTTCAGCATGATTCACAATGACATGAATCATTCTGCTCCCTCCTCTGGGCACTCGATTTGCGTGCATTAACTGTGGTGGCTATGACAGGGGAAGTCAAAGAGGGAGGGGCAGGGGCTCGTGCGGTCTCACAGAATTAGAATTCAAATGCAGTTGACGGGCATTATAATATGCTTTTACTTGAGAATTGATGCCATGGGCGAAATTTGAGAACTAAAATATAAAATTAGAAAAAGAAATAGAAAAATAATGTCTTGCAAAAAGGGCACTTATCTAGTCAGAGGCCAAAAGGGCAGGTGCTTGAGCACCACCTGGGGTCTGTCTGTGCACATGCCTGTATAGGAGATTGTCAGGTAGCTTTAGGTTGTTAGTGTGGTTGTGTGCTCCAGGGATTATCTGTTTGGCCTTACTACCTTCTCCATATTGTATTTCCTTCTCCATATTGTACCATGATTCTGGTAGATTTAGCCCAGACCTGTGTTGTAAATCCAGTTAAGTCTCAGCTTGAATTTCTGTGTTCCTTAAAGCTAGAAGTTAAATTGGGTGCTTCATAAATTTATAACCATCTTGTAATCCATACATTATTAACCACAAAGTAATGCCGGTCAAACCAGTCCAACTCTGAACTTTCTACGACAATTTGTAGGTGAGATACAGATATCTAGGTTTAATTATTAAATAGGAATGGAACCACAGCGCCACCCAGTGAACAACTTTTCTCCACCGAAAGTATGATGTATAATTTTTTCTTATTGTGTCTTTTAAATTGATATTAAACTCTATATAACTCAGTAGGAATTTGATATGTATGCGGGATTACTTTGATAAGTAACTCATTAATATTGATAGTTATCAAGTATGTAGTTAATATGAGAATTAAGTTTCTTAAGTAACTATAGTATGTGTAATTAAGCTGCACTGTTGATTGTTAATTTTTGTGATAGATGTGTGCCTCTGAACATTTGAGAAACATGTCATACATATGCAATTCATGCTAAAATGTGGATGATAATGGTGAAATGTTCTAGTTGAAATTTTATCAACTCAGAGAAGATCACGTGTCATCTTAGACAAAGGATTTTCCGTCTTGCACAGGAGAACATCTATCTCCACCCACACACGCCCACCTTAGCACAAGCTGGAATAAAAACAGTGCACTGGCTATGCTCAGCTTGTTTTTTTTGCTTTTGCTCTTTTTGCTTTTGCCCTTTTTCAGCTATTTCGTTTCTCTGTACTTGTCTTTTTGTATCACGTGATCGCCTTAGTTAACTTTCTTTTCTTTAAACTACGTACGGGATTATAACTTCAGTTGAACGAACTTTATGTTAAAATCCTTTCATGCTTAGTATCTTGAAGTATAGTTTTGTCCGGCTGGCGAGATTATTTCTTTGAGTTATTTAGTGAGAAAGTAACTCAGTCAGAGACTACAATTTAAAACGACCCACTCTTCCATGGACCAAGACATCTTCAACTCTGTTATCAGAGACAACTACTGTATATCAGATCAGTTTTGTCTCCTTCATCTAATGGTTAAACCCTGTGGTGATCCAGCGAATCACCTGAAGAAACCATTAAAACAACTCTTTGTCTTAAGGCTCCCACAGCGCTCACGAGTGGAAACCTCTGCTGGGAGAGGATGCCAGAGTTGAAAAAGCTGGTTTCTCATCGCCCTGACGCAGCAGACAGCCTGCTGAGTCACCAGTTCATCTCAGGACAACGCACAGTAAGCTGAACAACGCTACTCCTGTTCTCCATCTACCTCATGATTAAGAGTTGGTGTCATTTCAATTGAACTCTCTAGTCAATTTCTTAGAGAAGTGATCAGTTAAATTATCTCAACCATAACGATTACTCTGTAATTACGTTATCATTGACATTTCACCATCATTCATTCATAACTCCTAATACACCATTTAGAACATTTATTCTGGTTGATTATTCATGTCTTGTTTACATTAACATCTCATTTATTCACTGTTCAATATTTAGTGCAATAAATACATCTTTATCAGCATGTCATTGTCTGTGGCTTCAATTTAAAGCAGAGAATTAGATCACTGCATTGTAACACATTACTTCAGATTTGAGATTGATAAAGTTGTTTCTGTGTTTCTTCCCGGCACAGTTAAAACTAGACTAATAATGGGAAGTGGTACCCATAATCAAACGAGGATTTCATATTAATAAAGGTGATGTTCCTACAATATATATATATATATATATATATATATATATATATATATACATACACACACACACACACACACACATATATACAGTACAGGCCAAAAGTTTGGACACACCTTCTCATTCAATGTGTTTTCTTGATTTTCATGACTATTTACATTGTAGATTCTCACTGAAGGCATCAAAACTATGAATGAACACATGTGGAGTTATGTACTTAACAAAAAAAGGTGAAATAACTGAAAACATGTTTTATATTCTAGTTTCTTCAAAATAGCCACCCTTTGCTCCGATTACTGCTTTGCACACTCTTGGCATTCTCTCGATGAGCTTCAAGAGGTAGTCACCTGAAATGGTTTTCACTTCATAGGTGTGCCTTATCAGGGTTAATTAGTGGAATTTCTTGCTTTATCAATGGGGTTGGGACCATCAGTTGTGTTGTGCAGAAGTCAGGTTACTACGCAGCCGACAGCCCTATTGGACAACTGTTAAAATTCATATTATGGCAAGAACCAATCAGCTAACTAAAGAAAAACCAGTGGCCATCTTTACTTTAAGAAATGAAGGTCAGTCAGTCCAGAAAATTGCAAAAACTTTAAATGTGTCCCCAAGTGGAGTCGCAAAAACCATCAAGCGCTACAACGAAACTGGCACACATGAGGACCGACCCAGGAAAGGAAGACCAAGAGTCACCTCTGCTTCTGAAGACAAGTTCATCCGAGTCACCAGCCTCAGAAATCGCAAGTTAACAGCAGCTCAGATCAGAGACCAGATGAATGCCACACAGAGTTCTAGCAGCAGACCCATCTCTAGAACAACTGTTAAGAGGAGACTGCGTGAATCAGGCCTTCATGGTCAAATAGCTGCTAGGAAACCACTGCTAAGGAGAGGCAACAAGCAGAAGAGATTTGTTTGGGCCAAGAAACACAAGGAATGGACATTAGACCAGTGGAAATCTGTGCTTTGGTCTGATGAGTCCAAATTTGAGATCTTTGGTTCCAACCACTGTGTCTTTGTGAGACGCAGAAAAGGTGAACAGATGGATTCCACATGCCTGGTTCCCACTGTGAAGCATGGAGGAGGAGGTGTGATGGTGTGGGGGTGTTTTGCTGGTGGCACTGTTGGGGATTTATTCAAAATTGAAGGCACACTGAACCAGCATGGCTACCACAGCATCCTGCAGCGACATGCCATCCCATCCGGTTTGCGTTTAGTTGGACGATCATTTTTTTTTCAACAGGACAATGACCCTAAACACACCTCCAGGCTGTGTAAGGGCTATTTGACCAAGAAGGAGAGTGTGGAGTGCTGCGGCAGATGACCTGGCCTCCACAGTCACCGGACCTGAACCCAATCGAGATGGTTTGGGGTGAGCTGGACCGCAGAGTGAAGGCAAAGGGGCCAACAAGTGCTAAACACCTCTGGGAACTCCTTCAAGACTGTTGGAAAGCCATTTCAGGTGACTACCTCTTGAAGCTCATCGAGAGAATGCCAAGAGTGTGCAAAGCAGTAATCAGAGCAAAGGGTGGCTATTTTGAAGAAACTAGAATATAAAACATGTTTTCAGTTATTTCACCTTTTTTTGTTAAGTACATAACTCCACATGTGTTCATTCATAGTTTTGATGCCTTCAGTGAGAATCTACAATGTAAATAGTCATGAAAATAAAGAAAACGCATTGAATGAGAAGGTGTGTCCAAACTTTTGGCCTGTACTGTATATATATATATATATATATATATATATAAATATATATATGTATATATATGTGTATATAAACTTAACGAGTAAGGAAATTTGTGTTTGGAAGATTATTTCTTTGTTGTAACAATGCAATGCTTCTTGGCAATAAATGTTATACCGTTGGAAAGCCTGTTTATTTCCCTTTTAAATGGTGCCACATTTGTAAGGAACATGCATTTGTGGGATGAGCAGCAGAGCTGAGTATGTGGGTTGCGCCCATGAAAAATTTGCCAAATCTTCTCTGCCATTGTCAAACAGCTTATTTTGCTGTTGCTATTGACACTTGTTTTGAGCTTCTGGTACCCCCAGGTGCTGCCAATCAGGTGCCTGCTGGTGTTCCGCAAAACCAAACATCCCCCATTATATGGAGGTACTAGGGCTCACTCCAAATAATGCCGCAACTTGGTTTTGCAGAACATCAGCAGGCTATATATGAATGTCTCCTTGTAGAAACATCACGTTTTTGTGAGCAGTAGCAGTGTGATAATGGTGTCAAAAATTTAATGAATTTTAACAGCCTCAAGAAAGAAATTAATCCAGTCAATTCTTCTACAAGCAGAGCTGACTCACAATATAAAACACTGTCCAGTCAGCGACAAGCTGATTCAAGCCAAACTGCTCTGCATTTTATTTGGCTGCATCAGTGAGTGGCAGGATGCTACAGTTAGTTAATAGATACATTTTACATAACTTGTCCCATAATCAGAGATGTTGTTACTTAGCAACAGTCTGTCATTACAGTAGCTCAACATGACCCATTGCTGTTTGTCTCTATTTAAACAGGCAGATTGTTGGCCACCTAAACAGGCTGTCTGCATGTAACACATTTAGCTATTTATATCAGGCAGATAGTTGGCCACTGGAAGAGGTCTCTTCATACAACAGACGTTTAAATCATGGATGTATTATAAGCGATGGACAGGGCTTAGCTGCTCAGCCTTGCATCCAATTTTTCCCAGTGGCCATTGTAAAAGAGATGTCTGTAAAACTGTTGACACCTAGAACTGAAAACAAGGTCAATTATGACTCTTTCTATTATGAAATTTTGATCCATGGAAGTTTTATATTTGTAAAACTTGCCTTGAGTAAAGCGATTTAAAAATCTATGACGTCACCACAATGTGCTGCATACCCCTGGAAGTAAACTTGGAAGCTAGAAACTTTTTTGGCATATGCGCCAGGTGACCAGTTCTTACTGGAATGAATAGGTGCCATTTTCGGTCCAGTATCCAGCGCTTATAATACATCCATGGGCCACCGCTAAAGATTTCTGTTGAAACTGCAGAATTGAATCAGACATAGGGTACATCTCAAGTCTCTTAATTGCATCCACATTTCCCTCACTTGAATCTTTTCCTTGTGTCTTAGTCCCTGCCACTGAGGATAAATACAGAGATGCAAGGAAACCAGGCAAGGAGAGAAGAAACGAGGAAATATGTTTTTAGAGAAATGAGGGCTGCTTTTCATTATGCTAATGTGTCTCCTTGCTTCCCTCACTCGCGTCTCTTCCTCGCATCTTAGCTCCTCCCAGCAAGAATGTGAGAGAGAGACGTGAGGACGGAGGAATTTAATTCACCAAGTGGGATGTCCTCGCTCACTCCAGCATTACTTTGAGGCGACAGTGACTACTTATGAAGCCCAGCACCTCAATTGTCAAATATGTAGAAGTCAGCTATCAATATGTAGAAATTATTAAGTAACAGATTAAACTCTAAAGTTCACACTTAAAATTCATGTACAATTAATTAACACTTTACTGTACAGCTACACTATGACTGGAAGGAAATGATCTGATAACTGCTCCAATGTTTTATCATTTGATTATAGATCTACAGCAGCATCTGGCTGTCACAGAATAAGACACAAATAGACAATTTAGATCCGTTAATTACTGAAAGAACAGAACCTACGAAAAGGAGCAATAAAAACAGCTGTAGCCTGCAGAATATGTAAAATATTGCTTATTTAGTTTGACTGTCTGACGTCCTTTTCAGGCTCAGGAGGATTTTATAGGAGACACAGCTGTGCGGTGTCATATTTTCCTGAAGGAGCTGAGACATAGTGAAACGGCAAAGAAGAAAAGGGAAGGCTTTTGGCTTATGAAGAACAATAATAGTTACAGGACTGTTTTTCTGTGATTGATTCATGATTCAGTCATTTTTATTTTATGAATAAATATGATCAGCTGTTGTTCCACAGGTAGTTTTCCTGATCTGCTGTATTACAACAACAGCATGACTGTTTACTGTCCCATCAGATCAGCTATACAATAAAGACCAATTAGTAAACACATTGGATTAAAGGGGTGTTGCTGTAGCTTCCACGTAGGATACACTTGTGGTTCCACAATCTTAGCTCCTCCAGGAGCCTCTTCGCTTCTCGTCTCCTCGATGTGCATTTAAGGGATTGAAAGATCCTCGATGATGGTGGACGAAGATCTGTTTCCTGGTCAGAGGACGGAGGACAAAAGGACGTCAGTTAGCATAATGAAAGCACCCGAGATGTCCTTTCCTCTGAAGTGCCACGTGACGTGACGCCTGTTTCTGATGACGGCAGCAGCTGATCACAGCTGGATCAGCTGTCAGTCTGCTTTAACAGCTGTAGCAACTTCTGATTCACATTTGCACTGTGCTAATACTAATAAAGGCTCACAGTTATCACTGCCAACAGCTGTTTTCCCTCTGCAGCCTGTTATCTGTTTGGCAAACACCTGCACATGAATAAAAACCTGCATTTTGTATTTGTACTGTGTACTGTGTCCTGCTCAGTATTTATACTGTGTACTGTGTCCTGTTGAGAGGCACAGGAACCATTTCTACTGGCAGAATGCATTGTATTATTTATTCATGATTTGTGTTTTTATTTATTGATATTCTGATTGTGAATTCATTATTTAATAACCCAGAGTATGATTCGGGTGTTTTTTGAACACTGGAAATTATTTATTAGGCTAAATGTTTCAGGAAAAATGGAAATTATGTAACTCATATCAAACCCGACACTCAGGAATTTTCAGTTTCACATGATTAAATGGAAATGACAACAAATGTAAAATATAAATGTGTTTAAAATGTGTTTCTTGCTGACAGACAGACTCTCACTGGCTTCAATTTTATCCATATTAAAAGTTAATGGGGGAAATAACAGATCATGAAAGGAAAAATCCTTCTAATAAATGAAGAAAGTTGTTCATGGGTCTTTTGTTGATGAGACCTACGATTAACACTGATTTTTAATTAGATCGTGAATAAGAAAACAAATAAAATACAAAATTTGGGAGTGATTCACTTGAGCTTAATCTGTTATCTGTCTCCACTCAGTGATGTTGTGATGTATCAGATCAGTCCAATCAGCTGCAGTGTCCAATCAATAATTGATATCCAATAAGGGGGCGTGTTAGCTGGTAAAAGACTTCCATGAAGGCTGCTCTTGTGTATCCTTGCTCATGGCTCCTTCAGAGATCCTCCTCACTCCGTGATCCTCACTCCTCAGAGCAGAAATAAGTGCTTTGAGACAGCCTTCAGGATGGTAGACTCTGGGTTCAAGCAAGAGTTGAGGAGTGAGGAGAGATCAGATAAGAGACTCAGGTACCCATATATTGTAGTTGGCTCTTCAACAGACCTTCAGTCACCATTTTGAACATCTGGGATGAAAAAATCCTCTGGGAAGATTGGCATTTCATCAACATGTAAAGTAGACATCAGATAGATATGTAAACCTATATCCCTAAAGGTTCTTACACATACATTTGTTGTGGAGAATGGATGAGCAGTTTTTTTTCACACTCACACCAGCCTGTGGGCCTAATGGGCTCCATCATGAAGGTCCCATTCCGTCTTGAACATGATGTAACTACAAAAGAGAAACAAAAAAATGCTTTGACAAATGTTTCAAATATTTTGTTACATATAGTAGGGGCAAAGAATACATTTTGGTACATAAATGTGATTTATACAATGGCCACAGAGAAAATTCTGATTGAGGTAATTCTTTATTGTCAGAAAAGCTGAGCTTTTTGCATTCATTGTATATGTTCTGTTTTTGGTCTCTGCAGAATGCAGGGGATGTGGAGAGCACTCTGAATATTCTCAATGTCCTGGATGAACTTCTGTCAGCAGGTAAACTCAGATTGACCACATGCATTTAATATGATAGTAGCATATATGTATTCAGGAATACACACAAAAACAATGTAAAAGTAGTCAACCCAAACAGGTCTGTGGTAACAGAGAAAAGGAGATCAGTGCAGAAAAGAGAGAAATCTAATCTGCTTAACTTGTGCACAAATGCAGGCATGAAGACTTGAATTGGCAGGCACACTGGTGGCAGTATGTTTCAAACTTCTCACATCTCACACTTTAATGCACGGAATGGCTCCCCCAGGAAAATTGTTGAAAATATTATTAAAACTGATACATTAAATGCACAGTATGTAATTTCTCCCGCTAGGGGTCTCTCAATCAAAACAATAACAAAAGACAGAGTTTGATGACAGTGGGAGTTGTTGTCTTCATTGTTAAACAACCAGCTTCTCCTGGTTAGGATTCCTTCAATGTTTATCATTTTGTGTGCGTATACTTGGTAGAGGTTCTATGACGCCATTGACAGGCAACCAAATGAAACGGACTGTAACTTTGATTAAAATCACGGATTTCTCTGTGTTTGAGTATTATTGGAAACATTTGGGATAATGTTAATACACATCTCAACAAAATATACAACATAGGTCTAGTTGTTTTCAGACATTTTAATGCAGAATATTTACATATTATAGCTTTAAGTTATAATGAACTGAATAAATGTTTTAACCTTGTTTACAAATGTTATTTACATCACATTTAATATTTTTCTAGAACTACCACAAAACCTACATTTTTTATCAAAAGTGTATGTTTATCAATCATATCTCCATTATAGTACACTTCAGTAAAAGTACTTGGGCAGTGCATTATGTTGCCCCTGTACTCCAGCATATTGGATTTGACATAAAACTGATGATGAGGTTGACTTTCAGCTTCAGAGGTGTTTGAGGGTGTTCAAAGCCATACTGGGTGAACAGTGTAGACCTGTAAGCACTTCAACCTCATAGTCACTGTTTGATTTAATTTGATTTGTGTTAATGTCCTAATACTTACCATTTTACACATACATTTATCAGACTCGAGCAATTCCGTGCATTATTTGTCATCCTGACATTCTGTTTCAGCAGGAACTATGACAAATATAGATGCTGTTTCATTGTGAAGTCTAGTAAACACTAGTCATATGTAAAAAAGGGGGTTGTCTACTAATTGGCAGATCGGTGGTTTGATCCCCGGCTTGTCCAGTCTGCATGTTGTAGTGTTGAAGGCTGTGCCATCAGTGTGTGAGTGTGTGTGAAAGACTAGAAACTCCTGATAAGCAGGTTGGCACCTTGCATGGCAGCCTCTGCCATCAGTGTATGAATGTATGTATGAATGGGTGAATGTGGCATGTAGTGTAAAAGCGCTTTGAGGGGTCAGAAGAAAGGTGCTATATAAATGCAGTCCATTTACCATTTACCAAACAAGTTGTTCAGATTCATGATAGCAATGCCAAAGCACTAGAGTTTGTAGTTTTGTAGTTTTTCATTATGTCCTCTCCAGTAAAAGAAATATCAGTATTCAATCAACCACAACTCTCTCTGTTCAGGTACTGATCGTCGTATCCACCACATGATCAGTAAAGGTGGCAGCGAGGCCTTGCTGACTGCACTGGTCAATACCGGCCGCAGTTTCAGTCCCAACTACACCATCCTGCTGCCACTACTGCACCTACTGGCTAAAGTTGGACATAGAGGTGAGGACATATAAATAGATGAATAGTACAAATGTTATGGTGATGAATAAAAACCACTGCAAGATGATGAGATTTTCAACAAGAATGACTGATACCTGAAAAAGCCAAGACTCAGATCTGTTCAGATATATCAGAGGAATGTGTGGCAGCTTTATAGTAATTGTAGACAAACTGTAAAGAGGACACAACCTTTAGTTTTAGTTAGCTTACTATTATATATATTAAATAATCCAATAATTGCATGTACCTATAACACAATGTTGGTTTACATTGCAGATACTGTGGTTTGCTAGCTAAAAAGCCAAATTTATCCAAACAAAATTAATCTTATGCATCAGAAGCAGATGTCAAAAAATAGCAGAGAAGTCCATCATTCATTTTACAAGCTGTAATAAGGGTCTTCAGGTAGCTGGATCTGTGTGGGACTAAATGTTCTACTACATGGTCCCTTATTCATTAACAAACATTCTGTGTATCGTATGTCCCTGCAGCAGAGCCCCATCACACAAAATTCCAGCCCCTGCAACATTTGACAAATAAACACAAAGGCTATACTCAGAAATGCAAATAAAACCCAAACCAAAAGGCAAGCACTGCAGTCATGCCCTTTTACTTATTTATGTACTTTTTCATATGCTATGTCCGAAATCACGTACTATGCACTACATGCCCAATAAGTGTACTATCTATACTATATTCAACATACTTTTGTGTGAATAAACAGTAGTATGTATCTTTTTGGACGCACTGAGCGGTAATTATCACGTCACTTCCTGAGAGCCTTCTTGCCAGTTGGAGATGCGTAACCTTGGTAGCCAATGCCAATCATAAAGTCTGAAGTAATTAAAAAATATATTACGCCTAGCAGAGTGTAACCTTTCTTAAATTGAAGCATTATTGACATCATGCCAGAACTGCTTTGGTCACTTTCCACCATTGTCTGTTATGTTGTTGTCGTCGTCATCACATCATTTCATTGTGGGATATTTATGCTGGCATAGTGTCCAGTGCTTGCATACTGTAATATTTTCCCAGAAATAGTATGCACTTCATGTACTACTGGCTTCATACTAAGGTTTCGGACACACTAAAAAATCTCACATACTGTTTTAGCATACTAAATAGCATGTTAGTATGGAATTTCGGACGAGCCATTTTTTCATTTGATGTTTTGATGATGGTGGTGGAGAGCGCTGTCTAACACATCAGTCCAAAATCTCCCATAGATGTTAATTTGGGTTGAGATCTGGTGACTGCGATGGCCACAGCATATGATTCACATCATATTCATACTCATCAAACCATTCAGTGACCCCTCGTGCTCTATGGATGGGGGCATTGTCATCCTGGAAGAGACCACTCCCATCAGCATAGAAATGTTTCATCATAGGATAAAAGTGATCACTCAGAACAACTTTGTATTGATTTGCAGTGACCCTTCCCTCTAAGGAGACAAGTGGACCCCAACCATGCCAGCAAAATGCCCCCCACAGCATAAGAGAGCCACCAGATCCCTTCACTGTAGGTGTAGGTGTCACCCATCTCTATGTAAATTTATGTAGTGATGTCACACTCACAGCAAACTATTCAACACAGTATCAACCTTTCAAAGCAAAAGAATGGTGGCAAGATGTTTCGGCACCTCACTTCACCATGCCAAAAATCACATGACCACCCCAAACAAGGCCTCGTTATGTCACACTTTTATCAGAGAGGTGTCACTCTGGGTTTGGATACGGGGTGTGCTTCTCAATCTGCCACAGTATTTAAAAACAGAGCTGTATACTCTATTTAAAAGGGAGCCATTTTAATAGTAAAAACTGTATGGAACAAAATAACAATAATGAAATCAATAAGAGAACTATTTCATCACAGTCTCAGATTTAATCTATCCATACAAGTGCAATGCCAGTAGTTGCCCAGCAAATGTCGCTATTTTGACTGTATCAAATGCTTCAAAACAGTAAACCATTTTCAACACAACTGCTTTCAACACAACATTTATTCAGTGCTTCAGAAAGCTTTGTGAGATTATAAGTGGTCTTATTGAATTCATTATTGTTGTTTTGTTCAACAAAGTCAATTAAAACTGATCACATTCAAACAGTCTACAGCTCTGTTCTTAAATATGGTGGCAGATTGAGAAGCACAGCCCGTATCGTTTGGGGTGGTCACGTGAGGCGTTGAAACATCTTGCCATGATGCTTTTGCCTTGATAGGTAAATATTGTATTGAGTAGTCTGCTTCAAGCGTAACATCAATATTATTTAGTCGTTTTTCTTTTCATTTTTTGGAGTAACTAAGTAAGTGACATGAACCCTATTACCATGCATGTGCAGATTTAACCGAAATGTGAAAAAATCTGATTAGATTTTTAGTCACACTTCTGTGAAAAAATCAGTTATGAGTCACTTGAAGGCAAAAAAGATTTGGACCACTTCAGCATGTAATGTGAACGTAGCCTCTAAGTCTGCCTCCCACCACCTTTGTTGTCACTCTTGCCAGGCTTCCCCACAAAATCCAAAGGCTGAAAAATGTCAGTTTGGCATTGCTGTTGTTGTTTGGTTTGTGATAATACATCTGCGTTTCTTGACTTGGACAAAATAAATGTATATATCTCTTATGTAGCTATAATTTAGACATACAGCAGTGTGGCTGCAGTGTGGACTGAGATTACTGCTGTTTGACACAGCTATATGTGTCTCATAAGACAAGACAGATGTGATGGTCTGTCTGCAGTCAGGATTTGGTGAAGTTTAAGTTCCCAAATAGCTGTTTAGAATCACTTGTTTGCTTTTAGTTATAAAATATACAGTGCATTGCAAAAAGGATGCCAGCAACTAATTCACCATAATTGTTAAATTCACCAGTCAAAAAATGCCAAAATTGTTACAAGAATTATGCAAATTAAGCTCCTGATATTTGCACACTATTCATTTTGACCTTACTTTGTCAGTACATTTATAAGTGTATGTGTATGTTTGTGTGTCCGCAGACCGTCGTATAGGTATGAAGGCAGAGGAGGCTGGAGCTGTGCTGCTGACTCTGAATCTGCTAAAACACAACGTCAGTCATGCCAGGAGGGCTGCAGCCTGCCTTTGGGTCATCCAAGTCTTCTCCACATCAGGTACCAACACACACACACACACACTCAAATACTCACACTCCTATTGACAAATTTTATGAACAGAAATTTTTAAAAAAATGTGATCCAATATGTAATTAAAAAAAAAAAAACATAAATCAATGTTTTTATTGATTTCAATTTATTTTAAGGCAATGAAAAGCTTTACATAACTAAACATTTGGTGATGAAAATTAAAACCAACATTTCTAACTCTTATCATCTGTCATTGTCCTAGTTGCGTATATGATACAGATACAAAGAAGGCTGTGTTCCAAGTAGCTGGGACAATATCTGATACACCATTGGCTCATCATTGTGTGCAATATGAGTAGTATTCACCCACTAGATGTCAGTGATGTTACAATAATCCAAAAGGCAAATTGGATGTACAGTATTAACCTCTTGATGTTTCTACATTCATCCACATAAAATAACACAAATAACATAACAGCTCAGATAACTACACAACACAAAGACAATGATTCAAACAACATGCAACTATGTGGTTTCAGTGATAGCAGCATCCATAGCAACCACCATAGCAACAATAGAAAGCCTGAATGAATCCTCGCAATAACTGACAAACTAAACATCATATACATTCACTGAACGGAGATTATGAAAATAAAAATGCACATTTCTCACTAGAAATGTTATCAAAACGCATTTTAATGCTGAAACTATCTTAAAAGATTGCATTTTCCACTGAGAATAAAAGGAATGGTAGCCATTTTGTTTGTTTTAGCAGACAGAAACTTGACAGTCAGGTGACATGGACGCAGGCCAATAGAAAAGAATAGGCCAAGAAAATGTAGGCATCTCACAATTTTAGGGCTGTTATTGTGAAACTAATGTTTTGCAATGTGGACCAATGTAGCTATTACACATTTTGATGTGAGACTGGGTTGGTGGATGGCTAGATAGATAGATGGCAAAAAGTGGACTTAACTGTAGGAGACTGCCGTTCACTTCCTGTTTCCAACCATGAGTGTCATGTTTCCACCTGCGAGTCGGGACAGTTTTTAAAAAAACGTAACTACAATTGTTGTGGTGTTTACTGTTGCCATGATGACAAAGGTTGCCTAACTTTAAGGAAGTAGTAACTTTAACCCACAACACGTTTAAAGTGATCATTTTAATGCAAACCGTGATCTTTCTCTAACCCTAACCAAGTGGTTTTTGTGCCTAAACCTAACCAGACCTTAACCACAGTATTGTCACACCATAAAACATCATAATGGAAGTATAGTAACAAAAAGAGGGACTGTCACTAAAAAGACTATAACGTTGAACGATATCTACTTGATTCAATTCCCTTGAATGAGAAAGGGTGTCCAGAGTTTTGACTGGTACTGTATACCCCTTAACACATGATTACATCATGTATTTGCCAGAGGAAATCCTGTAGTTGGTCAAAATATTGCTAGGAGTTCAGTGTGGAGGTGCTCCTTGTATGGAAAATGTATTACAAAGGAAGGTGGTGGTTGGAAATACAAATGTGGAAGAACCTTTGTTCTACACAGACCTCAGAAACAGCAGTTAAAGAGTGAGCACACCACACAGATATCTACAGAGATGCTCTGTATTAGTTCAGATTGATATACTACAGCCATCAACATCAACAACTACATGCTAGGATTACTAGGATTTTGAAAACATAAGTGGTAATCTGATCACTGACACAACTGAAACACCCATCTTCACAGTAATGATGATATTGTAGCTTGTTTTGCAGAACTGGACCTCAATATATATTGTAAGACCGGAGCACTTTGATGGTTATTCCATATAAAGCTACACAATTGTATATTGTTATTGTTAGACTCTATGTTTAAAATTTAAAAAGGGGAAAATATTAGCCTTTTTTATGGATCAGTTAGTCTGGCTGAAGCGGCCAGAAGAGAAGTGCAGAGTCAAACCTTTCAAGATGAAGTGTAATTTTAATCTGTCAAATATGAGTCAATTAAAGTGTTTATTTCCACTAACAATGTGTCCAGGGTTACACATGAAATGATGAGAGCGATGGAGGCCTGTGTGTGTAATCTGGGCCCAGCTGCAGGCACTTTGATGGTTGATGCTTTTATGAGTCCATAAAAGCAGTCCTGCCTGTCCACTTATATAAATAGAGAGGGATCCTCTCCATTCAAACCACACACCAGCTTTATGTCAGACTGACATTTGAATTTCAGCAAGAAGTGACTGCTGAGGCAGGGTGAACAATATTCTTTATCCAAAACTGATCTCAAACCACGGTTTGATTATGTAACAGTAATAAAGAAAAATAATAACTTTTCAATTAAGTAGCAGAAAATGGTTTCCAAAGTGAAAATAAAACCATAAAAATGCTTCAGATAAAAGAGCAAATTGTTTCAGATAAAAGAGCAAAATTAGAACACAACACTAATAAATTGCTGTAAAAATACAGCCAAATTCTAACAGTAAGGTACTGTTCTTTCTAAATATGGTAAAATACTGTAAATTTTGATGTCAAAACCAAGAATGGACATTAACAGTAGGCTACTGTTAGATATGACGGTAAAATACAGTATTTTCATTTTCACTGCCACAGTAATGGAGAAGCCACATGCAACCATTGACATCATATAATCATCGTTCATTCTCCTTTGTGGAATCAAACCAAAAGGTCAGTAACATCATACTGAGAAAATATAATTACATTTGTGCATCTGGTTACCCAATTAGTGACTAAGTTTAATTTTTGCTAATATTAAATCGGTATAATCCTAGCAAGCACCTGGCAGACAGAGAGCATTTTCAGCTCACAGAGAATCCTTGTCACCACTCTTCTGAAGAACTTGATGTCACTTCATAAAGGTAAGTTAGGTGTCCCTCTTGTTTAAAATGTGCAATTCACTTATTTCATTTCTCTTTTTCTCTGCGCTCGATTTTCATTCTTGTTTCTTTCTCACTCAGTGAGCTGTGAGTCTGGATGCCTGGATGCCGACCTTCTGTCAATTATAACAGAGGACATTTGAAGGCATTACAAATTGTGTATCATGCAAACTGTGCTTTTATATTTTTTAAACAGCAGTTGCTATTTAGACTCATGACTAAGTTTTGCTGGCAGCTCAGGATATTATTAATTAATAGGTTTACATTGACCCCCTGTGAAAGGGCATGAACCTTGAGAATTATTTTTTCGCACATCTGTACTTGAATATACTTGGCATATTTGAAAGCTTTTGAATAAATGTTCAGTTCCATAAAGCTGTCATTTGTCTCATCCACTTTTGTGCTAGATGTTAAAGGTTATGCGTTTTTAAATGTAAAACTGAGCTGATCTCATTACTGGAACATTAAGATTGAGGATGCATTCTAATTTACAGTATGTCTGCAATTTATAGTTGTTTTTATTAATATAAATAAGAAGAAAACTTTTCAGTTGTTTACTGTATCATTTACAGTAACCAACTGTTAATGTAGATTACAATAGCAACACTGTAAAAAAAAGTACTGGCAGGCCTAGCTACAGTATCAAACTGTGAACCTCACATTCTACAGCAGAATACTGTACTATACTGTACTGTAATTAACTGTTAAAGTAAATTACAGTAGTAACGCTGTAAAAAAAACGGTAAAATACCGGTGACCACAGCTGCCAGTAGTTTACTGTAATTTTACAGGGAAATTCGTTACAGCAACAATAAATATAAAGAATAGATTCACAAAAAAGAACAAAATAGTAATTTGATACAAACAAGTGAAGAAAAGGCTGCAAATTATATGATTAAATGCAGTGGGAAACTATGAGTCAGGCTGCATTTTACTGAAAACAGCCCTGCATTGAAACAATGCAAGGGGCAGTGTTGGTGTGGGCATGTTGTTTAAGGCGAGACAATGAAATATGATCCAGGAAATCCAGTTGGAGCTACAGATGCGTTTAATGTGTTTAAAGGTTTATTATATGCCAAAACAAAATGTTGGCCCTGAACGCCACCTACACCCATCACCCCTTGATTTTAATCTAAAAGGTCTAAACTGGTCAACTTAAGAAGCCTCTTGAGACGTGATGTGATTAATTCATATTTTAAACCTGCAGTGTGGAACTTTTAGAGCCTATGATGTAAGCACGTTGACAGTGTTTTTGTAATTACTCTCACTGCCAGACAAAAGTCCTGCGCTGCAGCCAGTGCAGAGTTGCATGATGGTAAATGGACTGTACTTGTATAGCGCCTTTCTAGTCATCCAACTACTCAAAGCACTTTTAACACTATGAGTCAATTCACCCATATTCATACGCTGAATGGGTACAGGGGCTACCATGCAAGGTCCCAACCTGCCCATCAGAGGAAATCTAATCATTCACACACACTCACACACCGATGGCAGCTAGCTACCACGCAGGGTGCTGGCACAGCCATCGAGAGCAATGTGGTTCAGTATCTTGCCCAAGGACACTTCCACATGTGCCGGGAATCGAACCGCCAATCTTCCGATTAGTAGACAACCCGCTCTACCTCCTGAGCCACAGCTGCCCCATGATATCAGACACGGTTAGAGAGGAATCAGAGAGAAAGTAATCTGACCTGTCAGATGGTTTGTTACACAGAACCATCTGAGAAGTGGTCCTTGGAAACTGTTTAGAACAGGGCAAGAACTTTCAAAAAATACTTGGCAGGTGATTGGATGAACCATCTGTCTATCACCGTCTATCAAGGGCTAACTTCTCGCTGTCGCCACACCTAAACCACACCCCTAGCTGTCAGTAGTTCCTCATAAGATTTGCTGATTGGTCCGAACCACTAGCACATAACTTGAAGCCTGAAAAGATGGATTCTTGCGTGATCTTGTGATCTCATGGTCTTGTGAATCCAGCTGCCTCACAAGGTAAGAGAGAAAGAAGCAGGCTTCTTATAAAACACCACTAAATTGCTGAACTCTCCCCCCATCTGACGGAGAAACTTCCACCCTAACACAATACTAAGTGCTTAGCTAAAGTAGCTAAAGTTTTGTTTGTCCTTGGAAGAACACTTGTTTCAACTAATTCATCAATGATTAGCTCGTCATTCCTCTGTGTTAGAATGAATCATTTTTGTATCTTGTGTTCTCTTACAGTTTCCACAGCTAACCTTATTGGGGAAAACCAGGGGCTGGATGTCATCTACCGGCTCATCCCTCAGTATACCACCAAGCATCTGCACATCATCAAGTATGTACCAGGATCCCTGCATTCTGCACTAACCACTTACATTTCTCATGATGACATGCACAAAAGACAGAAAACCTGGTTTAGAAAAAAGCATTAGATAAATAGATTTTTGATTTTTTCCAATGAGAGAGAAGGAGGAGACATCATTTTAAGGATTTTACAAGGTAATTGTACTAAAAAAACACAGACAAATTATTACTAACAGCAGAGTATTTTATGTCTTCAATCATGTCTGGAGGGGATCTTTAACAACAGCACTGTACAAACTGTGGGCTCCACAGTTACCACTCAATCAACAGCCATAGCTAGCAAGTATCAGCTAATGTGCAAATAAATGATAGTTGACAAAGTTTATGGCCCCTGGCTGACCAACAACATGAAATCAAATACTTTTCTCAGAATGCAGAACCAGACCTGTTTATTTATGCTTAATTAATACTTTGGCAGTTTGTGGAACTAGAATTAAAATTTGGGTGGCTAGGCCAATGTGAACACAAAAACAGAACTCTTACTAATGTAGTAAAAGGATGTAGCTTGAACCCCTACCTGAAAGCAAACAGGAGAATACAGTGATGTAATGCAATATAAGGAGAAACGAGGTTAATATAAATCCTAGCCCACCACTACAACTTTCTCAACATCTGCAGGGAGACAACACAGCTGGGTTGAGATATAAAATGCAATATACACTGGCTCCATGTAGCATCACATCATTTAACACCTGTTACACACAAGACAAGCCAGACAGACAGAAGAACTAGTTAAGGCTCAGTAGCTGGGATGTGCCGATTTGAGCAGAGAATGTGATAAATTGCTACTTTTCTTGAGCATTGCCATACAGGACAGTGGCATGTGCTGCTGGTGTGCAGGCTTACATAGGAAACAACAGATGCACATGCTACATTATGTAACACTAGAATTTCCTAACACGGAATTTATCAGATTTATTGCTGATGTTAAGTGTGAGTGTCTATGCTAACAACTCAGTCCAATGTGCTTGCTGCATTGTGTTCAAGACTGTTGCTTTAGAAAGCTGAAGACCAAATGTGCATTTTGAATCTGTTATCAAGTCCAGTTCATTTTCATTTTTCACAATTCCAGAATTTTGTCTGTTTGTTTCTGGTCTCTGTCTGCTTGTTCAGGATAGGAGTGATGTGAATTGCCTGAGATGAGTGCAGGTTGCAACTTTAAAGGTAGCTGCAGGCATTGCATTCAAGTTTTAGTTAATTTAGAATGTAAATTAAAGTAACACAGAGTGCAGCACTGGCTGGTTGGATGATCCTCAGGAATGTGGATATGTGAGATAAGTCCAGAGGTATAGCAGTTATTCTGTGCGTTGTTTAGTGGACTTTTCCTTTATAATCTATTAGGGTAATTTTATTGTTGCAGCAGCACCTAATAGAATAATTGTATTTTTGCTGCATTCTCAGATTACATTATATTTTCAGGACTGGAGCTGGGAAAATAATGCAGAATCTGACCATCATACAGTTATGTAATGATGAAACTTATGACATTGTGGTGAATACTTATTTGGAATTTGAGTCTGCTGAAAATGTTGCATTAGAATAATTTAAACCTGCATTGAATGATTTTTTGGCCACTTGGGGGCAGTCTATATGTTGAACTAGTTACCAAGAAGTTGCTTATTTTCACATCCAGCAGTTACAGAGCAACATTATCATTCAATTGGATTCGTGTTTCTCCTACCCCAGTTATGGAAACTAGTCTTCTTTTTAACATGACATTTAAGAAATCAGCTTCCTGGAGAAAGCTGAGTGTAACCTGGTTACCTAAGTTAATGAAAACACACTGATTTCTTCCTATTAAGGGGTCAAAAACAAAAAAAAGGTTGGGAAGCACTGCCCTGGAGGAAGATATTGGTCGTACTCAGAGGATGAGTCTTTATGTTTTTGGAGATGGTTGATATATCCTGACCATCAGGAAATCTCATTTCTTTAAAAGAATAGATTTTTGGCCTTTTTTGCCTTTATTTGAAGCTGACAGTAGAAAAGTGACAGGAAATGGGGGAGAGAGTGGGAATGACATGAAACAAAGGTCTTCAGCTGGAATCAAATCAGTGACATTGTGATCATGGTAAGCATCTTAATGATAATGCCCCCACTTTGTTGACATAAATATTGCAGTGAATGTTTCTGGCACATTCATCCTCTCATGTGGATAAAGCCTTTTGAATTTATTGACTCTGTGACCTTTCACCAAGTGCCACTCTCAGGACAAACATGCCGTTATAGCCCCACTTCTGGTAATCCTCGAAGCATAAAAAAACTGTCAATTATTTGAGTGTTGAAGTTCATGCTTTAAAGGACCAGTATGTAGAATTTAGTGGTATCTAGTGGAACGGACTTGGCAGAAATGGAATATAATATTCATAAGTATGTTTTAATTAGTGTATAATCCTGTGAAACTAAGAATTGTTGCGTTTTCGTGACCTTAGAATGAGTCCTTTATATCTACAGAGGGAGCGTGTCCTCTTGCACGGAGCCTGCCATGTTGCACCGCCATGTTTCTACAGTAGCCCATATCTCACAGTCTTCCTCAGTAGACCCAGTGGGACATGCCAAGAGCACTAGCAGTACTAGCAGCTCCAGAAAAAAAACAGTTTGTAAGTGGACTTTGAGTTGAATTTGTCAGTATTTTGTTTGTTCTACCTAACACTTCTGTATCAAACAGGACATTGTTGGGGCTTTAGACTTTTATCCTCCATGATTATTTTTACTGCAGTTTGATATGTATAAGACACTATGAGCCTTTGGGCCACTCTCGGGCCTACTACAGGTCTGTGAGATTGCACCATCTCCACACACAAACTGCATGGTAGTATTATAATTTACAGGGTAACATCATCATTATATCAACATATTCTTGGTCTCAACACATCATCATATTTCTCCTGAACTAAAGATGGATCTTGAGCTGTTACGTAAGCCACAGTCCTTCTCCTTGTGGATTGTATATCATCTTCCCATCTGTCTCCGTCAGAACTGATGGCATTTGGCTCAAATAGCCAGCATCCTCCAGTATACCCAGTGGAGCGTGCCAAGTGCACCAGTGCACCCCTCTGCCTGGCTCAATGCCAGGCATACCAGTCCCTGCCACTAGTGAACATGAAACTCTCCGGTGGTGACATCACAAATTTATAGCCCTGGACTGAGATTTCTTTTACATGCAGAAGCCAGCTGTTAATTGTTGTAACACAATTAGAAAACTCCCGACTTCAAAGCCAGCTGCTACTTTGGATAATTTGTAATAATTGGCAGCTGTGAATTCCTGTGATGTAATGAGAGCAACGAGGCAGGAGATATGCTATTTCCCTTAAGTGTGAGAGGCAGTTAGACATGTCTGTCACACTGATTTATCCAATTATAGCTGTAATATGGCGGCTGTTAGATATGCCAGTTGGCTGCAGTCCACACTTTCAAAGCAGTAAAGTCAGTCAGACTGTCCAAAGCTGTACAACTAAATCTATCCATCTATTCTCAACTGTCAGCAGCAGCAGGAAATCCCTCACTTCAGTCTGTTTGACTCTCTTCAGATTATACCAGGTGTGAGCAGTACTGTAGCAGAGGAAATATTTTGAAATACCTGACATTTTTTTTTATAGATGAATAAGTTGTAATGCAAGGATGCTCAATTGCTCAAATGCATAATTGTGGTATGCTATACAGCTATCAGGCTGTATTTAGTAGTTTTTTGCTGTTCTCTTACATGCATGATGCTAAAAATTGTGTTTGTCAAGGACATAGTCTAATAATGAGAATAATTCATTTATATGTGCCGTCCAATCATGATAGACAGTACTGCTAAAAGTGCCTGAAGGTTTCTGGAGCTCGGGTTTAGTATTAAGTTATGAGCAGGGATAAACTAAAGTTCTGAGGACTCTTAGAGCTGTGCCATCACATTCAGAATCCGACATTTCATAGAACATCTGGTTTATCAGGACATCGCTTTTTTGTTTTTTTAAAATATTTTTTGGGAGGAATTTTATGCTTTTATTAGAGGGACAGTGGAGAGATGACAGGAATCAAAGGGAGCAAGTGATGGGACTTGAACCGCAGACTAGCATGCATCCTAACCAGTAGGATACCGGGGCACGCCAGGACATCACTGTTGCGCAGTGGCCATATGCGACTAGCTCTTCTGCAGAGGTATTGTGCCCCTTCAACCTGGAGGGCATGGGTCCCCTCAAATATTTGAGATAGGAGGCTTTAGAAATTGTTAAATTCTATTTTCACAGTAAGAACCCTTAATTTAAAAAAGTCAGTTTTCTGTATGTTTAATTCTGCCGGCAGCTTGATCATAAACATAGAAGCTAAAGCAGATAATTACTGGTAACTTGGTTTAGTGTGAACATTAACACATGCATTGTTAAAACTGTGCCCCCTCTAAAAATAAATGACTACATGATGCCCCTGGCTGTGTGCACAGGAGGTACCACAGACCAATCAGCCAATCATCAACAAAGACTGTACCCTGCCACAGAACTTGATGTTTTACATTTTGAGAGGTCTTTGTACCAGAGGTCTTAAATCTTCTTTTTTTAAAGAAAATGTCAAATTTGGGGTGTAGTTGGGTGTCGTCAGCACAGCAGTGGTAGAAGCCACATAAGTGTATAGCAGCACCAAGCATTCTTTTGTAGAGGGAGAAGAAGAAGCAGTCCAGGACTGAGCCTTGTGGCACTCCTGTTGTCAGGCTGCGTGGTCAGGACACAGATCCTCTCCATGTCAGCTGGTAGGAGTGACTTGTCAGGTGGGATGTAAACAGAGAGAATGCAGAGCCTGACGCCTGGGCCACACTGGCTGCGTGAGCAGCGCGTGTGCGTCGCGGAACCTCTTGGTTTTCATTTTGGCGCCCATGTTAACAGGTTAGAGCAACCACACAGCCCGCGTGAGACGCACGTCACATGCATCTCACGCGCCGCAGCAGCCATGCTTCATGTAGAGATTCAAGGTTTCGTCTATTTTTTCTGTGTGCCGGGCGCGGTTCTCAGCAAAAAAGACAGGGAAAATGATCTGTTGACAGTCATATTGACATCATACCAGCAACAATAACACCTTTCACTATGGTTTCAAAGTCTATATGTGTAGAATATGTCACAGACATGAAGTGTGTCACCACTGCAGGTCAGCCTGCGTGCTGCACGCCGGGGCAGGGAGCCTCTCTGGAACTCCAGCACGGAGAGTTGGTGACACACGGAGCTTCTTGTTTCGACTCCTGCTCGCTTTCTGTGATATTAGCTCAAACCGGGGCTCCTGCCTGCTGTTTCACCTGCTTCCAGACGGAGATTTAGCGTTGTTATTTTCCTTATTTGTTGTCAGTTTCCCTCCTGACAGTTTGGAGGTTTGTCGGAGTGTGTTTGGCTCGTTTGGAACTTTGTGTCGTCTGGGGGGATTTTCCTCACTTGGAGCGGTGACAGCGGGGGTTTAACTGATAGAATAATCAATATAATCAATAAAAAAAAAAAACGTCCTGTGTGAGGTGTGTATGTGACTGACACAGAAGTATCCCTAACCAGACCCCGCCATGCCCGTCAGAAAGAAAGCTGCTTTCACCTTACATATTATTATTGATTTTTCACAAATGAGCGCACACTTCTTAACCTTTATCTGTCTAAATTAAATATAAATAAAATTCATAATTAAATGATATGAAACATTCTATTATCGATGGCCATTAACAAAGTGAAACTCTATGTAGAAAGATAGGGCTGGCAGCAGCGGCGCAGCGGCAGCGGCGCAGCGGCAACGCTCCCTGTGTGAAGCGGGGGGGACGCAGCAGTTCAGCGACGCACACACGCTGCTGAGGTAGACGCATCCAGTGTGGCCCAGGCGTGAGACACCCAATCCTTTAAAGGTGGAGAGGAGGAGCTGATGGTTCACAGTGTCAAAAGCAGCAGACAGGTCCGGGAGTATGAGGGCAGAGAAAAGGGTGTTTGCTCAAGCTGTCTCAAGTAAGGTGCCTTGAATCCAGACTGATGGGGGTCAAGGAGTTTGTGGCTTCTTGTAAAGAAGATAACTGTCTTGGAAAGAAAGTGGAGAATTAAAGTTAATGTTTTGAAGTACATATTGAAAATGAAGTCATTTACAAAGGATATGTGACTTTTAACATCTTCTTAAAGCTTTGTATACACCCATTCAGTCACTACATTTCATTGATGATGACTTTATTCTAGATTGCATGCTTATTCCAGGTAATCTGGCTAAATCCTTGATGTTCTCCCAGGAAATATGGCAACCTTATCCTTAACTCACATCTGTTCACATCATCTCCCCACTGGCTGGCTATGATACCAAAGTATTTAATTTGCAGATAATAATTCCTACAAGGTTAGCCTGGGTAATGGTTGCTCTTGCTTAAACTGTCTTTTTTGCTTACATTTGTGGGTCATAAGGAATTTGCAAATTGGACACATTTTTTCTATTTTTTTTTTTTTGAGCCAAGGATTCATTAATTATATACTGAATTAATTTAACTGATGTGCTAATTTCAGATCCTGTTTCTTCCATTTTAGTTCAATTTAAATGAGATTAACATATGTGCGTTGTCCCTTTGAACATGTGAAAATGACACTGATACTTTTTAGTGTATCAGAGTGTAATATTTCCCATCCTCAGTAAACATAGCATGAACCTTTGTGGCTGCTAATGGCCTCAGGGGACCTGACCTCTTGTCACCCTTTATAAGCCCTGCTAGTGAAACCCTGGTTTACTTGCTGTTAGTAACACTACACTGGACAGTGTTACATTCTTTATCTCAGTACATATGCACACAACCCCCCCCCCCCCCCCCCCCCCACACACACACACACACACACACACACACACACAGGTCAGGTACAGACATAGGGGCCCTCCACTGAGCAAAGCTGCCTGAGTCTTAATTAAAAATCACTTAGTTGTGGATCACAAGGGAGCTGCTTGATGAATTGATCAACTGCCAGACAGCAGTAACAACAGTAACATCAATAGAGCTTCTACTTTTCCCAAAGCACCACCACACAGATCATGTAAGGTTAGCTTTATGAGTTGTTTAGACTTAAATCCACATCTCCACCCATGTGAAGATGGATACAGATGTGGATTTAAGGGGGTAGACAGGGAAGAAAAGACAGGAAGCCAGGAAAAAAGAGTGTTGAAGAGAAAAAGAAGAATGGTATGGAGAAAAGAATGGAAGACAGGAAATAAGGAACAAAGGAAAGCAAAGGAAAGAAGAGAAGAGGGACAAAAAGACGAAAGGTAGAAAGAAGGGAAGATCTGCACTGCTTCTGAACTTTTATGTCTAAAATGAACCCTGACTAAAGTTATTTTACGCACTTCTACTTAACTATCAGCTGGCCTTTATACTAAATGAACAAAAGACAATGGAGTATCCAGTTCATGCTATTATCACATAATGTAACTTATCATGAAGATACATAATATCTGGGTATGTTGTCTCAATCAGCTTGTGTTGATTTGAGACAACTCAAGTAAAGTCAATTTTATTTACATAGCGCCAAATCATAACAAAAGTTATCTCAGGGCACTGAGAGCAGGTCTAGACCGTATGCTTTAATTTACAGAGACCCAACATTCCCCTATGAGCAAGCACCTGGCGACAGCGGCAAAGATAAAACTCTCCTTTAATGGCAAGAAACCTCAAGCAGAACTAGGCTCTAGGTGGGCGGCCATCTGCCTTGACCAGTTGGGTTGGCAACGACCCATAAGACTGTAATATGCCAGAGGTACAAATCACTGTTACAAAATAATGATGTTTTATGGTGTGACAATGCTGTTGTTAAGGTCTGGTTAGGTTTATGCACAAAAACCACTTGGTTAGGGTTAGGGAAAGATCATACTTATACTTTATACTTCCTTAAAGTTATGCACTTTCGTCCTCATGGCAACAGAAAACGTTACATTTTTTTTAAAAACAGTTGGAAACATGACATTCATGGTTGGAAGCGGGAAGCGAATCGTGGTCTCCTGCAGCAAAGTCCACTTTTTGCCATCTAACTATGTAATCATCCAACCAACCTACTTCCTTGTAATAAGGCAGAATCATCTCATCAAGTCACCTTATACTCACGTCATCTGAACTGCGTCACTTCCCCTGGTCATAATTACTACGGCTGCTAGATGGCGTAAACATAATTATAAGTTATACGTTTTTGCCATCCTGAATTTTAGACCTATACTGTCATTTTTCTTGCGAGAACAGGCTGTTGGATCAGGTATGGGGTGATTTTTTGTACTTAGTTAAATGTTAGGTTTAGTATTTATGTTGTTTGTACTTATTATGGCTTATGGTGAGAACTAAGGTGTGGAAGATGAGTGTGTAAACAATGTTAACTGATTCATTGTCATATACCAGTTGTTGGTGTAAGGGAATAAACACCCCTGTGAGAAATATGGTTCTGCCTAGACAGATTGGATGGCCTATTTAAGAGGAGAGCTATTGTTTTCAGAGAGGGCAGAAAGAAAAGAGAATGTCCAGGTAGCTGTGGGCATGTTATTATGCCTAAGTTTGATGTGTTTGTTTTCATTTCATTTTTGGGAGAAACTTTTGGTTACATTGGTCCGAGTAAATCACGTCATTCAACACGTCTCTGAGTCTGCTCCTTATCACTGTTGGGCCTCAACCATGGGGTCAGACAAAGGCAGGCCTACATGTAAAACCTGAAGCCTGACCATGAGGCTTTCTTCTGCCCTTTGTCCCCTGAAACAAAGGAGCAGCACGAAAATGCTCCTCCCATGATGCTTTGCCAGTTCACACCTAGGTGAGAACTCACAGCAGGGAGCTCAAACCCGGGTCTCTGATTGGCAGAGACCCACCAACACCACCGGGAGTCATGGCAACACAGCTTTGACGTCACTGGCCCTTTAAGAAGCGGCTGCATGAATTCAACATCGCCTTTCCTCCATAGCGCTGGAGGAAGCGTTGCTTTCTCCATGAGCCAGCTTACTAAAGGAGGTAACCCTGTGCACATGGACTTTTTCCCCCATTGACTGAAGATTCAACCCTCGCTGGACGAGCTGAACTTCTCCCTGTGTTTAACCAAACAAAATCACCGGATCCAAGAGAGAGACCGCTGCTGCTGCAACCCAGCACTCTCACTGCCTGCAGAAGGAAGAAAAGGATTTCTTCACGGAGACGCAGATAACTTCTCTGCCCTGCTCTTCTTCAGTTAAGTCGACTCCGCTGTTTCCCTCGCCACGCCGCCGAGGATCAGCTGCAGTCAAAACCCTGCTGTTTTTGTGTTTTGTCCCACTCGGGACTTCTGCTGTGTTTGTGCCATCATGAGTGAGAAAGTAAGTTGTTTGTCAATTGAAAATCAGACAACGTGCGTTACAGACTGCCGTCTGCACGCACGCTCTCTGTGGACAAACAACCGCTGCTCTCCCCTCACGATCGTAGGATTTCGCCGTGAGCCGGCATTTCTTCTCCTTTCCCTCTTGCTACTAACACACGCACATACACATACACACATCTTTTCTTACACATCTGACGGTCAGATAATGTGGGACACAGCGCCGCTCTGCCCTCATTATCTACCATCAGACACGTGTTTCATACATTGAATTTGGTGAATGCAGAGATGCCGACCCCCAGGTAGCGCCATCTTGCTATTGTTATAACCGACACTGCGGTCATAGCCACTATTTGGTTATCACGTGACTCCATCTCGCGAGATCACGCCTGCTGTCCTTGAGATCGTGTGACGTCATCTCTCAAGATCACGCCAGTCACCACCAATTCTCGCGCAACGTCATCTCCCAGATCACGGTCACCATTTTGTTCACACACCCACAGAGACACACACACATCCGCTCCATCTTGCATGTGTTGCCATTGTACATAGCTGTATTATTGCCTAGGTATTATTAGATTTTAGGAGTGTCTTATTGATCAAAGCATTTGCTAACTTGTTAACTTTGCTATTGTTTAATAAACACTGTTATATCTTTCAAGAGAAGTCTTTTGTAGAGAGAGTCAGAGCTCGAATTCAAACCTTCACTGTTCACTTGTGGATGCTAATATTCCTCAGATATTAGCATTCCAAGTGAACCTTGTTTATGAGACTACCTTATTGTTTGGTTATTGGTCCCGGTTTCCGGGTGGTGTCCCGTATTATTAATTCAGATTAATATTTTTTTTATTAATTAATAATTATCTGATAATTATTAATTATTGCTAATAACCAACCAGCTGGTTGGTTGGGGTCGTTGATTGTAAGCTGGTTGGTTGCTAATAACCAACCAGCTTACAATCAACGACCCCAACATCACCTTCCTTGATGCTCTGGCTAAGCTTCCTCACAATGGCCTAGGTTTTCTGTGTGGTTAAACGCAGATTAATTAAGGAATATGCTCCCTATAAACATAGAATCAGTTGCCATAAGGTCTCAAAACTAGATTTTGACATAGGGCCTTAAGATCATGAAATAAAGTAGCACTTATGTCAAGGTGCTTATCATGTCAGCTGATATTGTGTTTTACTAGTGCATATTCATATATTCCCAAACAAAATTACAATTAATATAAATTAGCAGAAACCAGTTTCCCCACAGTGAACCATCTGGGCTCCTGAGTGTGTGGGACCCGCTTGGTCAGTAATCCAACCTCAGCCTTCATTTAAAAACATTAATGTCTTGCCTGCACCATGAAGGGCTGACAGCAAACAAAGGAGTCATTCATTAAGTTCACCATTGAAGTCCCACGTAGAGTTTTTAAAGCACATCAATAATCTCATCAAGTACCAGTTTCTAAATGCTGGTAAATAATGTTTGACACTTCAAAGTTGAAGAAGGGGTTGACTTTTCTTGAATTTTCAGATTATGTCCAAAAATATACTGTTTGTATTTGATGCCTCAAAGCTATATAACACCTACACAGGAGCTACAGAAAATACATACATTTGTCTGACTATATGATAAATTCAATTTAGTGTGTGTTGTCATACCAAAACTATCAAAACCACACTCAATTCCATGCATCTTCACACTAGTGTCTGATGTACAGTTTGTGTTTGCATAATAAAGTGAGTGTCCATTAAAGTGATTGAGAGACTAACTTCTCTCTCTGTTTGTTTTCCAGGGCATCCATTAATGCCTTTGCTGCTCTGCTGTGCACAAGTAAGTTTTTCATGAGCCTCATCATTCACTAGCTAATGGTTTCCATCATACTGGATGTACCCCATCATCATCACCACCACCACACAAAGGCACTCAAACCCTATCTCCCTGCAATGCTTGCATTTCTGAGGTTATTTTCTTGTTTAATGATGTATTTCTTTTATTCCATGGATACCTGGTAATGCGTTGATTGTGTGGCATCTCATTGAAAAACAGTACAGAACACAGAGAGGCTTGACTAGGAGAAGCATTCCTTAATGTAAAAGTAAATGTGTTTTGGTTCCAAAGGCAGGAGGTAAGCTGTCTTTGTAATAGCTGACATAAACTGCTTAGTCCAGTTAAAGAAAATAAGCATTAACAGGAATGGCTTATAGGTTTTAGAAAGAAGCAATAAAAAGCTACTACTGCTGATCAGTTCTTGCACTGCTGCTGGCCATCGATTTGTCATTTTGATTCCTTCTGGACTTCAATGACCTATATAAAGGAGATGGAATCCACCCGAACTCTGATTAATTATCATACCACCATGCCTCCAGTGCTTGCTTCCATGTTAACAGCTGCATTACTTACCTACCTCTCACATTATCTCTAATAGATGAACTAAGAGACAGTCTGGCTGTTTTGCCAAACTTATGTCATACAGAGACTGCATAAACAGAAACAACTTAATATGATTTAACCCCCTTCCCATTTCAGTCTCCTCAGTTTCTCTTAACTTTTTTTCTAAATTATTGATCCCTTCAGTCAAAAAGTCTCCTTATCAATAACACAATTACTTAACACAAACTGGATATAATGTGATTGTGTGAAACCGCTTAAGCCTGATGATTATTTACCCCTAAATGAAGCCTCCTCTCCTAATTATACAAGCTCCCATTTTGCTTGAGCAAATAAGAAGGGTGGAGGGGTAGCAGTAATCCACAATTCCTCCTTAAAGCATTTGGCTGGTGATTTTCCATATTTTTCTCATTGTCAACAAATCTGATGTGCAGAGCCAAACCAACAATGAACTCATCCTACTTACAGGTATTTTGTGTGTATCCAAAGACTGATGTGTTATTCCTCTGTGCTGTAGACCTCCGTTGTTGTCCAAAAACTATTAAAAACACAACAATGAGCCACACCGCTGCACTGGGTGGCATGTTGCTTTGCCCCGAAGGCAATGGCTACTGTAGCTTGTTTAGAAAGAGCTCCAAAGAGAAATAACAGTGATCACATTTTCGGTCTCAGGAGAGCAGTTCCTTGTACGGCAGACTCCCACTGCGCATGTGCGGGAATGTGGTACAGAGCTTCAGAACTAAGCTTGTTGTGCTTCCTATCATAACCTCTTGAATTTGTACTGAAGTTGTTTGAGAAATTTAAAATGTAGCACATAACTAATGCTGATAACATTCTAATTATTGGAGACCTTAATATTCACATGGCTAAGGCTTTCTTATCTATTATCGATACCTTTGGCTTTAAACAATTCAAGTCCATAAACCCAACCCACTCAACTTAGTATTAGTTTATGGCCTTGACATATCTCAAGTGTCAGTGCCCCCCTTTCCTCATGTATTATCTGACAATTATTTTGTTATAAGTTTTAGTTGCCTTCCCCTGTTCCCAAATCAATCATCCTACCACATATAGTAGCCGTAAAATAGACTCCTCCACACCTGTCAAACTTACTCCCTTCTCTGGTTTCTGCTGTTTTTTTCTCAATTTTTATTTTTATTTTATTTATTTTATTGTACTGTGTTTTCATGTGTTACAATCAATGTATCTGTACTGTACTGTATGTGTACAGAGACTTCTGTGATTTTACACTTCAAATTAACTTCCTTCCTTCCTTCCTTCCTCCTGCTGTGTGGAAACGGTACTCTGGGAAATGTATCAAAGTAGTCAAGTCATATGACTTTGATTCTTAAATAATCTGGTCTGGTGGGTGGCAACCAAAAACCCAGCATCATGATTTCTACAACAAATCCTCCAAATTAAACAACAAAATTCGTTTGTTGGTCCATGCACTCCAGAACAACACATAGATGTGTTTTCTGTTCTGACGCTCCTACTGGCAGTAATCTGCACTGTTACAAATCACCTTTTTATGAAGATAATGGTTAAGGTCTGGTCAGGTTTAGGCACAACAACCATTTGGTTGGGTTTGGGAAAACATCATGGTTTGGGCTAAATAAGGTTAGGAGAACTTTGTCATCATTGTAGCCAGGGAACGATCTTGGTCATGATTTAAAAAACAGTGTCGACTTAATAATAAAGAAATACTTTTTATAAAATATAATATTTCAGTTTAATCCAGAAAGGTTGAATCTCCATTTTATCATACAAAGAAGCAAATTCTATATTTTTCCAACTGCAAAGGAAGAATATTTTGAAAATTTGGTTTTAATATTATGTTTGTTTATATTTCTGTATGAGTAAAGAGAGAACATGTTCACCTTCATTGATGGTAGTTTAACAGTAATCCAAAAAAGGAAAATTAGTGAATGAAATCAGTATTTCTGTTAGAGAAGAGAAAGAGAGCAGCTGCAGAGTGGTGGGGTGACCCTGTTGTTGTACTGCTAGAATTAGAGATGTGGAAATGGACATTATACCAAATCTATTTCATGTACTTTCGCTGGCAACACTGTAATTGGTTTTATTTGTTTTATTTGCTTATTTTGTTTTTGCTTTGTTTTGAAGTTGTTGCTTTGTGTGAAGCACTTTGTGATGTGGGTTCAGAAAAGTACTCTAAAAATAAAGATTATTATTAAGACAACAGGTGAGCATGGAGGAAGTGCTGACCTTGTATTAACAGAACAGAAATTAGAAGGCCCGGTTCTTTCTGCTGTTGAGATAAATAATGGCCATAACCACCATTTGAGTATTTATGTGTGGCCTGGTCATAAATGATGGAACCAGACACAGAGCAAAATTCTTTTTGTGGGTTTCTTTATTCCTTGAATGCACTCAGTAAAGAACCGTGTTAATCCTGTAATTTTGAGGGTTTAGATAATCACAGTGATAACAAAACCATATTATTTTTCTCTCATTTTGTACTCACTCAACATCAGTGAAACCAATAAGGAAGCAGACATGTCTCCTATGAACAACCTTTACTGAAACACCTTCCCTATTGAAAGCTTGATATTGACGTTTAGCTCCTAACTGTCTATTATAGTGCTAATAAACAATGGTGCAGATAGGATACCCAGAGTATTACAGCACATTAATGCTTACAGTAGACAGACTCTAGATCAATATCTCCTACAAAAAGCTCAATTTGTAGCTCTAGACATCAAGTAGTGGCTTGTTTTCTAAATAAAAAAAAATAGAAATACAACACAAATAAATACATGTGTTCAACCACCCGGCTTGTATAGTTACCTTACAGTAAATTACATTAGTTCAATTAAATTTAATTCAATTCAATTGTATTTATATAGCGCCAAATCATAACAGAAGTTATCTCAGGGCACTTTTCACATAAAGCAGGTCTAGACCATACTCTTTATTTTACAGAGACCCAACATTCCCCCTTGAGCAAGCACTTGGTGACAGTGGCAAGGAAAAACTCCCCTTTAACGGGAAGAAACCTCAAGCAGAACTGGGCTCTAGGTGGGTGACCATCTGCCTTGACCATTTGGGTTGAGAGAGAAAAAAGGAGGGAGGGGGAGAACAATATATATTCATGAACAAAATATACTTTTACAACCACTTACATGAGCTCAAAATACATTTTTTTTAGAAAAAAATCATGAACTCACTCGCATTCCGGTGTGCAGCATGTGCGCTAAGACCCACACACCTGGAACCCGACACGACACTCTATTGCCCCTCTAAATTAGGCAGAAGCATACAAAAAAGGCACAGTTTAGTGAAATAGTCAGCATACACCCCCATGATGCTATGATTCTATCCATCAGTTTACTTTATCACCACTGACACTGCCCCGCTGTTCAGTGTTGCCCTCAGCATGTTGAGGATATCACACACCTAACACCTAGTTTTACCAATCTACAAAAATCGGCAAGAATAGCTTAATGATACTCTCATTTACTGATGCTGCTAATCATTTTTGTGTTTGAACAACATTTATCAGGATATTTTTCCTACACATAGGCAGAAAATACACACCTCAGCAGTCATTAGTTTCACGGTACTGCAGCTTCCTTGTGCCTAACATCTCACGGGAGCTCCGCACTTTTGCAGAGCTCTCTACCCTTAAGCTGGTCTTAAAGTGACAGCGCTACCTCAACAAAAAGAAACAGCCAATAGCCCCAAAAACACTCTCTACCCCTTGTTCACCTGGCTACATATGATATGTCAAATATTTTGAGAGCTGATCTCAAACTGGATGTCAAAAACTAAGTGACTGACTCAAATGAATTTGGTCTCAGTGAAGAAGAAGAAGAATGTGCAAACCTGTAAATATGTACAATATACATACAAACATTTTGTAGAGAGTTTCAGTGATATTCAATTGATTTGATGATTCAGGGTGCAGCATAGAGACTAAAATGTACTGTGTGGAAGCATTTCAGGATATTCAGCACAATCTTATAAAACACAGGTTTGAGAGCACCATCTGTCCCACTGCAATAACACCTTCACTTGTCTGTCTGTGCCCTGTGAGACAGGATTCTCCACAGCAGAAGATCTGAGCTAAAAGAGAAATGTTCTAAATGCCACAGCAAATTGTTTCCCTATATAACATTTCCAGGTCACACTGTCCCTCAGTTCCAGACACACATTGTAAATAACATTCACTTTTCTCACACATTTTTGTTTTATACACATGGAATGTAAATATAAAGGATGAAATTACAGTATAACCATACAGACTACATAAACCCACTTATACAGTATATGATGGTTTATATATTCGCATATGTATAAATTCAGGTCTGTTTATTTCAGAATAGAGGGGGGGAATCATACAGCTGGAGGGAGGGAGTTCATAGTTTTGGGGTGGCTATAGAGAAAGCCCTCTCCCTATAACACTTAGTCCTGGATCCGTGGACAGACAGGAGTCTTTGGTCAGAAGATCTCAGGTTGCTGATAATGTGATATGGGGACAGGAATTCTGTGATATAAGAGGGGGCGAGACCATTTGACCCTTTGTAGACAAACAACAAGATTTTGAACTCAATTCTATAGCTAACAGGCAGCCAGTGTAGGGGAGTGAGGATGGGAGTGATTTGGTCTTTTTTTTTGACATGGTTAAAATTCTCAGCAGCATTCTAGTTGGAGACGGGATAAAGAAGACTGAGTGATACCAATAGTCACAGTAATCAAGGCGGGAGGATATGAAAGGCATTGATGACTTTCTCAGGGTCAAAGGTACAAAGAACTGATCTGAGTTTGGAGACAATGCATAGCTGAATGAAACTTGATTTTACAACCTGATTGATTTGTTTGTCAAACTTGACTGCTGAATTGAATATGACTTTTTTTGTTTGTGGTTTAACAAATGGGGACAATGGGCTATGATGAGGAGAAATAATATCAGTTAATTGATCCAAATAATACAGATTTATTCTCATTGAGCTGGAGAAAGTTTGCAGCCATTCATTTGATGTCTTGAAGACAGTTATTGAGGTCTGTGAGTTTGTTGCAGTTATTTGGCTCCAGGGGGGGGTAGATCTGTGTGTCATCTGTGTAACAGTGAAAAGGAAGGCTGTGTTTTTGAATAATATGACCTAATGGAAACAGAATGAATTTCAGCATAGTTAGTGTTTGATGTTTCTTATACTGACATTAAGTCATTTTGGCCTGTGTTTTTCAGTGGAGATGTGTGCACAGCACACAGGTGGGACACTGTTGCACACAGGTGGGACAGGTGGGTAGAACTGGATTAGGGGATTCAACCAGTCATGGGATTGTAAACTAGATGTGATGTTGAAGACGCTCATACCACAGTTTACAGTTTAATGTGTTTTTATGTAAATATTGTATGGAGCAGCTGTTGCCATTTAGTTTTTTTTAGGTTGTATTATTGCCTTGAACAACAACTACACGAAGTGATGTGAAAAAAGTCACACATTGCTTTCAAGTTAAAAGTAAGACAAACAGCTTTTAACACAAGTAAATCAAAGCCCCGTCAATGATACTTTTGGCCAGCACGGAAAATTTTGTCTCATTTTAATCTACTCTTCAAGTTTTTCAGGAACCCAGTGGACTGACAGATGTGTGAAGCAACTGACTTTCAGCAAATAGAGTAATATCAGTATATGATCAAAGTTGTTGGATTTCTGTGTTGCAAACTGGCAATTCCATAAGATAATATGGTTCAGTGGCTGTGAAAACATACATTTGAGATTTCTTTCATTCCAGTGACACCTGTATGATCGACACTCATCAGTTTTTTAGGGGTGTTTTGGCTATTTGTAAACTGCTGACATTCTCAAAGGACAACTTTGCCAAATTGTCTTTCTTTTTACGTGCCAGATGTGTCCTTAATAGAAGATGGAAGATAGAGAAATAGAAAACATTAGTTGTAGCTCATATAAAGGCTTTAAAGCAATATTTCTACAGCAGTGTTTTGCTGCCACCATGGGGAAAAAATTGCTCTGATCTGAGTACTCAGCAGTATTGTGCCATATTGTTTGTCTTGTACCTTCTAGGTCAGTGGTTCTCAACCTTTTTTGGGCCAGCGCCCCCTTATCCAGTATCCAGGTCCCTTACCACTGTCCATCAATAAAAATGTAGGCTAATTGTCTTCCCTCAATAATAATGTTGATTATTATTTTGTGTTATATCATTTAAAAAGTTTGTCATTGGATGCCAAATAACAGATTTGTTCAACTGGACAGTTAGAATATCATTATCATTAGTTTTCCAGGGAGCAAAAAAGCCATGTGAATAGGAATTATATTTATGAGTGTTAAACAAATGCAACGGTTAGAAATTTGACATTTAAACTTTAATTAGGTGTCATTATTGATCACAAACAGTAGCTAATCAGAAAGTGGTAATTTGGTGCTGGTGCCAAACAAGGAGCATTTTAATTAATTGTTCCAATGGAAAACAGGAGCAGTCTACCAAGGAAACAGTCTGAGGCACCTGGAAAAAAGGAGAAGGATATGTCTCCATAGCTAAGGTGTTCAGTAGAAGACTGGCAGCATTTTTTCTTGTTCTGCACCATTTTGCTGATATGATATGATTGTTGTTGTTTTATGATGCTATCCAGTTGATTAAATAATCATACCTGCAGTGGTGCTGTGTTCCCTCTTGGTATCCACTCCTAGGGCCCCTGTATTATTTATGTCCACCTGGGCTTCTCTTGCTATATCAAGTCAAAAGGTCTGCTTAATTCATGTGAAAGGGTTATTGTAGGTTATATGAACACATCCAAGTTGTATCTTTGAAAGGACAACTTCTCCCACATGACTGGAATGAAGCACAAGGACCTTAAAGTGTAACTATGCAGATATTGTATATTCTTACTGTAAACAAATCCTATTAAACGCCCCAAACCAACAATGTGTTAGTCCATCTCTCAATACTTTCTGACACTCAGCCCCAAGCCCATTGGTTCTTACTCAAGATATAAATCTTAAGATGCACAAATATATATTATCATTTATTTTTCAGGCTCAGTAATTTCCTAAAACAGCTGGTCACTGTCTTTAACAAACGTTACTCAGACAGGAGACAATATTGCAGTTGTTGTTGCACTATTTTCAGCACTGGATTAACAAACATTTGATGCTCTAGTGAGTATTTCTGGCAGCAGGATGGTGTGTGTGGGACTGAGTGAAAAACTACAGTGTGTGTGTTCATGGTGATGAAGGAACATGTCACCCAGTGCAACAGTTTGGCTTATTAAAAGTGTTTTAATAGTTTTTGGACAACAATGGAGCTCTATGGCACAGAGGAAGATATATCAGGCTTTCATACACAAACACTGTTTATAGTAGATCAGTTCATTGTTGGTTTGGCTCTGCACATGAGATTTTTTTGAGAGTTAGAAAACTATAGAAAATAACCAGATGTTTCCTTTAAGCACAGCCATTCATTGATTGAGTCCTTGACGCATGTACACACACTGTATGCACCTGACCTGCAACCGCAGGAAGAATAACAGAAGCAGGGCTTCCTCAGAGAGGATGCAGTGTCCTCCCTGTTTGCAACCCTCTGGGGCTGCAGATAAACGCAGATCATCTCTGAAAAAAAGTCAGCAAAAAGTTATGCTTCCTTCTGCATAAGTGTGAGAGAGATCTCACTGTATAAACTCGTCTTCTATTCTTGTGTACACAGTTTTTCTTTCTACTCTTGTCAGACTCATGGACACATTTTGTGTGGTGACAATTTAGAGAGTCACTACTCCAGAGGCAGCAAGAGATTTGGAAGGGTCTGAGCTTTTTCATGATTTATGCAATATTGTGCTGCGTTTTATGTCAAAGAACAGAACATCAAGGGGACTACATTCCTCATAAACTAGAACATCGAAATGAGCCTGCTCTCAGTGTTTCACTTTGATCTATAATGCAATGTTTGGAGTGAACATAAGGGCACCAATTACTCTAATATCAAGTCATATTTGTAGATTTGAAATATTTTTCTTCCTGGTGACCAATATTTTGAATGCAATTTCCTTCCTGATTCTGAACTGTTCTGGGAGCATATTTAAAAGATTAATCTAACAACACTTACATATTCTGTGCTTGGCACCAAACCCACTAAACTGCAGACTGCAGTGTTTGTAAAAATATAGCTAAACATTCCAAATACTCTAAATCAAAACCAGCTTTTCATACATTTTTGAAAACCATTGAATATATATGAAGCAGTATTTACACCTGTCTTTATATTTACACTGACTCATTTGGTAGCAATCCAATTAATTCAAAATTAATTACACATGATCACTAATTCTTTGATCATTTCAATTCAGCTTATCCTTATCCTTTGAGCTTATCCTTATGTACAAAATTATGGTAAAAGGACTGCACTTATATAGTGCCTTTCTAGTCTCAAAGCGCTTTCACACTATAAGCCACATTGACCCATTCACACCAATGGTGGCACGCAGGGTGCTGGCACAGCCATCGGGAACAATTTGGGGTTCAGTATCTTGCCCAAGGACCCAAGGTGGACTAGAGGAGCCGGGAATCAAACCACTGATCTTCCGATTAGTGGACGACCCGCTCTACCTCCTGAGCCACAGCCCAAAGTACTTATTAGAAACAAATATCTGCTGGTGGTTTTAGAACTCAGAGATAAAAGTTCCTCTGTTACAACTTTTTGATAATGTGCCTGTATTGAATTTGTAGTAGATACAGTAGATGTAATTAGTGCTAATGAATTCTTCAGTATTTCTTTAGCTTCCTGTCTGTTACAGTAAATGTGTATGTATGCATATTGGTAATGTTTTACAAGTGATTGTTTTAAGATATCCATATTTCCTAACTCAAGATGGCTGTGGTAGTAAGTTCTTCTGTATTCATTAACCATGACTAAGCTTGCATAAGCTTGAATATGCTAAATGTTGTTTGACATACAGTAGGGCTTGGCAAAGAATGTTTCGGTACACGAAAAACAGGAATTTCATTCAAAACAGACTTTATTTACATAGCTAAGTGAAACTGCTAAAGCCTCGTATTAGCTTCAGCTGAATTTTAGAAAGAGGGCTGTGGATTTTGTTCCTCATCTCTTACAGTCTCGTTCTGAGAGAATAGCTTTAGGGCCAGTGTGGAGAGTAGGAACTGGTACAGTGACCAAGATCTATTGCCACGTACATATAGCATGTCAATATTGTATTAATACAGACTTGAAAATACCTGAACATATCATTTATAGGTGGTAACATTATATCAGATCTGTACTAACAACACTGGGAGCTTTTCGACCCGGAAATTGTTCTCCCTCTGCCGTCATCCATTTTTATCCATTTTTTTCCCAACACCAGCCCTCATAATCATATTTACTCATAAAATAAAAATATTACATGTATGTAGAGTCTGAATCATGAATGAATCTAACACTATTGCAATGTTCTTTTTTTCTTCATTAGCCAAAAGGCTTGGCTCATACAGCAGTAAAGTTCTATACAGCCACACAATCGTTGTTATTATCATTACTCTTATACTATCATATATACAGTATATATATATATATATATATATATATATATATATATATATATATATATATATATATATATATATATATATATATATATATATATATACATACAAACACACAAATCAGGCCAAAGGACAAGATGCGCTGAGGGACAGCCTTGTAAAACAGTTGCAGGACATACCAATCAAAATTACAATTTTTGTAAGAACATTTGCTGTTGTAGTTTTTTGACCTTCACAGTAGCACATCTGTTGAACTTCAACTGGTCTTCAATTTCTATCCCTAAGTATTTATAACTGTTAACACTTTCAATGGGTACATTGTTGACATTGGTGAGTGGGGCTTCTCCTCCACTATGTCTAAAATCTATGACCATTTCCTTTTGTCTTAATCACGTCAACCTCAAGGAAATTGTCAGAACCCCAATTAATGAAGTTCCCTACCTCTTCCTCAAAACCATCCAAGGAAAAGTTGTCAGCTTTTAAGGAACCCCACTGAGGCTGTGTCATCTGCATACTTAAAAAATGTCTGAGTGGAGACTGAAGCTCGACACTCACTGGTGTACAGTGTTTACAGTATGGGAGACAAAACGCAGCCCTGTGGGGCCCCTGTATTTATAAACTTAGGGGAGGAAATAGCTGTGTTGAACCTGACCTGTTGGATACAATTCAGGAGAAAATCGTTAATCCATAGAATAAGACTTGGATTAACCCCAAGATCCATCAGTTTGCCTACCAGCAAGTGGGGTTGGATGGTGTTAAATGCACTGCTAAAATCAACGAACACAATCTTCACAAGACTGTGAGGTTGTTCCAGGTGTTCATATATACTGTTGGTCTTTGTCAGCAGTGCATCCTCAACCCCCTGCTCTGGCTGGAATGCAAACTGATTAGCATCAAAGAATAGTGAGACTTCTCACCATGAGGAGATCTTCTCAAAACACTTAGGTACTGAGGTTACTGAGGTTAGGGCAACTGAGGTTAGGGCAGGTCATTCATCTCTTTGGGCCCACTGTTTTCCACTGGTCAGGGATTGACCCTGTGTCCAGTGAGCACTGAAACAGCCTTTGGAAAGGAGATGCAAGTGAATCAGCACATGACCAGAGCCAATGCCATCCGGACCCTGAGACTTGCCAGTGTTAACATGTAAAAACTGTTTCTTAACCTCATCCAGAGTAATTCTGATGTCACTAACTGATAAATGTCTGACTTTATCAACTGCGTCAGTCTGCTGTTTCATATATTCAACAGTGTTAAATCTACAATAAAAACAGTTGAAGTCATTGGTTGACATACTAATGATTGACACTGATTAATGGTTGACACAACAGAACAAAACACGGCTGCATTAAAGACATCCACAAACAATGTTGGGTTTGAGTATGAATTAAAACTGATGTGATAAAGGTCTTGACTACTTACATTGCTGGATAGTGTGTGGATTTCCTCAGTCCACATTCTGTCCAGTCAGCTGTTATTCAAGTTGATGTCAACAGAAAAGGGATCACAGAGTGAAACATGCTGATGCCTTCTCTCCCTCTCCTATGTTTGTCTATGTATGTTCCTCACAGAGGCTAACGTTTGCTTAGTGGTATCTAAGGGTTACATCTCTGGCCTGTTGCGGCTTTACGAGGACTGGCACAACAAGGATACTCAACATGTTGCTATAGCAATCCGCCACGCACTGCTGCGCTGCCTCAATAAGGTCACCCACAGTACTGCAGCCAGACATGTTTTGGTGTCCCAAGGAGGCATCAGACTGCTGCATCAAACTACACAGGTAAAGTTCACAAGGTGGTGTCCTTTTTCTCTGGGATGGATGATTGTTCTTACAGAGGTACAGCAGATCATATTTTTCATCTTGTCACATTTTGCTGCTGCAACAACACAATGTCCCCATAAGGAACAATAGTTTTATTTTTATCTTGTACTTGTCTTTCACTCTCTCCTTTCTTAGAGTTATTGTAGAATAACACGTATCTACTGCAGCTGTTAACACTGTCTTATGAACATCATCATAAATCAATGAGTATATTCAGGTAGTTAGGTATCCGATAAAGCAAGTCCTACCAGTGTTTGCAATTTCCAGTCTTGCTGCACTCTCCTCACAGCACTGATTCATTTAGAGCTTCTCCTCATCTTTAGGGACTGTAAACCATTTAATTTTTGAGAATGTTTGTCCCAATCCTTCTAGAACACAGCAGAGTTTCTTCACTACATCATTTGCAGTAATTTCACATAATTTCCAACAGGAAAACAGCCTGTCTCTTCTTACAGCTATTCTGATGTTTTGACTTACTCATTCAACAACACCACAGAGTGGACTTGAATGGCCAAAAAATCAAGGGATTCACACCATTGTAATTATGTTTATTTCTTGAAATAAAAGAAGTGGAAATATTAAATTACAGTAACTTAATGACTGTAGGTGCTTCAGTCAGCAGCAGGACATCCATGAAAAAATGATTAAATGATTAAATGATGACAATATTCTTCCCTGCAATGATTTAGAGGTCACACTCAATGAATCACTTTCCACTTTGTGCCATGTGACCCTGAAATTGAATTATATCATGGCCACAGAATACACGCAATTCTGATCGGTCAACATGTTCCTTAAGCGCCACTCTATTCCTTATTGTAACCTATAACCATGGGTTAAAGTGACCTCAAACACTTTTTTATAAATGAATGATGATTTAGGGCCCCTGGTTCGGTTTCTTTTCCCACAGGGAACTGTTAAATTCGCTCATCCGCATCTCACCATGCAAAGCACACCTGGCTACAGGAGCCATTTAGGTCAAACTCACAGAATACGCCTAGTAGTTGGGCAGGATCAAGGTTAGATCACATTCCCACCACAAACGAACTGCTCCAGAGTTCATTTGGGACCAGACCAAGACCACCTCCAGTAAGGGTCTCTATATGGTTGTTTTGGTCCACACCCAAGTGTGATTACTGTGTTCAGACCTGCCCAAACGAATCGCACCAAGGGGGAAAACCAACCAGAGTCCAATTCAACCAGACTAAAAAGCACAGGTGTGAAAACACACTTAAACACAGCCTGTCTTTCTTTGATAAGTGGCTATGGCTGAGTCATGCACTCTGAGGTGACTGGTTATGTTGAGACACCTCATCACGCATTTTCTATATCTCCCGCAAATATTTCCATTTATAGTATCAGCAGTTTTTGGAGAGGAGAACTGTGATTCTTTAACTGATGGGTGAAGGGGAATCCTCAAATATTTGTGTTCTGCAATCAGTGCACTTTTACCTGAAGATAATGGAGGCCTTACTGTTCTTCAAACAAAGATAAGAGACACTGAAAGAAGCCAGCTCACCTCAGACTTGTTCTCCCTCACTGACTGAAAAGGAGAGAGAACAACATGTCTACATTAAGTCGGCTAAATCCCAAAACTCTGTTTTTGTGCAAAAACAACCTGTGTCCACAGCAGGAATTTCAGCTCATTTCTTCAAGTACCTCCATTCACATTAAAACGCCAAAATAGTTAATTCTCCTCCTACTGGGCATGTGCGGAGGACAGATGAGCAAGTCAGCTGCAGAAAATCAGCGAAGAAGAAACAGTATACTAATTCCATTTCTGCGGTGGCTTCCTGACATTTAGTTTATTGCAAGAAGATTACAACAGTTTCAGCAGAGAAAGATGGTAGATATCTACGTTTAACTCTAAACAAGCTGTCAAAGTAGACAATAAAGAGAACAACACTCTCATGAAGCCATCTGCCATTGTTGTTATTGTCGTTTCTTCTTCCTCTTCCAATGAAACGCCACGCTACTGCCACCATCTGTTTTTTCAGCAATATGACAGTATTTCCACAGCTCTGTGTTCGATTGACATCAGCTTACTTTCTCACTCACAGTGGTCCAGCAAGGGGACAATCTTCCAGTCAGTAGGGAAAAACTACACTTGCACAGGGTTACTTCCGTAGTAAGCTTGCTTCATGGGGAAAGCAGCTACTGTGGAAAGGCGAAGATCTCTGTGTGCAGCTGGTAAAATGGATGTACTATAAGAGCTGGATACCAGACCAAAAATGGCGCCCATTCAATCCAATGAGAATTGCTCAGCTGGCGCATACGCCAAAAAAAAGTTTCTAGCTTCCAGGTTTGCTTCCGCATTGTGCGGCATACTGAATATGCGCAGTAGTGTTTCCCCCACTGAGTTCCCGCTTGCCCATAGACCCATAGACATTGTGATGAAGTCACAGATTTTTAAATCGCTTTTCTTGGCTTGAGGAAAGTTTTACAAATATAAAACCTCCAAGGATCAAAAAGTCACAATAGAAAGAGTCATAATTGGTCTTGTTTGCAGTTCGAGGTGTCCTGTCAACAGTTTTACAGATGTCTCTTTTATAATGGTGGTCTATGGGGAAAATGCTTTTTTGGGCTGCAGGGGGATTTTTTATTGCAATAGAGTGACCACTGGGAAAAATTGGCTGCAAGGCTGAGAGAGACGAGAGTTTGGGGTTTTCACCAAGGTGTGAACTGAGCAGAGCATGATGGGAATTGAAGTCTGTTTTGGACTCCTTTTGTTTGACTTGGCGCCTTTCTTTGTTATCAGGCTTTGTGACTGTGTGCAGGCCTGCCTTTGTCTCATACACATGGAGTATGAGGCCCAACAGAAGAGATGGAAACACGCTGATGACCAGTTGGATTTGAACAACACATACTGCAGTTCTGATACTGCCTAACTGTGGCATGACTATAACACACCACAAAAATTAATAGACACAAACACTCCTCTCTAAACTCTCATCACTGTTGTGGCTTTCCATTGTATTTGTTTGTTTAATTTATTAACACTACAGGTGGCCATTAAAACTTGAAATATGAATCATTTTAATCCTGAACACACTTCGGCTGCATCTGACACACATCACTCACATGTAAACATGTATACTGCTGTCCTGACTTAAATGTATTCTTCCAATTATGGATCCATTTTTAATGAACAAAACATTTCAAACTTAAGTTTTAGTGCTGCAATTCCCTCAATATATCCTTTCAATATGCATTGAATTTCATTTTGCTATTTTTTTTTAGCTTTGCCCCACCCTTTAAGTGATGTGTTATTACACACAATTGTGTCAGATTAGTGCATGTGCCATATATACATAGCTGAAAAAACATAAAAAAGAATAATGAAGTTAGAACTCAAACACAAAAAAGACTGAATGCTTAAAAAAACACTTACAAGCTCTTTGTGAAATTTTTTAAATTGACAGTAGTATTCCCGAAGATGCAGTTTGCTTTACCTGTTAGTATAAGACACTACAGCCCATGAATGAGCTGCACATTCACTGTGTTGTCTCCCTACAGATGAGTCTATTAACTGACTGAAGTTTGTCATGTTGTTAACATGTTATTTATCTTTGTATCCACAGACATGTTTGTTGAGTAAAAGTCTGGAGTCTCTGGTGGAGCCCTCTGTCCAGCTGATGAGGAAGTGTCTTCCTAAAACCCCTCTACCGCTGACGTCAGACCAGTCTGCATACTCCTTTCCCCTGCCAGGAAGACCTCATGCTCTCCCTTACATGGACATGCCATCCGGTATAGTTTCAGTATTCACCTTCTTTCAGTCAATATTTAGTCTAAGCACCACTGGCAGCTGTTAGTGCTGAATATGTGAATAGACTGTCCTAAGTTGTCAGTCCAAAAACATCCATACTCTCCCAACAATCAAACAGAAGTACATATTATAAACAATAAACAATGTTTGATGGTGTATTTCTAATGCACTGTGAATTGTATTTGGATGTAGTGTGGCAGTTGCCTCTACTAAGCATGTTTAGATTCTTCCCGGTAATTTGAAATCACCTTTGATTTATTTATTGATTTGTACTTTTGCTGTGAAATAGATAATTCTGTGCAGATGTTGACACTGTGTGGATATGACATTTAATATTTGGACGTGGATTTCCTCCGGATCACAGCAGCAGTTCTGCAGATCCACTTTAGTGAAGCTTGTCAGTGGGCTACTCAACACCATTCACACACACTGACATTTCCACTTGTGTTTTGTCTGTTTATTAAGATGAGAGCAATGAGGAGAGTGATGAGGAGGAGGCTGAAGATAGCCAAGAGGCAGACAGCAAAGACTATGTAAGTGTGCACATGTGGCTCTGTGTCTATGGGTTTGTGTTTCTATATTTTTAGTCCTCTGGACTATTCCTATATTATAAGGACCAGTGATGGCAGTCAGTAAAGATTTAATAATCTTAAAATGTAGGTAAAAGTAACTAATAGCATCCCTCATCACATGTGTTTTGCATTGCAAAGAAGAAAGGTTTTTAATAACATAATTATTAAAATTAGATTTCTGACAGACATGTGAATACTATTGCCTTAAAGGACCAGTGTGTATGATTTAGGGGGATCTATTGGCAGGAAATGGAACATAATATTCATAATTATATTTTCATTAGTGTATAATCACCTGAAACTAAGAATTTTTGTGTTTTTGTTACCTTAGAAAGAGCCCTTTATATCTACAGAGGGAGCGGGTCCTCTTCCACGGAGGCCACCATGTTGCACTGTCATGTTTCTACAGTAGCCCAGAATGGACAAACCAAACACACCTTTGGACAAACCTTTCATGTTTTTTGCAAATTTTGCGGCCACCATAGGTTCTCTTACATTGGAAGGGAAGGAGTGGGGTAGGGGTTTTCAGTTGGTGTTTTTCATCATTTATCCACTAATTTTTTCAGTTCCCCCAAAAATATCTTCTAAAAAGAATCCAGATTGAAACAGATTTTCACCAGGATTATGTCTTCATACATTGATTCATATTTATTGTTGAAAGAAGACTGACGTTAACAGTAACAAAATCCTCTTTTGATGAAGGTAGCTTAAAATATGTTTCAGCTAATAGAAAGTGATGACAAGGATGTGGTGTAATTCAAACCAGTTGCTGATTATGTACCAACATAAATCCAAATCATATTTTGTTGTTTTGGAAAAATGAAATCATAAATAATGACTTGGTAGAGCCCACTGACTCTGTAGACCACACAGACTACCTTCAGGCTGCAGCCTAGAGAGAATTTTTTTTAACCCTTCTTTTGATTGACAACCTAAACTACAGGTATTACATTTAATAACAGAAACTGCAGCTATATGCTTTAATTTGCAGTGGGCTATATGCTATTCCAGTTATCCTTTTTTCTTTTTTTAGCTATCATTTACTGCAGGAGGAAGAATCCTACCTGTATCAGTTTAAAATCATTTCTTCAATTTAACTGTCATCTAACAATCAAACAGGCATATAGTCTCTCTTTTTATTTATGCTGCTGAGGGTTTTCTCCCCCCCCCCCTCTCTCTCATGAAATGAGTTGCTTCTCTGACTTCTGCCAATATGGTTATAAGTTGAGAGGAAATACAAGATGGAAAGTTATTGTTTGAGAACCAATTTTTCTCAAGTGCTACAAACACTCCACCACCTTAAGTTCAGAGCCTGAGATATGGGTTTGAGTTACAGTGATAAATACATCCAAGTCAAGGTTAGGCATGCAAGTAAAGGTGGCTACTCTTAGTTCAGACAAATCACTAAAAGGACACCACAAGGGCATTTTTGTGTTCTTGTGCCTTTCATTAATCACGAAGTGTATGTGCTGTGATATCTCTAAATGGTCCAACATGGGTCTTCTGCCTGAGGTGCAGATGCCTCACAAGCAATAATGTATGGCGCCATAAATTAAATGTAAAACACTAATATTTGCAGACTGTGGGAGGCATCCACCATCCATTCTATGTTGTACGTGCTCCGCCCTCTAAGGAGCTTCACTATTGGTTTACACTACAAGGCTCTGCCTTGGCACCTGAGAAAGATCTTTGCACTCACCACCCAATTGGGAGGTAGCTACCACGCAGCACCCTCCCCCTATAAAGCCCCAGCACACTTGCTGCTCGTCTCCCTTTTTCACTCAGCCACCTTTGAGAATGGATCATCTGCAAACTTCGTTTCACCATCCGGTGTTGGAGAAAAAATCAACATGTCTACTAGCAAGTCCTGCGTCTTGTGCGCCTTGCCTATGCACAAATCCTTCTTCTGCTGCCAGGGTTGGTGGCACCAGGCTGAGGCTGACTTCTGCTCTGTCTGCCTTGCACTCCTCCGGGAGGAATGCGAGCAGCGATGCAAATTCACCAAGTGCGTCTGCTCCCTCCAAGGTAGCCTGGTGGCAGAGAGCGTGACAGCTTGGTCCAATCCGTGAGACAAGTATGATGAGGATGAAGACCCAGCATCCCTCTTCAACAACCTGCCCGGCCTGTGACAACTCATCGCAGCTAACTGTTGGGCTACTGCCACTCAGGCCGTGTCAATAGCTAACACAGGCTGGCTAGCTCTGGCTGCTCCTGGTAGCACCTGCTCTGGGTTAGCAGGAGCTAGCAGCATCACTTTGACTCTGGTCAACATAGTCACGCTGACTGGGAAATACGTCTGGCTTCGTCGCGATGCTGCTTCCAAAGCAGAGGACCTATGGTGAATACACTCTGCTTGTTAGGCTACTGCCGCTCCAGCTCAGTCAACAGCTTGGTAACAACGCGGGTTGTAGTATATTGTGGGCCTCGTCGTGTCTGAGGCTAGGCCTCGTGTCACCATTGCCCATAGGTGGAGTGCACTTCGGCTATGTTAGGCTACTGCCACTCACGCTGTGTCAATAGCTACACTAGCTGGTTAGCCCTAGCCACATCATGGTTCACTAGCACTGCTATCTGACTCAGCACTAGCTGGCAACATGCATTCACTTGCTGATTCGCTTGGCTTCATTATAGGGGTTTTAATCTACTTGAATATAAAATTGACTTGTCACAGTACCATCTCCTTAAAGGGAAATCTTAAATGTCCAGAGGAAACATTAAACCTTGAATTCAATCCTCAATTTAATCAATCAATTAGTCTTATATTAATCCCATGACACCCACAGATACAGCTTGTCAAAGTTCCATTAATGTTCCACTATCTTGGGGAATCAGTAACATACAAACTATTTGTCCAAATGCTTTTATTGTCTCAGCTCCCACCCAAAATAAATTGACTTTTCTGTTTTGGTCTCTGACAGATGAAAGATTTGGGTTTAGCTTGATTTTTTTTTTCTCTTACCGGTCTTGGCTCCATAAATTTTCAAAGTAGGGATTATAGCCAACAGTTTTCTCAAAACCATGTCAGATATTTTCATATCAATATACAATAATATGTTAAACAGCGAATGGCTTATGCCAAAAATCTAAGTAAAAAAATGTATTGCCTAATCATATTTTGTCAGTGCACTCTTTAAATAGAAACTCTGCAGAAATGAATGATTCTTTGTTACTCTGTTTATCTTCTTGTGTGTTAGTTTGTCAAAACATGTCTTGATTCATTCATCTGTATTTATTTTTCCTCTTCTTTCTTTTCCATTTTATTTCCATTCCTTTTTGGACCTGATCTGAAATTAAGGAATGGAAAACCTACCCAAACTCGACGTGCTTAAATAAATTTTTTAAAACAAGAGACCCTATATGAAGATAACCTGAGTACAGTGAAATAGGCCATGTTACTGAATATACCTTCCTAGAATATGTTCTCCTGTGGTGATTATAACATAGGTGTTAACCTTTTTCAGACCAGGAAGCACAGAGCAGGGTACCAACATCACTCACTCCACTCTACACTCCACACAACACAAACGCACTCACACTGAGTTACTCTTTAAAGATCCCCCAGTAATGTTTTAAAATATAGAAAAAGATACTCTCCACATGTTCAATTACCTGGTTAATGATTCTTACATGACATCTACTTTTTCTCCCTCATGGAAAAATCCAGAATCTATGAATATGCAAATATTTTTAGTTCTAAAGTTTTCATGCTGGACACAAGATGTCTCCTACGTCACTGTAAAGTCCATTCTCAGTGTATGTCCACCGGAGACCGGAGACTAATCATGCTCTTAGGTACACGTCTTAATTGAAGCTTATTTAGCGAAGTTTCAGGAGCAGGACCACACCTCAACTGCGCCCCTCCTGCATTCCTATAAATACGACCTAATCATCTTCTCCTCTTCCGCTCTCGTATTCTGCGCTTCACGTGTATGTAGTCTCAGTCTAGCTTCTCAGAAACACGGTCAAGCTACCATGAGATGTTAGCCGTTTTTGTCTCGTACTTTACGCCTAATCGCATGATTGCATTATAAAAAACTGGACAAACGCCGGAATTTTGATCTTAAAAAAGGCAACTCACCATGGATCATGAACTGCAGATCAACCCGTCTGATTCAGATGAAGATTTGTGTGAAACTGGTTCTCCTCCAGCCATGACACAGCAGTCAGGCCAAAGGCAAGCGTCCCGGCGGGGCCTCTGCGTTCAGCGGTGCACGTACCGGCCTCGTGGGCACCTCCACTCAGGCTCCCCTAAGGTGACTCTCCGACTCCCGGAAGTTCACAGGCTTCAATTCTCTCATCGGCTGCCTCACTACAGTCCGGGTTACTATCCACTACGGTGAACCCACAGCGCGCCCTCCTCTCGATCCGGCTGTCTTTAAATCCACAATCAGAGCCCGACATCTGAGACTGAACTGTTGCCCGCCTCCAATGATTGCTGTAAGGCAAGGCATTCCCTTCAACCAATAAAGCCAGACTGTTACATATCTACTCAGCGGCAACAACAATCACCGAACCTCCCTGGCTTTGCTCGCCAGAACCAATCACAGCCAGAGCCAGCAAGCGTGACGTCACAGACCCTCCACTGCCTCCACAGCCACAGCCTGCCTCACCAGCACCCCCTGGTGGGGGCCAGGTTGTATTTCCCACCGCGCAGCAGACATCACTGGCACCGGGATGCCAGGTTTGCATCATCCCTCATTCACCTCAACAATCCCTTTTCTTACCAGATCAGTTAAAGTCATTACTGGCAGTGGGATACCAGGCACTAATTATTCCATCCCCCATTTATCTCTGGTGTCTGTGAGTGGCACCGGGTCGCTAATTTTGTATTCTATTCTATTATCATCATTTTAGAGGAGAAAAGTCAGCTATTCTCGCTACACTTCAGAAACATCCTGCCGTTTCAACTACAGACACCAGGTTGCCAGTTACCCACTTGGATATCCTACTAACATCACCTCAGTAATGCCTCAGTATTCAACGCCTCTTCAGTAAATCTATAGTTATTGGCACCGGGTTGCCAGCTACTGGTACAACTAATCTAAAGTCACTTCAGTAACGCCTACCATCACTTGCACCGGGTTGCAAGTTACGTATACAACCAATCTAATGTCACTTAGTAATCTATAGTTACTGGCACCGGGTTGCCAGTTTCTTGCCAACTTCTATCGTTATGTTCACCAGGTTACAGGTTAATAATACAACTAATCAACCGTAGTTTCAGTAACGTCTGCTGTGACATGCACCGGGTTGCAAGTCCCTAATAAAAAAAAATTTTAAAAAATCTAACGTAACTTCAGTATTTCCAGTTCGTTGGTAATGCATACCGTCACTCGCACAGGTTGCAAGTTACTATAATCAATATAATGTCACTTTAGTAACATCCATAGTTACTGGCACCGGGTTGCAAGTTTTTAATTCAACCATAACATCGTTTAGTAACATTTAGCTACTGGCACCGGGTTGCCAGTTACTAATGCAACTAATCAAAAGCCACTTCAGTAACAGCCGCCATTACACGCACTGGGTTGCAAATACTACTTCTACAACTAATCCAACATCACATCAGTAACGTACATCGTACACGCACCGGGTTGCAGGTTAATAGTACAACTAATCAAATGTCACTCCAGTAAAGTCCGCCGTTACATGCACCGCGTGGCAAGTTAGTAATAGAACTAATCGAACGTCACTTGTAACCTCTATCGTTATGTGCACCTGGTTGCCAATTACTAATAAAACTGATCCAAAGTCACTTCAGTAATGTCCGCCGTTACGTGCACCGGGTTGCAAGTTACTAATACAACTGATCTAACGTCACTTCAGCATCGTCTGCCGTTACAAACCCCGGGTGGCAAGTTCTTCAACACCAGCACCAGCAGCCTACATCATCCAGGGCAAACGGCACCAGGATGTCAGTGCCCCCCGTCATCCAGCTGCAGCAATCTCAACAGCCAGCCTTAGCAGGGGAACCTAGCACCAATGGCCGTAGCGGGGGCTTCTGGCACTGGGATGCCAGCGCCCCCCGCTGCCCCCTTCCTTCAACCATAGCAGATGGCCGTAGTGGGGCCTTCCGGCACCGAGATGCCGGCGCCCCCCGCCGCCTCCTTCCTCCAACCGCAGCAGATGGCTGTAGTGAGGCCTTCCGGCACCGGGATGCCAGCGCCCCTGCTGCCCACTTCCAGCAGCCACAGCAGCTTGTTCTAGCAGGGCACTTGCCACTTGGATGCCAACGCCCCCTGCTGCCACATCCAGCAGCTTGCTCTAGCAGGGCATTCGGCACCAGGATGCCAACGACCCCCGCTGCCCACATCCAGCAGCCACAGCAGCTTGCCCTAGCTTGGGCTCCTGGCACCGGGATGCCAGGATCCCTCATCTCCTAGCTTCACCATTCCTTGCAGTTCATTTCACCCGGGGCCACTGGCACCAGGATGCCAGTGCCCCCTGCTGCCCACTCCCAGCAACAGCACCAGACACAGACCCTGACAACATCAGCTCTACATATATGCCAGTTTTTGGGGGTTTCCATGGTGGATGATGGTTCCCCGCCAAATAGCCAACCAAGATCACGCAGTTCTTGCTCGTAGAAAATATTCTTCACACATCTCCAGCTGTTCATGAGATGTACCCAGTCGTCACTGCTTTACAACAAGTACAACACAATCTAACAATCGTTGCTCTCATCACCGTGACACATACCATCCATGTTTACCTTAGTGGTATCTGCTTCTTCTCTAAATTCCTAATCCGCAGCCGGGTCTGGTCTCCAGCCATTCTCATTTAATTCACTCCTCAGAGGAATTCTAAGCCAAGAGTAAAAATCCTTGCTACCTTCCTCTTACTGCCAACTTGCCATCAGTCAGCATCCACATCATCTGCTTCAGCATTCCTCAAGTTGCTTGGAATTTAGAACCACGTTCTCGCTTGCCTTCTTCAGTATTCTCTTATGCTCCAAATTCACTGCCCCAACTCTTCACTCCAACGTCAGCTGCTACGCCTGATTTTCAGACTTATCTTAATTCTCCGACGACATCGTCACCCCCTGTCTCAACTCAGCCGGTCAAGGCAGATGGCTGCCCACCTAGACCCAGGTTCTGTCCAAGGTTTCTTCCCGTTAAGGGGGAGTTTTTTCTTGCCGCCGTCGCCAAATGGTCTTTTACCTGCTCTATACGAAAAGTGTCAAGATATAACTTTAGTTGCAATTCGACGCTATAAATAAATTGACTTGACTACCAAAACAAACCAAAACCCATGATCCAGTCAACCCGTTTTACTTCAAAGTTCAATCTCTGCTGAATCCTTCTGAGACCATTGCAAACACTTGCAATTCCAGAAATCCCAGAGCTTATCATTGACAGATCCTCTCTTCATCTCTGAATACGGACAATTGGCTACTCATTCTGGTTCCACCAGTACTTCCGCCACGTACTCTACTTGTCTGGCATTTCTTTCGTTCATTACTCCGGACACTCCTTCAGAATCAGAGCCGCCATTTCAGCCTCCTGTAACGGCATCCCAAAGCACTTCATACAACTCACGGGCCGTCGTTCCTCCCCAACCCATTATCGCTACACCAATTCAGATCTCAAAATTCCCAGATCTGCACAATCTTAAGTAACTGGAGGTTTTTGGGGGTCTGTCATTTGCCCGGGTGCTACGGCGGATTCCCTATGAGCTTCCCCACAACGCAGTCAGCAAGCAGATCTACATACAATGATTGTTTTTCTTAATAAATCATTTAAACGCATTTTGTTGATGGTGTGGTCCTTGCTAGTGAATTGAAGCTTATTTACCGAAGTTTCAGGAGCAGGACCACACCTCAACTGCACCCCTCCTGCATTCCTATAAATACGACCTAACCGTCTCCTCCTCTTCCGCTCTCGTATTCCGCGCCCCTCCTTCCCACCCTATTTCTCTCTTCCTGATTCTTCCTCTCCTTCATAGGGTCCTGAGGGGGTCTGTCATTTGCCCGGGTGCTACGGCGGATTCCCTATGAGCTTCCCCACAACGCAGTCAGCAAGCAGATCTACGCACAATGATTGTTTTTCTTAATAAATCATTTAAACGCATTTTGTTGATGGTGTGGTCCTTGCTAGTGAAACTCAGATTTAACCAACCAACCACACCCATCTATTGCTGTGGTCAGAGGTGAAACAGACTTACAACTTTCAACCAGAGAGGGCAGAGGCAAACTGCTTTTCAACCCGCTTTTAAGTTTCTCCTTAAAGTGAGCACAGGTCAAGTTTCCTCCTTCATCAGATGAATGTGAAAACAAACTCCACATACATCAGTCTTCACAGGGAACAGTGACAACATCACAGTGAAGGAAGAAGAAGAAAAACACATTTTTGAGTGAAGGGGGACCTCTTCCACTCCCCAAGAATGCCAGCGTCCGTGGGTGACATTACTGTCTTTCAGATACCAACCACGTCATGCTAGCTTGTCTCTTGTGGATTCAATGCGCCCAATTATATTCATGTGTGATGATTTTAGTCCCTATAGTAGTCATTTCATTGTAATGACACCATTTTTTGAAACTTGACCTCACTGTATAAAATGACCTATTGTGACCTCTAGGATAATCACAGTCTCATGAAACATTACAACCACAAACTAGAGACCTAGGACGTTCAGAGGACGATGTATTTCCTAGGTATATTGACATTAAGGAGTTTTGGAGCAAATTCCACAACAGAAGTGCTCGCCATCCAATTGCTGAAAAATGCAATTCTTACAGAAATCTCCAAATGTCAAAAGTTTTTGATACCAAATCACAGCATGAATTTTTCTGTGGTGTTCCTCAAGGTCTTGGTGTCCTAATATGGTATTTTGGATTGGGTTTTTGACCATTTTTATTAATTCTTGAATGGTCAAAAAAAAAAGGCTACATTTTGCACCAAATCTGTGTAACAAACTGGTATCAACCCAAAAATTGCTGTAACAACTTATAAGATATAAATGAACATGGGAATGCCCATCATATACTTCCATCAAAATGTTTTTAGCCCTTATACACTAAAATTTCAAAATTTAAATAGGCACCTATCAAAGCACAATGTTCATTACAGATTTATTACTAGAAAAACCTGACACAGTGAAGTGTATCTCAAATTAATCTTCAGGATCCCAGCTTTCAGATGATGTATACCACTTCAGTATATGTGGCATATACTGTTGACCTGCTATCTCCCCCTAAACATCCCCTGTCCCCCCAAAAATGGGTCTATGGTAGGGGGGCGGGAGTGGACGAGGTTAAAGGAGCTATGCTACTGTTATGAGACACATGATCAAAGCTGATAATGGGTACACTCTGATCCACTCGGGTAATAGACATATTGATACACACACCCCAGACTCAGGTCATGGGTCGGGTCAACCTGTGAAGACCTCTCCCTGGTGCACCTGTTTGATAAATACCACCCTTGTATTTGGGACAGAATGCATCACATCTGCAGCTGGAAAAAAACATAAAAGCTAAAAAAGTAAATCTAACCTCAAGGGCCGTATTTATGTGCTGATGCATTGTGCAAAGCGCAGTGGCAAACTGGTATTATTTCCTCAACTGTGCCAGGATCATGTGTGTCACAAAATGAAGATTAAACAAACAACTATTTCCTTACCAAACTGTTAACATTTATTTTTGCATGTAAAACAGTCAAATCAAATATAACATGCAAAATACTAGACCACATTTTAAATTCTACTTTCATTTTACATATTAACTGCACTTGATTATTGTATGGTTCATTGTGATAATAAGTAAAATCACAAGCTATTATACACAGAAAACATGGTGATTACTGGATCAACAGCGTGTCCAGAAAAATTACTTAAAAACTTAATTCAACTTAAAATTCAACTTAAATAAAAACTCATCATCTGCTCTTGGTGACATATTTGAGCTGCTGTATTTATAATTGAAACTCTTAAAGGACCCGTGTGTAGAATTTAGTGGCATCTAGTGGTGAGGTTGCAGATTGCAACCAACTGAATACCCCTCTGCCTCCCCCTCCCCTTACAAGAATGTAGGAGAACCTACGGTGGCCGCAAAACTCACAAAAAAGGGGAAGGCCCTGTCGAGAGTCAGTGTTTGGTTTGTCCGTTCTGGGCTGCAGAAACATGGTGGTGCAACATTGCAGGCTCCATTGGAAGAGGACTCACTCTCTATGTAGATATAAAGGACTCACTCTAAGGTAATGAAAACACAGTGATTCTTATTTTCAGGTGATTATAACTAACTTAACTAATTAAAACATACTTATGAATATTATATTCCTTTTCTGCCAACTCCATTATGCTAGATGCCACTGAGGTAAACTCTCCACAGGATTCTCAAACTGTCAGTGCGTCATGACAGGGAAAGCCCTGTGTTTAATGGGGTTGAAAGTAATGAATGTGACATAATTATCACAGCCTCCAACACGCTCACCTTTAATGTATGAGAATGTATTCTTTCTGATCCCACCCCATATCCAAGTGTACTCAGGTATGCCCTTACACCTGTGTGCTGGGCATACCCCCAGCGTGCTGCGCAGGGCACACTTGACTGCAATCTGTGCTGTGCCGCTGGGTTCACAAATACAGGGCCCCAAGTGTTTACTAGTAAAGAAGAGTTAGTAAATCTAACTATTCTACTTACTGCATAGGCTACGCAGCACATAAATAAACTTGACTGGTATTGAAATAATTTAATTAAGTCCAAACATTTTCTCAGAACCAAAGACAGACTTTATTTAACATGGTACTGTAGCAATTTAAATGGACACACTTCAAAGCATTTGACATATTGTCTGTACAGCCACTTAAAGGGTCACTAAAGCCATCCTGCTTCAAATTCTTCTTGTCACATGGTTTTAAAGTGAGTGCAGACAAACAGGAGCATGCTGAACATGTGGTTAATAGTGTAACCATAAGCCAAACACTCACTAAAACAGCGGTTAAACTTGGGGGTGGGCGTAGGGCCACTGCAGGGGGTGTACATGAGCTGGGGGTCGAGTTTTGAGCACATTTTAAATGCGTTAAATGGATCTAATTCATGAAGGAATAATAAGAAAAGTGTTCTGATGCTTCAAGGCAATCAAGAGAAGGATTTATTGTTACAGCAAATCAACTTGTGACGTACACGATGGACAGAGCTCAGACAGTGAAGAAACAATAGCTCATGGTTATGGATCAAACATGTCAAAACAAAAAGAAGATGTCTTTCTTGCTCTTAAAATCACTATCAGTATAGCAGGAGAGCTTTACGTCTAATGTGTGTAAAACTGGAACTTGCACAGAATCTCATGAGGAACTTGCAATTCACTTCATATTCTAGAAAATATTATTTCAATACTGTTCAACTTTGCTTGCTGTGTTAGTTTATGTTTTATGGTTGATACTAATGACTGAAAAAAGAATGAAATTAGTTTACATCAGTGAGCATTTGTTTTTGTTTCGGCTTCCAAAGGGGGGTATGACAAAAATGCCTGAGAACCATTGATCTAGAAGATGTTTCAGCTACAGTCATGTTCCATTTATTGAATAGCAGCCTTGCTAGAAGAGGAAGTCATTGTGCAGGGTAGCTCAGTGTTTTTACACTTGCTTGTTCAAAATAAGATAGAGGCAGCTTGATTGAGCCTGAAAACAAGATTAAGTAAGTCCCTAAGCTTGTTTTTATTTACAGTGAGATAGTGAGGTGATAAGGAGGTCAAAAGAATGATGGGTGGGAAAAGAGAAGAAAAGAGGAGGAGATGGAAAAGGAGATGAGAGGGGGATGATGAGATAGATGGAGTGGAAGGGAACACACTGAAGAGTGAGTGATTGAGGAGAGTGGAGCAAAAAAGAGAAATGATAAATTCCAACTCAGATGACCCAGTGGACAGTTTAAAGGAACATTAAGTAAACTCTACCTAGCCTGGTTCCAGACCCCTGAGTAGCCTACAATCAACCAACTTTTTATAGGAATTCAGAGGTCTGCTTCCCCTTCTCAGCAGCTGGTTCTTGTGTCATTGCCTAAATTGCCTGAAAACTAAGTTTCCCCTTCATCTGTTTTGACGTGTATCAAAACAGACATAATGTATCAATGCAGAGGAGATCTGATAAATACTGTTGTAAACTGATTTTCACACATATCTGTAGTAATGTATACTGGAGGATGTTCTTACTTGTTATGAGTCAACATGTATGTGTGTGTGTGTGTTTCTCTGTCCAGGATGATGACTTGGAGGCAGACCTGAACAAACTTCGTCTTCGTCCTGATCCAGACAGACCTAAAGAGCTGCTGCCACAGTACAGCCGCCTCTGTCCTGAACTCTCACATGACTTCAAGGTACAGTACTGACATGTCTGTGTGTGTGTGTGTGTGTGTGTTTGGATATTCACTGTGTCACTGTTCACTGTGTGTTTTCTGCATAGGCTCATTGGGCCTCATTAATGAAACATTTGTTGTATGCACAGATGTGATTTGAACTTGTGCGTACATGCAAAATAAGAACTTCTGTCAGATAAACCTTGTAGGCCGACTTCACCATGATGCCTGATATTCGCAGAGCAATGTTCTCAGCTGGCGTGGAAGCTATCCTTTTTAGCTTTAGCACTAAGGATTGTTGCCCTTATATAGGATTATTTGGGTGTTTCCTTATGCTAATGACTTAATGTTTTGACCAATTTAAGAGAAATCTTGATTCACAAAGGTTTGCACATGGGTAAGAACAAATCAGACATCTGCCCACATTTCCCAATCCAGATATAGAGTTTTCTACGTTTTCTCTTATTCAGTATTTACAAACAAAGTTAAAGATGCCCTCCAGACATATTTAGGACACATAAAGGTCCTCTGCTTGGAATAATAAACTGTGTCTGACATGTTTTTCCCCAAAAAATGTTCAGTTAACTTCTTAAAATGGCATCTCCTCCTCCTCCCTGATTGAAAAATACAGAATCTCTCAATATTTCAATATTTCAATATTCAATATTTCAAAAGTTTAACTGCTAAACACAAGATGTCTCCTACTTCACGGTAAAATCTATTCTCAGTGTATGTGCACTGGAGGCTTCAAATTTCAACATCACACTTGTGTAAGTTGCATACTGGACCATGATTGGCCCTATACTAGTTCATCATCATGCTCACAGGTACACACCTTGAACCCCTCTTTCAGCAGATGAATGTGAAAACAAACTCTGCATTTACATCATTCTGCACAGAGAAGCTCAAACATTCAACTAAAGGAACAAGAAGAAAAACACATTTTTGAGTGGAGGGGGACTTTAAGGGAAAGAAATCATTTGTGAATGAGGCCTTTTTTCTTTGTACTTGACATAAAGAGCCTTATTGTGGTTTTGGCACAGGGTGTGGAACGCAGTATCGAAAGCTTAGTGCACTTACGTTACAAAGAATTTTTGTCACTTTCGACTGTTTTTTTCTGGTTTTGGTATTAATGTCAGTGAGACAGAGTAAAGATTAATTAGGGATTCTTACCAGCATCTCTCACCCACAACAGCCAGCATCCTATATTGAAGGCCCTCTTTACCCTGGTGACTCTCTGTAATGCCATCTCAAGGTGGCAGGTATCTGTTCCATCTGCTGTCTCTATTGCAATGATGTTGCACATTCTCAAGGCAATGCAAAATAACCACAGAAACCTCCATGCTTATGTGCCCATCAGACTTATCAGTTATGATGAATTATTGATGATTAGAAGTAGACATGACTAATTATAGACAGAGACAAGAGAGATTTCTTGTCCTTCTGAGATAAAAGTTCTATTTGACCAAATACAAGCTCAATGACAAACCTCTGGACAAATTGTGAGATTCTGAAGGGCCCCTGCTGTAACCCAGTGCTGCCAACTCTCATGCATTGACCGTGAGACTCATGCAGTTGACACTTTTCACATGCCCTCATGCCACATGTTAATTTTTTCACGCAGTGAAAAACAAATTCACAATTGATAATGTTGTGGCACAGAAAGAGGACACTGACAGCACACAGACAGACAAGACAGAGCAGCACAGGGCAACAGCAGCTACCGTGCAGCAGTGAGGTATTCAGACAATCAGGGGCAAATATACACAAATCTATATTATAATGTGTTCCCATGCATGCTGCTCAGAGTAATCTCAGTCAGCGGCTCTTCTGGCAGCAGTACAGCGTCTCACCCTCTCGTGCTGTGTGCACACAGGCAGGAGTGAGAGTGAGTTACTATGGTTATGGGGATGCTCTGTGTTGCTGTTGCTCTGAAACTTTCTCATGATTCCCAATAATAGGTTTTTAGGTAACCTACTACCATTTTGGGCTACATAATGTTTTTATAAATATAATCTGAAATATGAAATAGCCATTCTTCTAATAATCATTTACTGGCGCCCATACTTGCATGTTGTCTTTTTTTGTGTGTGTGTGGGCAGTGGGGGTGGCTCACAGATTTCAATCACTGACCTCACGGATTTCAGTCATGTTAACTTGACAGGTACGCAGTGGTCATTTGACTATGAATTCGTCAGGTGTAACTCAGGATCTGTTGGTGTAAAGTTGTAGACCTGGCCTAAGTAGAACAAAGTTAATAAAGTTATTGCAGCATTGCAGCACTATACAAGGCCAGAGAGAGGTCGAGTGGGTCAATTTACCATGAATAATGCTAATTTTATTTATTATTTATTAGTCTATTATTGTTGTATAAACTTGTATTATATCATCACACTTTGACAATTTAAAGCTACATTTAATCATTTTTTTGCTGCAACTGCAGCAAGCTGAAAAGCACATGCCTCTGAACTATTATTGCCAAGTAAAGTTGTGGCTAACATATTAGCACGCATTTACCTATATATATATATATCACACATACATATACATACAGGCATTGTATTTTAATCAACTCCTCCTAGAGATTTAACCCAAGCCCTTGGTGTGGTATGCTGGTGAATTTTGCCCAAAACATGTTTGGGGCATTAAACAGGAAGTTGCCTCCTTCGTGCAATGTCTGATAAGAGCCCAGGCCTGAACATATCTACATACCCGCAATAAAACCCTTCGACTGTGGCGCAACCTGACATGCACGAACGTGAATGGGCCTAATCATTGCTGCTTGCAACTTTAATTAAACCTGTGTCTTTAAGTTCAATCTTACATAAATTAATCATTAAGCAAAATTGGCTTAAGCTATTTTAACCAAACTTTGCGCACATGTTCACATGCTAGGTCCAAGCTTTGTTGTGCATTTTTTGCTTAGTGTTGGATCACACCAAAATATTTGACAATACACCTGAAACCAGCAGAATGATATTTGATTTTTTTCAGAAATTTCTCACCAATATTTTGACTGCTGTAAGTGTTTTAAGTTTAAATAGATACAAATACCCCAGTCTGGCACATGTGATGTCATTGCCTCAAGTTGCAAGAAGGTTTATAGAAAAGCCATGTCTCCCCAGTGGTGCAGTCAGTAAGTTGCCTTTTCTGAAGATACAAAGGTCCATGGTTCTAATCCCCAGTTGGCCAAGTCCTGCTTGCTGATAATGTAGCAAGTCATGCATGTGGTATGTTTTCAAGTGCTTATTGAGTCATATTAAGTTGAAGGCTGTCTATTGTGACCCCTTGAAAATTTCTAATCATTATTATTTTTCTCTGGTAAAGGTGTTTGTACAGCAAAAATGGTAAGACCTAGAAACACCAAAAAAATTACTCAGGCACATATAATGACACTCATTGACCTCAAGGCAATGCTGTAATAATCAAGTTTATGTTTTTGCAATCATCTTGAAAATGGCTTGGCCTAGAGTCAAAATTCTTTCATCATTTTAATGTCTCAAGTCATCTGCATTTGGTCTTCTGCTCTAAAAATGTCAAATTTTGTGATTTTTATCTCAGTTTTCTCAAAATCCTTTTTTTCGACATCTGGTTAGAGACTGCTGGGCCAGTCATCCCAAAACTTAGACAGGATCATCTACAGACTTCACTGATCTTAAGTTGTTAAAGAAATTTTGATATGTCAATCTGTTTAATTTACACAAGTCATATGAAACATGTCTTCACTGAAAGTCATAAGCTACATCAAATCTTTCTGAAATTAGATTTATATCTCCTCAACAGACCTGTACCTCAACAGAGCATCAGCATACACTGATGACCACCATGAATCATTTTAAAGAAAATCAAGAGTTTTGCTTCTTGTCAGTTAAATAAGAAACAAGCATCCGAATGCTCACAATCTGCTCAGACCCCAATCATTGCCACTTGCCGGCTATATTTTTGTTTTTTTCATGCTTGTCTTAATATTAGACCTTAGTACAGTTTATGCCGAATTCAGACTTGCATACTCTGGAGTTTGAATTAGGAATGTTCAACAACTGGAGTTCTTTTCATTTATATATAGTTATTCATTTTTACTGAAATGTGGGGATTTCCACAGAGGAAGTGCTGTTCTGTCTAATAATGAGCCTTAACTTTACATTCAGACAAACAAATGCAGAAGCAACAAATATTATATTTAATCTCTGAGACCAATATTTATGTCCTAAAAGGAATTATATCATATATCAAGACACTATGGAGAGCCAGTGGTAAATTACCAAAGGGTTTGCTGAGATGAAGACTGTTCTCCTTGTAATAACGATGTACATTGACTGGCCAGTGATCTCTGGAGCCGGGCTGCTAGCTGCCAATGTGACTGGCCAGTCTCACCTGGCTGGTAGGTGCATACACCTATGAAAACATCAAAGCAAATTTTCAAATAGGCATTATTTGTATAAATTGACGATATGTTAGAAATCTAAAGGGTTACTCTCTTGCCTGAAAGAATATCACAGACTACCCTTCAGCATAGTTTCAGCATGGCCCTTGACAGGCTGCAGGGAGTGGTATGTCATATGGATGATATTCTCATTTGGGGAAAAGACCAATACCAGCATGACGCCAGATTTCACACAATTTGTACAAGCTCCAGGAAGTCGGTGTCATACTGAACACAGAGAAGTGCAAGCTAGACAAGTGAGAAGTCAATTTCCTTGGTCACATCCTGTCGACAGATGGAGTAAAACTGGCCCTGGGCAAGCCAAAGGCCATCAGAGCAATAAAATAGACATCTAACACAGGCAAGGTTTGCAGCATCCTTAGGATGGTTAATCAGCTTGGAAAATTCATCCCAGGCCTGGCAGAGAAGGACAAGCCACTGCGGAACCTTCTCTCAAAGAAAAATCAGTTGGTTTGGAGCTGTGCACAACAACAAGCTTTTGACCAGCTGAAAAATGATCTTACATTACCTCCAGTGCTGACATTCTATGACCACAGCAAGAAGCTCAAACTATCAGCATAGGCATCATCTTATGGGTTACGTGTGGTCCTCCTACAGAAGAAGAGACAGCAGTGGAGACCGGTAGCATATGCATCACGCTCCATGACAGAGACTGAGCAGAGGTACACACAGGTGAAGAGGGAGGCACTCAGAATGACATGGGGATGTGAGCAGTTCAATGACTTTCTCATTGGGAGACATTTTCCCTAGAAAACGACCACAAGCCACTTGTTAGTTTGTTAGGTCACCAGGCACTAACCCAGCTTCCTCCAAGAAGCCAGCGGTTTCGACTCAGACTCATGAGGTACAGCTATTACATCTACCACACTCCAAGTAAAACCCTGCTAACAGCAGACACTCTCTTGTGTGCATCTGTCAGTCAAAACACAGGTAAGGAGTCAGACAAAGATTTAATGAAAGACACTAACATCTATGTAGATCAACCGGCAACCTCTGGGGCTAAAAAATGAAGCCAACGCGGAAGTGCCAAAAACTGCAGTTAATTGAATGGCCACTTGAGGCTGGCTCCAAAAGCGAGTGAATCCCCATAGACCCCCATGTTAAAATGTCCAACTTTACACCAGAAATAAACGCGTTCACAGCCTGGTACAAAAAACGGTTTTGGTCTCTATTACTAATTTCCCCTTTCATGACAACTGTACAGGGGGGGACTTTATATAAATCACCCGTTTAAATTTGATTAAGGCTTAAAGTTATGCATAATTAAAGGAGTGATCGCCTTGAGTGACAGGTGAGCGCCATCACAGGCACTACAATGGCGACAACGTTGGGTAGGTAATGTAACCATGGCATAACCCCAGATTCACAGAGTATAGGCATATCGTTTTATATAGTTATATATAGTTTTTATATAGTTTTATATAGTTTATATAGTTTTCAGTTCATGAAAGTTAATTGTGACATTATAAGCATTTTGCTGTACTAAAAGACCCTCTAAGGAGTCAGATGTTTTTCCGGTAAGTACATTTTGTTTTAATGGTTTTTAGCCTGTTTTTCGCTAGCATTAGCATTAGCATTATCACAGTTAACCATAGACTGTAATGCACCATGCTAACTAAGCTAGCAGCTAGCAGATAAGGTCACTTCCACCCTTCTTCAAAATGGGAGTCCACAAAAATGGGTGATGTTACAGTGGCTACGTCCCTAACCCTAACCCAGTATTTTTTACAGTCTATGATGTAGATGAGATATTAAACAGCCTGCCTGCCAATTCAACATACCTCACACAACTGAGAGAACAGTTTAAAGAAGACATTGTTGTGCAGAGGTCATCTCATTTTGCTGGAGACGTTAGCCTGACCATAGTCAACTCACTGGGCCAGTGAAAGCCTACTGGCCAGAAAGAGCTGTACTCACTGTGCATAATGGATTGCTGCTCAGAGGCAGCAAACTACGTGCAATTCTGTCCTAGATGCATTACATGAAGAACATCAGTGGATGATGATGTGCAGAGAACGAGCCAGGGAAACAGTATGGTGGCCTGGCCTGGGTAGTCAATTAAATGAACTGGTGAGAAACTGCAAAACATGGGTCAAAGAGTGTGCTAATCCTGTGGAGCCACTAATATCTAGTGGGCATCCGGAGAGATCATGGCAGAAAGTGGGTGCAGATTTATTCACCCTAAGCAACAGCAACTACCTATTAGTGGTGGACTGCTACTCGAGATTTGTGGAGATTGCAAAACTAACTCCAACAAGATCAGAAGAGGCGATCTCTGATCTTTGCATCTCTGATCCATCTTCTCACGGCATCCCAGAACTGTTTTACAGTGATAATGGACCACAGTTCTCAAATCAACAGTTTGTGGACTATGCAGCAGCCTATGGGTTTAAAAACATCACCAGTAGCCCCAGGTTTGCTCAAAGCAATGGAGAGGCAGAGCACCACATCCGGATTGTGAAACAACTGTTAAAGTTGCAATACACGACATTCAGCCACTAGATGTTGCACTATAGCACCAACATCTCAGACCAAAACGAACGTGTCGTTTACTGAATAAAGTTGGAAAAAAAAGAAAGCCAACGACTCATGAAACTCAGATCAAACTGTCAAACTAGGCAGCGCTGATCAAAATTCTGTTAGTGCATTGCCTCTTTCTCGCCTAAAAAATACTTTTAGAAACACATTTTAGTGTACTGTTTAGCTGTAATTTGAGAAAGTTTGTGATGCGGCCGCCGTCTTGGAAATGGACGTCGAGGACACAGAGGGACTCACATGCACTAACGTGCACACATACATGCACTAACATACATGTGCGGCCAGTGCAACTACCAAAGCTCGGATAAAACAACACACACAGAGGGATTATGATGTCATTCACTGCTCAGGTCGCCATTACTCCGCTATCCTTACATAGCAAATAGTTGTTTGCTGACATCCAGGTTTAAAGAAAGCTCAAGATCCATACCTTGCTGTGTTAGTCTATAGAGCTACCCACTGTCTAATGGCTATGGTGCTGTTCAACTTCTTATGGAATGGAGACTTTGTACACCAATACCCCAGCATCTCTCGCTGCTCACACCAGACCTTTTCTGACAGAGCCGTTGTTGCCATTAAAGAAAGGGAGAGGAAGTTAAAGGACACCAGGACAGCCAGTGTGGGTCACAGATGCTAAGACGTCAGGTACAGTGGTGTCAACTCACTCCACCCCTTGTTCCTATCTTGTGGACAGTCCAAAAGTCTCCATCAGGCGAAACAGACGCCACCCTGTTCCATCACTAGAGACTACATTTCATACAGAGACAACCTGCACACCAGCTCAGCCAGATGAGACGGCATTGCTTACTCCAGATTGTTTATAATCATTGATTTAATGGGTCTTAGGGAGCTATCTTGTCTCGTGCTCAAAAAAGGAAGTATGTTGGGCTTTAGCTCAGCAAATCATGTTAAGAGCCATATTTGGTTTGGAGCTCTCCTATGTAAAACTCAATATATGTGATATTCATGAGACGAACATGTGACCAGGTCATGTAACATCTCATGGCCCTATGCCAATTGGTTGAAAGTGTTTAAGACAAGCTGATGCCAATCTTTGTGTGTGTTCTGTCTCCTTATTGTATAATAATAATTTTTAATCTTGAACCCAGCAGTGTTTTGTGCTAACCACACATTATTTCATATGTGTGGTTAGTGTTTTCAGACAATTTCCATGACACAGACTTCAAAAAGCTTTTCACTTGTCTCCACCAGGACTAGGTTAGGCAGAGTTTTAATTACATGTAAAAGACTGGGCTTGTGAGTAGAGGAACTATAGGAGAATTTAAAAAAGAATGAAAAAAAGAGAGAGAGTTCTATCTGTGAGGTTAAGTAATGTTTAAGGTGAAATGTGCAGGAATGCTTTATGTTGAGTTTAACATGTTCTTATGAGAGAGATGAATGTTTATGCCAATTGCATGTTGTCAAAGAAAGAGAGATGTTGTGGTGTCTGATGTAATGCAGTGTGATCTTAAAGGTTGCTGTGGTTTAGACACAGGTAGTTTTAGCAGACTTGTTTCAGTGAATTCTTAACGCACAACATGACAACAATATCTTTATACTCGCTGTTGCTTATTCAAATCCATCCCATCACTCCCCCTAGCAGCCCAGAGCACACCCGGTAGACTCCTTGTAGTATTTTTCTTGATGCATGTGTTTTCCCTTTTTGTATGTGTTTTGGTTTTTGTAGCATTTCTTGATTTGGAGTGTGTTTCCCTTAATGTTTATGCTTTGTTAGGGACCACCGTAGAGAAAGGAAAGGAGTGTAAGTATTTGATAAGACAGCTGTATGAAGTAACAGCTCTGCTATTGTTGCAGTTTATCACAGTTTACCACGAGTTTAAGAATTATTGTTCCATTTGAACAGGGCTTAAAGGAAATATGGTTTCAGGTTTGTCTGCATGTCACCCAGTCTTACCCAGGCTTTGTACCCATTTTTCATAATTTGTGACAAAGACAGTGGTGAGTGTTAAAGTAAAGATTCAGGAACCTGTGGACGACATCGCAGGTGGCCATGTTTTTCTACAGTGAATGCATTTTCTTGGTGTGAATAAATACATGAATGATACTGAAAATGTACTGTAGACATATTGTGACAGACCTGTCTTACATTTTTCCAAATATCAGCCCTGAAAATAAGAAAGAATCGTGTGTGACAGAGAAAGGAAGTAAAAGGAGGTTGGGTGTGAGAAAGAGAGACAGAAATAGACTTTGTCAGAGACAGATGGGAGATAATGAATGAGTGTCTCAGTCCATGATAATGTTTCATGTCATCAAACACAGGATACCATCTGACTTGACTCATGATAAATCTGCTAATATCTGACTAATAGGTAGCGTATTCATGCTAATATGTTACAATATATTATGAGGATTAAAGCAGCTCAGATGAAATGTTTTATCCTGAGATGTTCTCTGTGTTATACACTGACTGAATATTATAGCAGGAGACATGTCCCCTTTATCAAACACACCATGTGATAGTATAAATATACTGTGTCTCCCTTAGAGAAGACATGTTAGTTTATAACTTAATGCATGATGAAAATGAAACCTATCACTGTTTTGCATAAATTTGCTGCAGTTCATTTAGCTGACAGCTGATACTGTCTTTGTCATGAGCAAACATGTTTGTGCCCCTGGCTGGAAAACAAAGCACATATAAGGAATTGTGCTGTAAAATAACAGAAGCTGCAGTAAAGCCAAACAGAACCTCTCAGAAGACACATTTTCTGATAGTAGGACAACATAATCCCTGCAAGAGATGGCAAGGTAAATAAAAAGCAGTAAATAATAATGCAGCATACACAATAGGCGTTTTGACATTGTATTCATACTGCATAAACTTGTTGTAATAATGAAATGTAGGTATTTAAGTTGTTAGGTTATTTTTTATTTTTTATTTATTATTTTATTTAAATAACTGTTTCCATCAGAAGAAGAATGGACTCAGCTGAGACCATGCCACTGTCTCCTCCACACCCACAGATGCAGTCCTGAAACATCTGCAGTATCTGCAGAATGTGTACATTAAAATATAACTCAGTTTGGCAATTAGTGAATTGTAGAAGTTGTCATGGCATAATTCTCATGCCAATAAAATATTATGAAGCTGGGATAAATTGAACACACAACTTCAAATGCTATTTTGGGGGGACTTGTGGGGAATTTTTTTGTTTTCCCCAGTTATGGAAAGTAGCCTGCAACAAATATTGGCTTCCACTGAATGGCAGGCTTTCAAATGTACAAAGAAACAATTAGCAAAAACAAATAAACAGAGAGATTAAAGAGAAATTCAGTACTATTCCAGTACAGATAATATGTTACAGATATGGTGAAAATTTGGCACAAATATGGCACAAATATAGCTGTGGCATCTCTATAAATGGGAGAAAACAGAAACCACACTGCCCTGTAAATTCTCTAAAGTATCTGTGCTAATCAATTAAATTTAGCAGACATTTTATTCAACAGAGAAAGCCAAATGTTCAGCTTTATACATTTGACAAATAAAAATAGAAAACAGCAAAACAGAAATTATCGTCAAACTTAGTTTCATACCAAATTCATGGATAGCAAGCTCCAATGGTGAATATTGTGTTTTCAGTCTCCAACCATCTGCAATCCTATCACAACAATTGCACAAAATATGGCTTTCTATAAGCACATCAAACAACATTAAACAATAATCCTAAAACAACACAAGAATTTTCGCAAACCGTTGGAAACAGTGGCAATCAACAGCAAAAAGTTGCACGTTATGTTGTACTTCCTGTATTTTCCCAGCGTTCCCTGTCCACTCAACAGGCACACCACTCCAAGAAATGGTTATCCCACACCCCCTTCTGTCCAAAGTGAGAAACCCCAGCTGGACCTCAACTTCATCCATATGGGCCTTATTTCCTGTAGATATTGTAATTTTACCACCTGGTTACAATTAAAAGACCCTTGTCTGTACATGACTCATGAGAACACTTGTGAAGTTCCTTCGTACCTTTTGTTTATTCTAAATATGAGAAAATTAGTGAATTCAGCAAATTCTTTCAATCACTCTTATGTGCTACTTAAGACTATGAATGGTTCTTGCATGAGGTCCAATATCTTTGAGCAAAAGTTCTACAACCTTGATGACAAAGTACATATGACAATACATACAAATGATGCAGTGCCTTTATCAGAGGATAACATTAAATATCATTGCCATTCAAAACCGCTAGAAATGACAAAAAACAAAAACAGTTAATACCAGCATTATCTGATCTGCTAACTCTATGGTTAAGGTTTGGATAAGTTTAGTTAAATAAAACTAACTGGTTAAGGTTAGTGGTAGATCTTAGTTATGGTTAAATGAAACAAACATTGACGGTTGGTAGGAGATGGTATCTGAACCCCTGTCAAAGTCTGACACTTTGTACAAACCACACACCCAACCATACCTTCTCCCTAAATTAATATATATTATATTCTTTCCTTCTCCCATTCACTTCAATTGGAGCCTGCATAACAGGTGAAATCAAGCATGTGTTGGGTTCAGTTTCAGTTGAATCTACCATCACAGCAAGTCAGAGTTCACCTTTGTTCAACTTTGAATGGCAGATTCACACAACAGAAGTGATGCATGTGTTTTAAAGAAGTCATAATTCTAGCAATGTCCCATCACCTTGTTATGTTCAGTGTCACACTATCAGGATACTAATTATAGCATTGCTATCACACACTGTTTACAGTTTGTGATGCTCCAAGAGCGTTGGATTACCTTTGCTCTTGCTTCTGACAGGACAATCACTATTCACACAACCTCAAGAGATCGCTTGTCAGCTAAATGTAAACATTGTTATTAACATTTAAAAACATGATCAATGCTGTCACTTGTATGTTGAGGACAGTTTCCTTTGATGCTAGACAGTGGTATTTTTGCAATGTACAAGATTATAGTCAGTTAATGTGAACATTTTAGCCTAGCAAAGTTCACTATCAATGGATCCAGAAAGCTGCATGTCAATTTAAGCACATATTAGGAAAATTAGAAAATCACTCAAATGTATGTTTCTAATAAATTATAGTGGACACATTACTCCAAAAGAAAAAGAGCCATGTCTGTATGGTTTCTCCTCCTCCGTCTTCTGAGTTTGTCTTAGAGTGTACATAGAGCAGTGTACACTGCCAGTGTACACTACTCTATGTTATTAGTTTGGAGACACAAGCTTTCCCTTTTAAAAAGTGCTGCATGTTTTCCCTTCCTTCAGAGTGTTTTCTGATCAAGTTAGATCAGCAAAATGTAAAAACTTGAACAAAATCTTTATTCCACAATGGTAAAAGCCTATAAACAAGGGACTCTAACAACACAGGTTAACAGCTCATTAAAGGAAAAATGCTTTTTTTCCCCCACCTGGGTCTTATTTTTGTAGCTTTGGCCATCATTCCTGGCAGTTGTAATAACATTTTACTCTCCAAGTTAGCTGCTGAGATTTGTCACAACAACAGTCCAACAGAGAACAGATGATCACACAGGTTGTAAACAAGCCCTCAGTGTTGCCATGTTACCTTTAGAAAGTGAAAGTCAGCTGTCAGCCACATAGACTGCATGTAGGGTAATATTTTAACTTCCATGAAAAGATGCATGCACCAATTTAGGAATGTCTCTATTTATTTTAGATGATCTTTGCAGTGATTTAGATTGTAACTGTTTGATCCATATTAAATCCATATTAAAACTGTTAGTTAGTTTTTTTCCTGGGAAGTTAACAAACATACTGCTAACAAGAAAGCTGACTGAATTTTAGTATTATGGAATCTTTTAGAAGATCTTATTCTTTTTAAACCTGCAGTGCGGAACTTTTACATATAAATGAACGTCCGTTACATTCAAGCCCTTGCCAAACGAGTTCACACAGTGCTGATTAAGCCTATCACCACCGGATAAATCTCTCTGTATTTCACAGTATACAGAGTTTTTAAATCTGGTGTCGGGTTTGACATTCCCACGCTGGCCGAATGAATCCATACTGCGACTTCCCCCAGCCGAGTGGCTAACTTCTGGTAAGCTCTCTGCTAATTTGAAATGGGATAAAATAATTTAATTGTGCGGTTCTTCTAGACTTTCCAAATGTTATCAGACTGAATGGCTCAAATTAGTTTTAATTAGATAGTGAAACCAGTCATTTCATGGGGGTTGTGTAATGCTCAAAAACAGTTTATCTACCATATTACAGCTGCAACAGTAGCGGCGTAGTAGGCTATGGCGGAGCCTATGACATAAGTACGTGTCGACAGTGTTTTTGTAATTACTCTCACTGCCAGAAGGGCAAGACAAAAGTCCCATAGTCCCATAGTTCTTTAATTCTGGTTTAAAACAGTATTGAACATGTTGTCATACAGTTTAACTACACAAATTTTACCGCTACTTTTTAACTACAGTTTTTACAGAACGTATCACAGTGAACCAAACACTAAGACAGACTTGTCAGTGAATTAGCTTTATTTATTTAGATAATATCTAGTCTGTAACACTTTCTATGTGTAGTTCTCTATTTCTTTCTCGACAAAAATCCCACTAAGACAAGAAAAAAAATATATATAAAAAAAATATAACAATAGTTAATTTCTTATAACTTATCCAACAAATACATGCAGTTTAGTGTTTTATGTTCTGTGTGTGGAGCTGATGTCTGTAGGGATGAAGGTTGGTTTACATGTTGCTTCTTCAGACATGATGAAACATCTGTTATGAATGTTCAAATGTTTTTTCAAAGTTGACTAAATGAACCGTGAAGCATGAAACTTGTTTTGGCAGACACTGAAGACATTTTGGCGTTTGAGCAAATCACATGACTGTAAGGCAATGTCTGTGTCTCCCAGGAGCTGGATTTGAGTTCAGAGCCAGAGGACAGTTCAACATCATCATCGTCCTCATCAGATGAGGACGCTGTGTTGCTCAGCAGTTTGCCTCCTCACTCCTCCAGAAGGGACAAGAGGGGAAGTACTGCAAGGAATGAGTCGTCCACTTCGTCTTCTGAGTCTCACTCAGAGACAGAAACGTCCACAGAGGGACACACACAAGGTCAGAGCCAGGTCAAACCAAACCAGGTCAAATGTATTTATGCAATACACATAACATCCATACCATATTAAGCAATAAGACTTGCTAATGACTAATGCTGAGACAAAAACAATGTGATAACTTACTGTAGTATGATGAAACATCACCTCTTAGAGAAACTGAAGCAATCAATACAATAAACATACATCTCTTAATCACAAATAAAGGCAAGTTGAATAGTTTTGTCCATCAATATCACATCTTTAAAGAGCAAAACAAGGTCTGCATTGAGCTACTCAATTTGTAAAAAGATACAATCTTAACATTTTATTAAATGTGTTTTATTACTTTCTGCAGTCAAAAAACCTGGCAATGAATGCACCGTTGCTCCATAACTCACGGTTGTGTATTTAAAGGGGACCTACTATGCTAATTTCCAGCTGGACTCGACTAGAGTAGCTTTGCATGATTTAGAGCAGTCTGCTTTTTGGTCACAGGGATTACCTCTACATACGTTTACCTCATTATTTGACACTTTGGCCACATTTAATATGAACATCCAACATTGTACCATTATGAAAAAAAGGAGAAGCATAATAGGTCCCCTTTAAATCTGCATTAATGGATTTGTTGGCCTCTTACATACATACACACATACAGTAGACACATATAATTTGGAGTCATGTTTATATCCACCTGACGAATAGTCACCAGTTACTTTTATCTCTGTTTTGGTCTCCTCCAGCTCCTGAGAAAAATGTCTGTCTCTTTAGGTGCTAAATGCTCCACTATGTTCACCAGCTAGTCACTAACTTAGTCTGCCTGGTGGTACTGGTCAAGTAGTGTACAATGGGTTAATCACTGAAAACTGACTGCCAAAACAATGATCTGTAATAGACCAACAATCGAGAGAGCTGAGGTGGAAGGTAGAATCGGGTGATAATTCTCTGTGGGTTCATATGAGAGAGTAGTCATTTAGATATTGTAAAAATTTAAATGCTTAACAGCTTTAACTAGTTCTAGTTAAAGGTCTGTCTGACAAGAACAACAAGGTTCTAAACAAAAGTTTTATTCATGGTATGTCTTATAAAGTAGTTTTTTACACTTAACCAAGACAAACAACTGGAATTTTAATCCTGACAGTCTAGGAACAAATAACATTCACACAAAAATGAAACATTAATTCAGTATATTCTCACAGTCGTGAATCAATTTCATTCATTCTATGAAAACCATTCTATGAAATTCTATGACAGACAAATGTAAATCTTTTCAGATACTAAAAAGTTACTTTTAGTTTTAACAGTTACAAGACGCAACACATTTTAATATAAAATACTGAAGCATAAATTGTAAGTCAGCTGTGGTCACAGAAAAATAATGACCCCTCTCTGAAAAATGATTATTAATGAGTGATGGACACTGCTGAGTGGATGTTGGTCACACTCTCTGCAGCAATCTATCTCATCCTAACAAACCATTAAATCATAAATTCACACTTCTAGTCATTATAGCAAACTTTGTGGCCTGCTGCTTGTCATAGCTCACATATGTGTAATAATACTCATGCATATTTTTCAGACCAGTCCTAATTACATTTAACTTGAAAGCATGTATATACTGTATGTTGTTTTATGTGTGGAAGATTTGGAAATGCTTTCACTTTTCACTAATTCTACCTACATGTCGACTTATACAGAAGAACCTTTACTTATTGAAAAAAATCCATGACCATTAGTTTCATCATCAATCGTCCATTGCTGCACAAGTCTTCCCTGATTTAAGAACCACATCATGGTCATTTTCCTCCTTTTCCGCCTATTGTCTTTTGTCTTCCAGCTGCTGTCCAGTTAGAAGCCCGGGATTTCCACAGTCACAGCAGCATCCTCAGCACCAGTCCTGGATTTAGGAGCAAGGTTAGAGAGGCGAGGTAGGCTGAAAGTCACTAGTTTCTCTGCATGTGTTTGTAGTGTAATGACAGGAAATGTAATCTGCCAGCACAAAAGAAATTATGTGAACGGATTCATCAATAACAGTGACCTCAGTCATTTTCCAGGCTTCAAGAAGAGGTTATTTTATCATTTATCTCTACTTTATGAAATACCAAGGGAACGGCATAAAGTTGGTTGAGTGAATTAGTCTTGACTTAAGTGTAAAACCTCAACACCTATGATGGGCTATGATGGACATATCTGACTGATATTTTGCTTCTGACCTCTTCAGTTCCACTGACCCCAACACCCCATTTATTATTCCAAATGTGCTGTTTTAGCAAATACACATTTCTTTGGAATCCTAAGTAAGGTCCTGAGGTTTCAGATGATGAAAGTATAGTAAATTGTATATTTGCTATATTGTATTACAGTCCTAAAGTTTTCTTACAGTACTAGACATCCTACACACAATGACTGTCTTCCACTATCATATATACATGTTGTGTCTTGACAGTTGTGAAGGATTACATGCTGAATAAGTGAGTCAACACAGAGGACAGCAATATTAGGCACATAACTTGACAACATAACTTGAAAAACGTTACAACTTACTCATTACATATTTCTTATTTTAAAAAGTAATTACATTACTTTTAATTACCAATTTCTTAATTGCACAAGTTACATTTCTTTGGTTACTCAGCCCAGTTCTGTCAAAGGTGCCCTCCTAACTTATGGTTATATTAGATGTTCTGAGAAGAAGATACTTGATTTCATTCACCAACTCTGAATAGCATTGTTAACTGTTGATATCCCTATTTGGTGGAGTTAGCCGCCTCCATTTACTTCACCTCCTGCACGCCTTGGGCCAGTCTGTCAAAAAAATTTGATATGTACCTTCCCATACCATCCAAGTCCTGGTAATGTTGAAGTAATGGAGTATTGGAGATACTGGGAATAGTTACTGTAATGTAATTGTTGAATTTTATATTGTAATCCATTACAATAATTGTTACTGAAAAAGAAATCACATTAGTGTACATGAGGAAAAACACTGAGCAGCATGTAATGGTAAATGGACTGTACTTGTATAGCGCCTTTCTAGTCATCCGACTACTCAAAGCGCTTTTTTTAACACTACGAGTCAATTCACCCATTCACACACATTCATACGCTGAATGGGTACAGGGGCTACCATACAAGGTCCCAACCTGCCCATCAGAGGAAAGCTAACCATTCACACACATTCATACACTGATGGCACAGCCATCAGGAGCAATTTGGGGTTCAGTATCTTGCCCAAGGATACTTCGACACGCAGGAGCCGGGAATCGAACTGCCAATCTTCCGATTAGTAGACGACCCGCTCTACCTCCTGAGCCACAGCCGCCCCATGTCATGTAGAACATGATTAGAGGTATGTTAGTTCCCCAATAAAAATAAAAACACAAAGAATAACAAGGTGTTTATGTGCAGTAAATCACACAGTTCTGCATGGGCTAAAGAGCTTTACCTAATGTTTGAGGTGGATATGGTGTAAATCTACAGGAATAATTTATGTTGTAATGTGAACTTTATTATGAGGTTTGAAAATGTCATATCAAATGTCACGACATATGTGTGCATTAAATAAAGATTTTTCCCTGAATCATGTACTATCTTGCTTATCTAGAAGCCAGAAATGTTTAGTTTCACAGCTGCTGTTCTTCCTCTGGGCATTGAGGTTAGATTCAAAAGTATTTTTCTTTTGCACTGGACAAATTATGATGATTTAAGAGAGTTAATTTTCCATGAAATGGCCCAACAAAACCCTGAAATATGATACAATAATAAAAAAAACATTGATTCATTCTCAAAAGTATGCTGAGGATAGAGTTGATTTTGGAACTAGACTTTTGGGTTCCTGGTACACTCAGTGACGTCTCTTTACCAATCAACTTAAATCAAAGGTGAATTGAAAATATTTATGGAGCTGTCTGGTTTACACATTCAGAGGGTACATGACCTCTGTGAGTGCTTTAGAAATATAAAAGAAATCACTCAGCTGTTAACTAATGAATGTCATCATCTGGCCCAGCATTTCCTACATTTGATGTGTGTACTTTGTCCTTACAGTACGCTATTTATTAACTTTTGTATAGTTTATCATGAAACATCTGTGTTGATAACATATTTTGACAGTCAGACACAAATCTCACACACACAAGAGTCACATAACATGGCAAAAGTATAGATATAGAAAAGTAGAGCACTGTGTTTCAGTCTGTAAGTTCAGGGTGGTTTGCAACACTCTGCAGAGGTGAGCCCTGTGTCCTCAGGCTGCCTGTGAAGAAACCTGTTGTGTGGTGTGTCTTTCACCCTGCAGTTACCTGTCAGTCAGTGTGTTATAATGCTGCAGTGCTGGAATAAGGACTCAGATCCTTTACTTAAGTAAAAGTATCAATATCACAATGTAAAAAATACTTCATTACAAGTAAAAGTCCTGCCTGAAAAATCGGACTGTGACTGATAAATTTAACAAAGTACATTATTATTACTGATAAGTCGATGCATACGCAGCATTTAATTGCTGTAGCTGGTCGATGTGGAGCTAGTTTGAACTGCTTTGTAAGGGTTTTCAAGATAAATCTGAGAGGTCTTGAGATGATAGATTGGGTAGGAAAGATAAGGGTGTCAGCGTGGCCCCTTACAAAAAATTATAAGAAAAGCCAAAAAAAAAAGCCATAAAAAGTGGGAACCATTGGGTTGATCTTTAACAATGCAATGTAATTTATAAACTCCTCATTATGTTATTTTATGTAAAATTTTAGTGTGAAAAGTAACTACAGCTGTCAAATAAATGTAGTGGAGTAGAAAGTACAATATTTTTATGAAATAATAAAAATAAAATAATAAAATATTTTAGATAAAATATATAATATTTTTATTGGAGGTATAAAGTAGAAGTTGATAGAAAAAAGTACGAATACCTTAAAATTATTAGTACTTGAGTAAATATTACTTTCCACTACTGTATTGCTGTTATATGGTGTTTATCTCACACAACAAACACAGCTGCCTGTCTTCATCCTTCCATGTTCTGTGCTCTAGCAGTAATGTGACACTATACATCAATGTGACCTCTGCTTGTTTTCTGATGTAAGGAGTCTGACCCCTTGTACAGCATATCACTGGATCAATATAAACCCTCCTCTGTTTAAACACATTCAACAGTTTCACCTCTCTTTCTTTGAAGCTTGATGTTTTCCTTTCATTTCTGATCCTAGCAGTCTGAGCCTTTATTGGTTTTTGCTCCTAGGGGAGAAGCCAGCCCAGGTGAGGCAGAGGATGAGCAGGATGAAAAGAAGGAGGGAGCAGAAGAATCCAACCATCATACCATGATAGACAGGTTACTGGAGAGACATGGAGCCTGTGTCCCCCACCACGAACCCAAGATGTATCGCGCTGCAGCTGCTAAAACCAAATCTATTCCAGGGTTCAGCATCCTGGCTTTCCCTGATTTCTGGGGTCACCTACCACCACCAGGACACGAATCCATGGCTCCACGCAAACCTAACATACAGAGGTACTCCATGCTTACTACAACATCTTACAACTTACCTGATGGCTGTGTAGGAGTAATGTAGTTCATGTTACATGAACATATAGATGAGTTTAAGAAAGGTAAATTGAACAGCTCTTTCATGTTAGAGGACAGGGGAAGAGGCTTCTACTGCTGGGTAGCTCTGTAAGAAAGACAGACTCTGAGCACAAACCCCTCCATATACAGCAGTCTATCTGAGGGAATGCTGATATTCTGTTTTTTTAAAAAGGAAGATGAAGATGGCTGATCTGTGTGATATCATAATGATGAGTGAAATGAATTTGAGAATTAAAAGTTTGAAGTTCTCTGAGCAGGGGGACAAAGGCCTGCTTAATTTGAATGGGTAAAGCTGATACTGAGACTGATCTAAAAAAATCTAAATCAACAAGATCTGTGCTATGTACAGCCAGTGGTCTGTGGATGGTGACATGTGGCTAGAAAAAGGTGTTTGCTGGCATAAATGTGCACAGTAGGTACATACCTGTATATACTGTGTCATGGTTAAGTTGAGTGTATGTACCTGGACACAAGGGAAGACTTTTATTACTTAGAGAAGAAGCATTTGATGTTATTCTTGGCATGCACTGGTTTTGTTTTTGGGTGACTCACTGTGCCCCTCAGTGGGAGGAGAAGCCCAGCAGGGATGTTGTCACTGGCAATCCAGCAGCAGTCCACTGAGCCTGCATCAACACAGAGCTGAGGATCAGTCTCCCTGTCATCCTCACATCTGATCTCTCCCTCCACACACTCTTTTCTTCTTTTACTCTCCTGCTCCTCTATTATCCAACCACCTTAATTTTTTCTATTTTCTTCCCACTCGTTACTGTCTTCCTACACTCCTGCAGTCTTTCTGTCCCTGTCACATTCCATTATTTCCCCATCTGTTCTTTTATTACGCCATCTTCCCCCTCTCCAGCAGATGTGACAGCCATGATAGCCTTATTCTGTAGCTGTGTCTTGTTCAAATTGGTCTCTGGGAGTCTATTTCTTTCTTTATTTCTTCGTTCATTCTTTCTGTGACTTTACTCTTTTTTGTTCACATTCCCTCTTTTACCCCCCTTGTCTTTCTTGAGCGTGTTGTCTGTCTTTTTGTAATCATACATGGCAGCACTGAGAGCTGTACAGCTTTCTGACAGTAATGAGATCACATAAACTGTAGATGAAATAGGTGAATAAATACTAGATTGTTCTGATACATGTTTAAATGGCACATTCATTTGAAATGTGAGCTTACATGTTTACAGCATGTAATAATTATACCAAATGCATTTAAGAGGAAATGTACTTTCTGTAGGTGTATAACTCAAACTGAATGGCGAAATGATGACACAGAGGAGAGAAGACAGACTGAGCTGTGAGCAGAAAGAAATGTTTGTTTAAACCAGTGTCTAAAACTCTCCACACTGTGCTTTGCATTTCAATGTGGCCCTCTCCATTTCTATGCTGATTGCTGCTGATAGTGAGTAGGGTTATTTTAGGGTTTTTTTAACACCAGAGTTTTTTAGCACCAGAGTCAACTTCAACTTGTGCATTTCAGTCCCCAAGTACCAGCAGGTTGTTGTAAACAAGATTATTCATCAACATTACATCATCATCACCTTACACCTTAACCTGGATTCATTAGAAATTGCACAGGTTTTGTCATTTTGCTCAGATTTTACCTGTGCCCATGTAAACATGATAGTTTAAATGTTTTTCTCGAGGCTTTTCCACCCTGTCAAGAGTATATTTCCCAGGTGAGAAGATAATATTTGACCAAGTGGAGCTACAGCAGATGCTTGTACTATTAGTTGGCTCTTGGCATTTCGTCTTAAAGCACTATAATGATGATGTCCCAACCTTAGTAAACAGATGTCAGTATGTCCATCACTTTCCAGAGCAAGGTTAGCCATATTCTTTGTAATTTGCTTGGATATTCATTCTCACTAGAAGCTGATTCCTAATGATTTGGATGACCTCCTGACCTTTCTTTGCTCTAGCAACACTGGTACATCATATTTGCTGCTTGACAAAGATTTTGAAATTAATGGTTAGATTTCCATGTGAGTATTCATGGTCCCCAAGGGGTGAATGTGCACCAGGCCCATATTTCCACGTGGACACAAGGTAGAATCATAATGTAATGGGCTGAATGTCATGAAATTCTTTCCATTTTGGACATTTGTTAGTTACGCAACATTCATCATGCACCAAAATTTGCAAAAGTGCAACAGGTAAAAAAACAACATGCAGCTGCAGCTGCAGCTACAATTTCATTGCTAGTAGGTCATAATTAGAAGTTTGACTTACAATATGCTGTTATTGTCTTACTTTCGGTGAATTTTACCTTCTGTCTGTGTAAGAAACATGGCAGAAAAATAACAGCAAGGCTAGACATTTCTGTTTGCATTAGTTTGACATTTGACATTGAGTTTGACATTTTGCTGATGAGATGGCAAGACAAACATGCTTGTCTATTTCAGCGGTGGATTAATCCACATTTGGTGCTCTAGTAAGTATTTTTGGCAGGAGACTGTTGTAGGAGTCAGGTGATTGGGACTAGTGGGAAAGTATGATGGTTGGTTGAGGGATGCACAACAGCAAGACACCTGGGGGGAGTGGAAAATGCTGAGAATGTGTCGTCCTGACAGAATGTCAGAGCAAATTATCACCATTATCATTATGAACATTTACTGAACTTTCATTTACTTTGTGTATTTTCTTTTTTATTTCACCTTCTGAACTGTGTGCATATCTTAGTGTGAGAGGGAATATTTGTGTTATTACATGCATTTTAAATCTGCATGTATGTGGTGACAGATATATGTGTGTATGTAGACAAATGTGTGTGTATTTGTGTGTACCATAAACTGTATGGTACGTACGGCATCTTTCAATGTCGCTCATCTGAGACATTTTCTCAGCACTTTCAAGAGGCCAACAGATGCTAGATGCGATTTCTCTCTGAACTTAATCCTATAATGTTGCCAGTATATTGGCACTACTCTAAAAAGATAACATTTTTTTAATCAGCAGTCCCTTAACATAACTAATGTTAATGCCATTTTTGTTAGGGCTGCTTTGTGAGTAAATTGTCTCGGGTGTAGAATAAGATTAGGCTTAATGCAAGGGACCTTTTAAGCACTGTCTCATTTCAACGTTCAAACGTTCTCATCCAGTCAGCTTTGCCTCTGTCTGCTCTGGGACTACTTTGGTTTTGTAAAATACTTTTCCAAAGTACTTACAGAACAGAGCAGGCTGCTCATCATAGAGTTAAGCAGTCTTTTGTTCAAAAAGATGGTAACATCATATTTAAACTGGTCAGATTGACATTAATGCTGTATTTGCTAATAGGTTCTGCTATGGAAATGAAAAGGGTAAATACAGAATCCCAGAGGACAGAAAGTGGCTACTGCACTGCTCTCTGAAAATGTTAAGCAGTTGTCATTTTATGAAATCAGATGAACAGCTTAATCATGCCTTGGAGTTTTGTCAACTTCATGTTCATGAGGCCGGTGGTTAATTGAATGTATTTTTTTTATCAATTAAAGGACAGTTCATATTTCAGCCCAAGTACTGTGCTGCATATTACAACCAACTGATTTGTTCTTGTTTAGAAGACTACCCTCACAAGAAAAATTACAAAATTACAGCATTTGTCATATTTTCAAATGTCTAAAATGACCTGTCTGTAGGTTTACTTAACAAATGCAGTACTTTAGTGGTCTTGTGAAGTACAGTTGATTACAGTGTGTCAGAAGCAAAAGGCAGAAGTAAGAACTGTGAAATCTCTCAGAGAGGTGGTAGGGGTGGATGGATGGGTCAATAAAACATGTGACTTTGACACAGCAGGCCACTGTTCATTTCCCATTGCCTTCTATCACTAAATACTGGTTTCTTGTCACAGTATTTTTCCTAACCATAGAGATGGCAGATCAGAGTGTAAGAGTCATGAATGGATTTATTGTGAATTTAGAATGAATTGTAAATTAGTAATTTTGTGATGGTTTATATTTTGGGTTATTTTGGTTTATTTGTTATTGCACAATCACGGTGATTGATAATGAGGTCACATGGATATGGGCGGTGATATTCCTATAGTTAATATAAGCACCTGTTCACCTGCATGGTTACTGGATACACCTGGATACACCTGGATACCTGGATACAGGAACAAAGCCTGTAGAGAAAAGTACATCTCAGTTCATTCATTTGGAGCCTGTGTCTGTAAGATGCCATGAACCCAAGCAACATTCAGTGTATCACAATGCTCAAGAAAATACACAAATGCAATATGGAGAAGTTTTGAATGCAAATATTGGTCTATAAAATGGAGGCCAAATCAATATGTTTGGCATTATGAGAAAGCAAAATGAAATAACGTGTGAGCCACAGTGACTGACTCTATTTCCTGGAGCTAAGGGTCATCCAGTGTTAATAATGGACCCTATGCAATCAGGACAATGCTGGGTTGGACTGTGAACGGGCCACTGAAAGGAAACAGTGGAGATGCAATGGATTGTGAGCAGTCAGAGTTACAAGTGAACAGAGTGTCAGTTGTGAATTTGGACAAACTTTGGCAGCAGTAGTTTAAGACACATTTCCCTGAATGCAGCATGGATGAACAACCTGGCATGTCAAAAGAAGGTCTGGTATATCCTGCACCATGGTCTCTACCATCCTACCAAAAGAAAGATCAGAGTTGTTTTTGACTGTGGAGCGAGTTTCCAGGGAACATCACTTAATGCTCAGCTCCTACAGGGGCCAGATCTTACAAGTTCACTGATTGGAGTGGTGATCAGATTCAGGAAAGAACCAGTCGTGATTGTGGCAGATATTGAATCCATGTTTCACCAGGTAAGAGTGCCAGCAGAAGATGTTGATTTGTTGAGGTTCCTCTAGTGGCCTGATGGGGATTTAAATCAAGACCTCCTCGACTTCAGGATGATGGTGCATCTCTTTGGGGCAACGTCTTCTTCCAGCGGTGCCAATTTTGCCCTTAGGAAATGCACAGAGGACAACAAAGAACAGTTTAGCCAGGAAGCAGTGGATAAGGTCCTACATTGCTTCTATGTTGATGACTGTCTTGTGTCTGTGGCTTTGGAGAAGGAAGTGGTCTATCATGACCATGTCTCCATCTGTGCTATAGGTGGATTCCAGGATATGAAAAGGTGGACCAGGATTTGCTGCCTGTGGAGAGAGTACTTGGTATGGAATGGTGCATCCAGTCTGACACTTTTAAGTTCAAGATTGTGATCAAGGACAGACCACTTACTAGGAGAGGAATTCTCTCAGCAAATAGCTATATCTCTGATCCTCTTGGTACCCCGAGTCCTGTCATCTTAAGGGAGCTGTGTAGGAGAGCACTTGGCTGGGATGATGTCATACCTGAGTTGGTTGCTCAGGAGTGGACAAGTTGGCTGGATGAACTTTGCCATTTGGAGAAATGCAACATCATGAGATGTCTGAAGCCATTGGACTTTGAAGAAGTGACCACAGCACAGCTGCATCATTTCTGAGATGCAAGTGAAGATGGCTATGGAGGAGTGACTTACCTGCTGTCACAAAATGCACACTCACAAGTACACGGTGCCTTTGTCATGGGAAAGGCTAGGGTAGCTCCACTGACCAAGAAAGCTGCTGCAGTAAATGCTGTACAGGCCAGAGAGGGGGTTGATGCAATGACTCACATGATCCGTTACTTTGACTCTTGGACCCATCTGAGAATATTTAATTTACATTAAATTCCAATTTGACTCAGATTTGCAGAAAGACTCTATGAGTGTCCTCCAGGAATGTGGGTTAGAGTTTATGAGTGTGGTCTTGTGTAGATAAGGAGAGGGGTTTTCTGCCCATGTGTTGAGTTATCAGTCATTTGTGCTTTTAGTTCAGGCCATAATTTAGTTATTGGTCAGAAATTGTCTCTCAGGGGGTCTGTTCAAACCAGTTTGTCACAGTGTTTAACTTTGGTCAGTGTCATGTTGTCAGACTCCACTTGGCAAAGAGGTCAGTTTGGGGGTCCAGGGGTGAGGCACTAAGCCATGTCTCTGTAGAATTCACTCACCTCCTCAATTTGAAATTAAAGAAAGGTTGTTTATCCCATGAAATTTAAGACAAGGCCCCAATGTGTCCTACATGTGTGTACTTTCATTGGAGTAACACTTTGAATGCTCATAATGTTTTTGGCCTTTAGTTTCACAGTGGTGTGGTTCAGTGTTATTTGCTGCTCTGCTGAGGAGCAGTTAAAGTGTTTAGTGCTACCTTTAGTAGCAGTAGTAGTTTAGTACTTCTGAACCTCCCTGTACTCCTGCTAAACCTCACTCTGTCCTCTCCAGCTGGTTTAAATGTCACACCAAGGTATTAAAAAAGGGTTTGAAGGTTAATACTTTATCTTAATACTTTATCAGTGTTAATATTCATATGCCTGTATATGACTGTCTTTATCAGGAAGAAAGTGTTTGAAGATGTCCAGCGTATCCTGAATTCTGATGACATCATCAACCAGGTAGTCTTTGACCTGGAAGACAGCAGGTACGTAAACAACACATGGCTACACAAACTTAACATTTATTAAGCTACTTTACACGATGGAGTTTACATTTAGGTTAAATTTATGAATAGCATGTAAAAACTGTATTTCAATGTGCGATAATAATATGCCATCTATCTGTCTCTTTGTCTGTTTGTTTGTTAGTCTACAGGGTCCATCAGATTCTCTGAGATTTTTCTCTAAGTTTGAATGCGGGAACCTGAGGAAGGCTATTCAGATCCGCAGGTATGGACACATACTCACACACACACACACACACACACACACACACACACACACACACACACACACACACACACACACACACACAACTATGGACATAAGGTCAATGAAGTTGAGGAGAATCTCATGTAATATTATTATTTCAAAAATAATATCACATGGTGTAGACACTCATGAATTAAATGAAACTTTTGTAGTACCCAGCAATAGTCGGCTTTTCTGTTTTCAAAGAAACTGGGATAGTCAAAATAGTTTATGGGATAGTGTATGAGGCTGGATGTTTTAAGGGTACAATAACGAAGGAAAACACTAACTAACTATTACTACTGTGTTTGTTATTATAATTCTTACTGACAAAAAAAAATCTCTTCTCTTCTGTAGATATGAATATGACCTCATATTGAATGCGGATGCTAACTGTTCCCAGCACACCCAGTGGTTTTACTTTGAAGTCAGTAACATGGTGGCTGACATTCCATACCGTTTTAATGTCATCAACTGTGAGAAGAGCAACAGCCAATTCAACTATGGTGAGAATGGTTGTGTATGTGTGTTTTTTTGTAAATGACATTAATGACAGCTGTTGTAAATTTTGTATACCTCATTCAAGGTAATATTTTTTATTATTTAAATGATGAAAATAATGCATTATATGGGATTCAATGTTGCCAGCAGATATTTGTTTTCACATTTATATGAAACATGTTAAAATAAGCCCAGGCCATACATACCCAGAGCTTGAGTTTGCCCTGTAGTAACATGTTCAAACTTTAAATTTAAACATACTTTATTATTCACCTACTAGAACTATATCATCGGCAAAAATCTGAGATGCAATCCTGCTGCAATCCTCCCAAAATGGACACTCCTCTGCTCAGGTGGAGCACTGCTTCATAATAATGGACCCAGCACCCTATTTTAGGGCCCCCCATAAAACACCCCACGGAATATGACCATATGCCTTATGCAAGTTCACAAAGCCCATGAATACTGGACAGCCTCCTACATCTAGTCAGTACAGTCAGAGCCTCCTCTTCAGCAGCATGGCATAAGCTTTCCTGGGGAGGCTGAGACCCTGACAACTGGACCTTATGCTCATGTCCCTTTTTTAAAGATGGGAGCCACCACCCCTACCTGCCAGTCCATAGGTACTGTCTCCAAGTGACATGAAAAAGCTGTGTCAATCAATACAACCCAAGAGTCTCCAGAGCCCTCAGCATCTCAGGTTATTTTCACCTCACCCTGGTGCATTACCACTGTGGAGCTTCTTAACGACCTTAGGGACCAGAAGTTGTGACCAGAAGTGACTATATCCTCAGTTATTGAGGTCAGCATTTCTCCTCCCTGCTGAAAACAGCTGCAGCCTATGTTTGCTTCCTGAAATGTTTAACAGTTTGCCAGAAACTCTTTGAGGCTAACTGTAAGTTCTTATCCATGGACTCCACAAACCCCTCCATTCATTCTGGCTTACTGACACATGTCTGCTGATTCAGGGGATCTGTGGGCTAACCAAGCCCAAAAGCCCCCCACCTTCAGGTTGATGGCTCCCTATTCTATTAGTTTTCATCGGCAAGCTCTTAATTTGCGTCATGTATGGCAGCTGAGTAGCCCCATACCTGTTCAAAGCATGTAACCTCGGACAACTCCAGAAAATAAAAATGTCCAGCCCCTATCCACAACTTTGGTGTTATGTCAAAAACCTTTGCTGAGTCTGACTATATCTTGCTGGTACTGGTCACATCCAGCTCCAACTCTTTCCCCACCAGAGAGGTTTCATTTCATTGCATCAGTGTTGTTGCAAGGGTCCTTATGTTGTGAATTTTGTGTATATCAGGGCTCTTATGATTGTGCGGGTGGCACGCTTCCCTCCCAGGCCTTGGGCAGAAGGGCCTTTGTTCTCCTGTGAAGACACATCGTCCTGTTAAAGCTGATTAATAAGGGTTGTTAGATATAGTGTAAACTGAATTGACAGCACTGTATTTGTGTACACCTTAAGGATATCATGAGAATGTGGATATGGATTATTAGAAGGATAAACTGGATGTCAGTATGGCAACATGAGCAAACACTCATGTCGTCCCTGTAAGTCATGAATAGTGGCAGGAATGACAGGACACTTTGTAAGGAGTAATAATATATATCATTAGCTATACACTGAGCTATTTTGTTCAGAAAAAGCAGCTGTATTCAATTCATGGTAGTGGTTGCCAGGTAAATAAGTGATTCAATAGGGTTTGTCATGTAGATTTTACGCACAAAACCAATCCACTTAAAGGTATACTATGCAACTTTATTGCTTGCAGCAAATAACAATTGCACCTTCAACTCTATCTGTGGGATTTTCTTATTTATATGGCCTCTTGCACTCTGACCTTCCAGCAGAGCTTAGTCTCACACACACACACACACACATACACACACACACACACACACACATACACACACACACACACACACACACACACACACACACACACACACACACACACACACACACACACACAGTCTGAGGGTTGATAGAGCAGACCTCTTGCTGTGTTTTCTTGCTCTTATTCTCTCCTATTCTGAAGACAGCTCTACAGGCTCTGCAGTAGGTCCTACCAAAATAGACCATCCATTACACCTAAATACACACACAGACAAAAGGATTGCAAAACACACTCAGTTTCTACAGTTTTGATCTCCCTTTCATACACACATACTCACATTGATTCATACAATGCCCTTTGTACCAGAAAATGGCTCTTTTTAGTGTTATCTCAGGAAATCGGTTTCATCTCAGGAAGAAGTGAATGAAAAGAAGAAAGGCTTGCTCTTCCAAAATAGTCTGTATCCCATTGTCAAGAAAATGTTTTTTATTCTGAAAGATTGTATTGTGCTGACAGGTTAGAAAGTGATCCATGATCCTATGTATTTTTAACCTTTGGCAATTTGATGCTCTTTCATTTAACAGTGGCTTTTTAATTTTTGCAGGCCCAGGGCTAAATACAATGTAGAAATAGACTGTGGTTACTGAGGTGAGGTGTTTGGGTCAAAGCTACAAGGACAACATTCTTCATGTTATTTCTGCCGTTATTGGATAGTTGACACAGTGACAGGAAACATGGGGAGGTCTGACGTGACAGAGGACCCCAGCAACATTAGAACCTGGTACATTATAGATAGGCTAGATAGGCATGTTGTGTCTTTCACACAACATGCAAATGCAAGTTTGCACAAGGTTCCCCCGAATTTACACCAAACAAGACATCAGCAGTATATACAGTGCATTCAGAAAGTATTCAGACTCCTTCACTTTTTCACATCTTGTTATGTTGCAGCCTTATGCTAAAATTGTTTAAATTCATTTTTTCCCTCATCAATCTACACTCAATAGCCCATAATGACAAAAGGAAAACAAAATTGTAGAAATTTTTGCAAATTAATTAAAAAGCAAAAACTTAAATCGGGGAAGAAGGGCTTTGGTAAGAGAGGTGACCAATAACCCAATGGTCACTCTGGCTGAGCCCTACAGATCCTGTGTGGAGGTGGGAGAAACTTCCAGAAGGACAACCATCACTGCAACACTCCACTGATCTGGGCTTCATGTCAGACTGACGAGATGGAAGCTTCTCCTCAGTGAAAGACACAGGAAAGCTCGCTTGGAGTTTGCAAAAAATACCTAAAGGACTCTCAGACTGTGGGAAACAAGATTCTCTGGTCTAATGATACCAAGAACTGTTTGGCCTCAATTCTAAGTGTCATGTCTGGAGGAAACCTGGCACTGCTCATCAACAGCCCAATACCATACCAACAGTGAAGCATGTGGTGGCAGCATCATGTGGGGGTGTTTTTCAGCAGCAGGGACTGGGGGACTGGTCAGGGTTGAGGGAAAGCTGAATGGATCAAAGTACAAAGATATCCTTAATGAAAACCTGGTCCAGAGTGCTCAGGACCTCAGACTGGGCTGAAGGTTCACTTTCCAACAGGACAATGACTCTAAGCACACAGCCAAGACAACACAGGAGTGGCTTAGGGACAACTCTGTGAATGTCCTTGAGTGGTCCAGCCAGTGCTCTGACTTGAACCCAATGGAACATCTCTGGAGAGACCTGAAAATGGCTGTTCTCTGTTAGTCCCCATCCAACCTGACAGAGCCTGAGAGGATCTGCAGAGAAGAATGCTAGAAAATACCCAAATCCAGGTGTGCAAAGCTTGTCGCGTCATACCCAAGAAGACCTGAGACTGTAATTGCTGCCAAAGGTGCTTCAACTAAGTCCTGAGTAAAGGGTCTGAATACTAATGTGATATTTCAGTTTTTAATAAATTTGCAAAAAATTCGAAAATTCTGTCTTCACTCTGTCATTATGGGGTATTGAGTGTAGATTGATGAAGGGAAAAATTAAACAATTTTAGCATAAGGCTGCAACAAAACAAAATGTGAAAAAAGTGAAGGCATCTGAACACTTTCTGAATGCACTGTAAGTGGTAATGAAATCTCCAGCCATTTAAACTAACTCTGATAACAGTAAATATGAAGAAAACACATTTATTTGATTCATTTTATTTTCCCCACTCATCGTAGCTCTGTATACCTACAGTGAAACCAGAAAGCTCATACTGAAACTGGGAACCTGACATGCGTCTCTCAGTCATACATCACATTTGTTTTAATAGAAGCAAATCTTTTCTGTGAGATGCACATCAAAAAAGCTCCAGAAACACTTCATTAAGTGCTGCCTATCAATACTGAAAGAAGTGACTCATTGAAACAAACATCTACTAGTCTGAGGGGGGTAGTCTGAGTTCAAGTGAGTATCAAGTGGATATCTGCCACATTTAGTCTTTTTAGCATCAAATTCCCTTGCGTTCCCTTGCACAGTGTTTCCCTGTTGAGCTGTGTTGGAAGTATAGTAAAGAGGGACTTTGGCACAAAAGAGACTGTAACGCTGAAAGATATCAATATTGATTTGAATATTGAAGTTATATTGAAGTTTCATATTAACCTCAGATAAACTTTTAAATACATGTTTGCACAGAAGGAGGACTGTGGATTTTGTCCCCCATCACTTACATTGTAAGTGCATTATGAAGGGATCTTCCAATGGTCAGTATGAACAGGAGGAATGATTACAGCAGAAAAAAAGCTGTTTCAATCATAGACAGTAAAAAATATGGACGTAGTCACCATGACGTCACCCATTGGTTTGTGGATGAAGCCTGGAGTTTAGCGATTTGACCGTCACCATGTTTGATTTTTGGAGACCATATTTGGACAAGAGGGTGGAGCTCAGCCTAGCGCTAGCTGCTAACTCGGTTAGCATGGTGCACTTACAGTCTTTGGTTAACTTTGATTATGCTAATGGTCATGCTAATTCGCCGACTCCTTAGAGGGTGTTTCAGTACAACCAAATGCTGAACAAAACTTTTTTAGATGACCAAAATGCTACAATTAACTTTTAATCATGAACTCAAAACACACTGTGTAATAGCGCCAGCTATGCCTATACTCTGTGAATCTGGGGTAAATCTCTCTTAGGGCAGATGTCTTTTTCTGTGAGGTGGATCCATATGTGAAACTCAGGAATCCTTTTCAACCCAAATTGAATCAGTTTTTAGTGATCTGACGTGCAGTAATTAATGACTTTTTTGGCCATGTTATTGTATTATTGTTTGTGTTTTGAGCTGTTTTGTATGTATTTTTGTTGAGCTTTGTGTATTTGTATAAAAGCCCATATAGGGACTAGTTTATAAATACTATGTTATGTGGCATTGGTCCTTGCTATACACTTCTCCTTTTAGAAATAAACAACAAATAAATAAATTCCTGACCGACCAGAGTGAACACACACTGCTGCAGATGAAATGACAGACCTAATAAAGACTGTTCCATGTGGCTGACTCTGTGTGTGTGTGTGTGTGTGTGTGTGTATGTGCAGGAATGCAGCCGGTGCTGTACTCAGTAAGGGAAGCTCTGGAAGGTAGACCACACTGGGTCAGGACCGGAACTGAAATTTGTTATTTCAGGTACGAATGAAATGCACGGATTCAATGGATGAATTGAGATGTTTTTTCTTAATCTGCAGACCAGATACCATTATTCTGAAAGACATGCTGGCAACCCAGTCACACAAAACTCAGAGTGCTGAGAGGGTGCTCAGTCCTTGGAAATATATGATTTCATAAAAAGTAAAACGCTCAGGACAGCAACCTGATCCCTCAGGACATACAAAGCATGAATGATGTGTATATAACCTGAATGATATAAAATACAGTACTGTATGATACAGCATAATATTGATTCATCTACAGATACACTCAAACTTTAAGAAAAGAGAGTCCAATGACAAAGAGCTCTCAAAGTTTGAATGACAATTGAAGTACAATGCAAAAATGATGGATCTTTTATCAGCACATAACATAACTTATTGTCTGTTATTGCTTATATTTTCTCCTCCAGAAACCACTTTTGTCCAGCTCGTGGCAGACGGAGAACAACCTTTTATACTTTGACCTTTACCATCACTTTCAAACACAATGAGGATGTCTGCTACCTGGCTTACCATTATCCCTACACATACTCTGCTCTGAAGGTACTGATACATTCATCTGTCTGACTGAATTTGCAAATACCTCCAGTTTTTACACTCCAAACTATTCTTTTCTCTTGCCTGCCTAATGAAGCATTCACATTACACAAACCTCCTAGTTTCTATACATTAACTTGTAAATTATATGAACAACAAATGTGCAGCAGGGGGATAAAATACATCATTGGCCCCTGTTTTTCTTCTGTGTCCCTCTGACATGTACATGAAATTTGTTATTTCAGGTATGAATGAAATGCACAGATTCAGTGGACTTTGAAATTCCATGTCTTCTGAATATTCCTGTTGTCATTCAGCACACACATAGTTTGGTGGTATTTCTGGTGAAGGTAGTTTGTCCAGCTGCAACTCTGCAGCTCCTGCTGCAACTAATTCAAACTAACAATATGCAGACTGTAAACTCCAATAATAGCAGTCATAGATCTCAGAGTGAAGTTCACTTCCTTACTATGTACTAGGCTAGGTTTTAATGGCATGCACCTATGACATGGTACTAAAATGTAATTTTTGTGTCTGTAGACTGTATAGAATCATGGACCTGATTTGGGCCTAAGAAGATGTGGCCTGTATCACAAAATGAGCTCCAAACTCAGTTTCCTTTCCTTTCTTTTCTTTTTTCTCCTGTCAAATGTCCTGTCAATTACAGGGATGTTCAGTTTGGCTGTCACCTGATGAGATCAACACTGAATCAATCTCTGTCAGTATTCCTGTCAGAAATGAAAGTAGCTCACTTAACTGTAGTTAAAAGGCAAATACAATCGTTATGCATTATGATATAATCTGATTAAGCTCTGCTTTAATCCGGACGGGGCACATGATTGTGTAAAAATGTTTCTTTTGTGTGTGACATAATAGAGCACAATGTGATTCTGCTGATCTATAAAATATTTATTGCTCTTTATTACTTGTCACTTTATTGAAATTATGGTTCCCATATGATAATATTAAAAAAATAAAAAAAATAATAAAAAAATAATAATAATACATTTAATTTGTACCGCAGTTTGCATTCATAGTGAATCTCAAAGTGTTACAGCTTTGAAAACATGCAAAGCACAGCATAAAGAAAATAATATGAGTTAAGGTGAATAATGTAATATATATATGTATATATGTATATGTAAAATATATGAATGATGACTTGAGCTTTTCCAGTGATGTGATTGGTCATTTGTCAGGCTGTTGGCAGTTTTGATTTGATCCTCTGCTCTAGAGCAGGTTAGTCATGCAGCAGGTTACCATGGTGATCTACCCTGGTTAAAAGTGAGCTAGCTCCATGATACCAGAAAACCTGAGTTAAGTCCAAAGATAGCTGGCTCACACACTAATCTCACTTTGTTATACAGGCCCCAGACATTAGCCTAAGCCTTCTTTTCATCTTCGTCCTGCAGGTTAAAGTTAATGGATTGTTGTCCCTGTCCGCATAGATGAAGCTTACTTCAAAAGTTGTTGTTTAATTATTCAAATAATTCCTGTGCACATATCTTATCCTGCCAAGTTTCAGACGAACATCCTGGTATGGAAATGTAATCAAGAAATCAGTGTACTGGTCACGGGATATTCATTATAATGCTGATTTCCTGCAGCCAATATGGTAATTTTGATTTTTTGGATTTCTCTCCAGCCTTGCATTGTAATTTAGCTTCCATATTACAGTAAGCATCATGAGGTGACCACAAAGCAAACAAGTCACTCCTGCATGGGACTAGATGAATGAAAATGTGTATATTAAAGAATAAATGTTGTCTGCCCTCTGCTGCAACAGTGATCAGAGAAAATCTTTTCTGGGTCATTTCATGTAAGAAAAGATTATTGCTTGCAGGATGAAAAAGTGCACTGAGCATACTATATGGATCAGAGGCCAAAGACCGAACACAGAAATATAACGATGTCTAGGAGGTTAAAGCGAAGACTCTCAGGTTTAATTCAAGGTTGTTTTCATCCACATTAGATGAACAGTGTATACTTTTTCATGCGTAGCACTCCAATCCTAGGGGACTGGAGGTGTCTGGACATCAGCAGAATGTAGGTGTGATCCCTGCTGATGTTGCCAGCTTTGTATCACAGATGTAATTTTCATCTCTCGCTTGTTTCTTGTTGACTCTTTTTGCCTTCATTCTGGTCTTTAGAATAACTGAACATTCTGTTTGATTTATTTGTATATAAAGGATAATTGCTCTGCTGCATTGCCCTAAAATTGGAGGACTGTGTAGTTTATCAATGCCCCCCAAAAAGCCACAAAGCCACAAAGCTACTTCAGAGTCAGCAAGCTTAATAAATTATTAAATATTTGAACATATGAAATAGTTTTTACTTTTTAAGAATTTTGATGAAGTTCTACAGGATGAAATGAACTGCACAAATGAATCTATTATAGTATTCTCTTTCTCCCAGCCTGCCATACACTAATTCAACACTAGCTCCTCCTGATCTGCCGCCATCTAATACAAGTAAATGGATGTAAAATGTGTGCAGATGACAGTGTCCTAAAACCAATGAAACAATGGGATTCATGAGTGATTAGCTGAGTAGCCAATCAAGAGCCCAGAAGAGGGAGGCTGTCCCTGATTGCATTTCTCACACTGTCAACATGTTGATTGAGACATTTAGCAACCTTATTCCTCAGTGGAGGAAATACTGTATTACACCAGGTCTAATATTTGTGTTACCAGATGAAGGGGACACATTGCGGTAATCTGAGCTCCGACTTTGCTCAACTTCTTTCTGTTTACATCTAGGCCCATAGGACACAAAAGCCATATACAGCCATTAGCACAATATTAGCCATGCTCCACTGGTGCAGTCCAGCAGATGGCAACAACACAACAAAAAGGAGCAGTCAATAGCAAGATGGCACCTAGGCTTCACTGTAGGCTGTTGGCACTTTTAAATACACTATTTGCGTCGCTGTAACCATCACAGAAGCAGGACGCCTTTAAGAATTAAGCAGAAAAGCAGAATAGTTTTTTCAGAAGACTTTTTTTGTTGTTTTCTAGAGGATCCTTCTGATTTGTGAGGAATAAGACAGTTAAGTAGCTGAGCTGAACTGTATGGAGTGTATTTGCTTTTTTGAATAAATAAATAATAATAATTAAATTGTTCAGAAAATGTAACAGTCTTCTATAGTGCACCAAGCAAGACAGCAATGCTAGTGTGAAAGCAGAAGCCCTCAGTGCCTGCAGCTCCACACTGGTAAATAATCACCAGCCACCGCTGCAGTGTTCCAAACTGTTCAATACAGATGTGACCATCCCCAAACACACAAAATTCAGCTCTCAATCATCATAATTTAATTTTAAATCAAATGTGCTTGGGAACAGAGCTAAAACAAAGGAAAACATGGTGGATGTTACATCTTGATGATTGGACTGTAAAGCATCTATGTATATATACATCAGAACCTACACGTGCACTCATTTATACTCTTGTATATATATTGTGTCTGTCAGGCTCATCTGAATGTGCTGCAGAAATCAGTGGATCCGGCCAAGGTGTTTTTCCGGCAGCAGATTCTTTGTCCCACTTTGGCTGGAAACTCATGTCCAGTGGTCACCATCACTGCCTGTCCTGCCAGCAGGGGCTGGAAAGATCTGCACCAGCTACGTGAGTACCAGTGTTACTTATGACACCTGATACTGATTCAGTTTGTCTTTTTATTCATTTTTCATTTTTTAGTCTGGTTGTCATCTGTGACATTTTATTCTCATTATCATGCATTTTTAATTTGTATGTCTTATGTCTAAGCATTTTGAGGCTAAAGCTGTCGCCGTCTTTGTTGTGTACAGTTACCATGGTTACAGAAGTGTTGTCCATGTGATTGTGCTCTGCAGTAATACAACAGACTGACTCTACTATGTGTTTGAACAGAACATTCCTTAGCATTAGCATTAGCACAGCTACCTGCAATAATAGCCTGCATACTGTTACTGCAGTGTGTTTGTGTGTGTGCAGAGCATACAGGTGTGTGTGTGTGTGTGTGTGTGTGTGTGTGTGTGCAGACAAAAGAAGACAAACAGCCATCTAACCGTCCTGACAGAGACAGATATCCCATGCTTTGTTTATTTTTCAGTGCTTAATTGAAACTCAGTGATCCTTAGGAGTTGGAAATATAAAGAAAATAATTTGTTTAGGAGAAAAGCATATGAGATTTATCATAGCATATCCACATTAGCATAATATTATGCTACCACTGTAGTTTCTATTATACACTGAGCATTTACACATAGCAATTATGCCATTTCATCTCGTCAATTGCCTGCAAATGCTTCAACACAGTCAGCGTTTCAGAAATGGAAAATAACTGGTTGATTTCACCATTGATACTCATGCATTTTAATATGAAACAATTTAATTGGAATTCTTAAATATGAGCCTGTGCTCTTTATTCAGCTTCTCAGAGGAAGCAGATATGGTCGCATGAACAGGTGTGTTTCCACAGATTAGTCAGTTTTTATGAAACTGATTGATTTGGTATGTTAACATGAATCAGTCAGTTCATAGAATATTGACTGAGCAGCTTACTGTTATTAAAAGGGGACAATAATGATCATAGCTGTAATCGTGAATATTCCTGTTTGTTTGCATCATGTCCACATGTTAATGTCAACTGACTGAAATATAAGATGAAAGCAGTGTAATGTTTAAATGCCACAGCAACCACTTAATATGGAGGTCACAGAGCTAGAAAGCGAGAAAGAGAGAGAGAGAGAGAGGGCTGTGGACTCTTTCTGATTCACTATATGTAAATGATTAGAGCTAAAAGTTGTAGGTGTGGCTGGAAAACTCAGAGAGAAGTCAAAATTCCAAAAAAAAAAGAAGCATCCAAAAGCTTCAAATCGTGTAAAGTGTGATGTGTGTGTGTGTGTGTGTGTGTATCCAGGTTGGTCTGAGTCAAAAGTCCCAGGCAGATTTTTATTCTGGGTTTAAGACAGACGCAGGCCCTTCACAACCAAGCACCAACCTTGAGCTCAACACTATTTTTGATACTATTTATGGTCTGCATTTTTTCAGAATAGCCATTCAATATTTTGCATTCTGTATTATATCTCTATATTATTTCAGAAGTTTTCATTATTACTGGTGAAGTCTTGCACAAGATTCCAGTTGCCTACATGTACAAATACACATAAAGGATTCACAGGAAATAATGCATGCCAGATGCAAAAGAGAAAAGTGAGGATGACATCGTTGACGTCTTCTAATGTCCACAGCATCCGATTGCATTGTATTCCAGCTCAGTCGTGGCTTCTAGAGATGATGCCATTCTAGCTGGTGGGTTTGTCCACCAGGTCCATGAGCCACGTGTCTCTGAAGAATGAAGTTCACTTGTGAATACATGCCTGTTTTTATTGACAGTTGACTTTAAATTATTTTTCAATGCTCCATTTAATTTGTTACTGACTTAACATATACACCAAAACTATTTTTTCCTGTTTATAATTAATGAGAGAGAGAAGAAAAAACCGAGAGAAGGAGGGAGGGAGTCCATCCTGGATTCATCCTGCTCTCTGTGATCACTTATACTGTGTGTTAATGCAGCACAATATAGTAACAATTGTGAAACTTTATCACAGCTCAAAAATACTTCTTGTTAACCATCAATCATTACCAAGCTGGTGTGATGCAGATAAAGTCATAACAAAATGAACAAAAACACAAGGTAGTGACAGCACCTGTGCTTTCAGATTGGCTGTATTGACAGTTAAAATGAGTGATCACAGAGAAAGTTATAGGCAACCAAGGTTGCCATATTAAATTACAGTCACAAAGCATCTGTTACCATCTAAATTAGCTGTAAACATGTGTTCAATATGCTTGTAAAACATGAAAAATGTTGCAGAACATCTCTGAACTATATTAGAAATTTGGTTCCTGAAAAACAGAGGCTCTGCTTATGAAACATTTCCAGTAGACATTAAAACAGAAGCGGAGCCGTGAGGTCAGCCTGGGTTGCAGGAATGCAACGCAGCCACATCTTTTAGTCGTGCATCTGATGAACTGCTCATCCAATCTACTTCATACCTGGCGGTTGGATTGCTGGGGAAATGAGGAAGTGCACTGTTGATTTGTGAAGTTGTTTGGATGAGCAGTTCTCGAGAAATATATAAAAAATACCTCATAAATAACACTGATTTGCTTCTTCTTCTTCTGCCTGTGGAGTCAACGAACGGAAATACGGACAGTGCCACTTTGCCATTGCAACCCACATTGTGGTCAGACGTGGGGTTACATCCATAGTGATGACAACTATATGGAGGATATTTTTGGTCATAATTAATATTAAAAGTCCAAATAGAAACTTAAAAGAGATAAAAATAAAAAGATTATTTTGCTTAATTACTGGAAATAATCAGGCCATAATTAAACTTAGAAAGAAAAAGCAAATTGAAAAAGCAAATTCAAAATGTAAAATGATAATTTGAAAGTGACAATGAAAAAAATGAAATTTAAAATGCAAAAGCTTAAATGGAAATGCTCAAACTGAAAGCTTAATTTTGTAAAGATTAAATTGAAAATAGCAATGGAATAGAAAAGGGAAACATCAAATATGAAACTCAAGATGGGAAAGGGAAAAGCTTAAATGGAAATACTTAAATTAATCTTAAATTTAAATAGAAAAAACGATTTTTTTTTTTCATTTGCACTTGCATTTGCATTTGCATTTGCAAGAGCACAGTGAGTTTGGCAGAGCAGCATGAGTCTAAGCCATTGATGTATTATAAGAGCTGGATAGGGCGCTGCTGCTCAGCCTTGCAGCCAGTTTTTCCCAGTGGTCACTTGCGGTATTGCAGCCCCCTGCACAGTGAATAAATGAGACGTTAGTGTAAACAGGACATGAATAATCAACCAGAATAAATGTTCTAAATGGCGTTTTAGGAGTTATGAATGAAGGTGAAATGTCAATGATAACGTAATTACGGAGTATTAGTCAAGGTTGAGATCATTTATCTGATCACTTCTCTAAGAAATCTACTAGAGAGTTCAATTTAAATGACACCAACTCTTAAGCATGAGGTAGTTGGAGAACAGGAGTAGCGTTGTTCAGCTTACTGTGTGCAGCGTTGTCCTGAGATGACTCAGGACATCCCTCTGAAATATGGTGGAGTGGAAGTATAAAGTAGCATCAAATAGAAATACTCAAGAAAAGTACAAGTACCTCAAAATTGTACTTAAGTACATTACTTGAGTAAATGTACTTAGTTACTTTCCACCACTGCCCTGGTGGGTATTTTAGACATGAACTTTCGCTCCCTCAGTGTTTCTTACCATCATATCCCAATTTACACTCCACATTGAGTGTAAATTGGGTGTTCTGGTTCACTATGATGGCATGATGGTGCACAGAGGTTCCCAGGTATGCTTATGTAGATTTGTGTGTGTGTGTGTGTGTGTATGTGTTGGACAAATAACTCAAACTTGAGTACAAACAAGGCCTGGAGCACTAACGGCCAATCACTTTCAGTATTCTTACTGTGTATGTAAATGCAGCCATGTCGCTGGGTTTCGAGCAGCACTATGACTTTATCCTGCAGAGTACATCTTATTGAATGAAAAACTCCTTGTAACCTTGCATTTCAGTGAAAACCATGTTTTGATTTCATAAAGTCATACTGACATATGTGAAACCATTAATTTACCCTCCATGTTAAAAATACTTTGTGATGATGAAACTATTTCTGTTTGAGTTTTGCTCTTTATCTTTCACTTGTTTCTTGGAGATACCAGCTTTTTCTTCAGTGGGGCTGGATTAGACAAAGCAGCCTCATTCCTCTTGTTTCTAATTAAAAAAGGCCGGTGCAATCACAGCTCATCTCTGAAAGCCGTTAATTATCAAACATAATCTCATTTAGCAGGACAGGCATGGCCTTGAGGTAGCTGAAGCTGGACTAGGATGGTCTCTCTGTCAAACTATGTACTCTCTCTCACATGCTTTTGTCTGGAACTATTTTTTTTTCATTTCTCTAGTTTCTTTCTCTTACTTTCTGTTATCCTTTCTCTTGTCCTTCTGTGCTGAGTCAAAAATAAACTGAAAGGAGTGACCAGTGCCAACAAGGACTGACTCTTTTAGACCATATCGATTGTGCTTCTGCAGCTTGAGATCCTCATGTCTTCTGGTTGTCTCACAAACTCTTAACTTAACTCATTTGAATACACACAAACAATTATATGCTAATTACATAGGCCCAGTTTAGACAATTAATGTTGGCATGCAGTTCAAAAGGACATTATGTTACAGAAATCACCAAAACAGGACATAACTGTGTTAAAAGATTCAGAACGTTTATCGTTAGTCTCATAGTTCCAAATACTGACTTCCTGGCATCCTCATTACCCACCCCCATGGATTCAAGACTGCTCTGTGAGGCTTAAACTGTGTGTTGTTGACCCAGTAAACATTATTCCTGAAAATACTTTTCTTTACAGAGCCCTCTAGAGCTCTTATTGTAGCAACAAACAGATGTGGAGAACCACGCACACAGATTGCTAAACTGAGCACACACTGACAAGCCATTTGCTCAGTTTAGAAATCTGTCATGGAGTGAGCGGTCAGTGAAGTAGGGAACAATGAGACGTTTGATATGGACCTCTGACCTTCACAGTAAAAGGGATACAGGGTTAGATTGTGTTTTATAAATAAATAAATAAATAAATAAATATATATACACATATATGAGAGTCCTATTTAGGAAGATATAAGAAAGTCTCCTGGTTAGGAGGATCCTACACCTCACTGCTGTTATTAATGCACCTCATGTACACATTTTCAATTCAACCTTTACTTCAGGCAACATTCCTTTAAACGAAAACAGCTCAGGTGCTTTGATTGCATAAAGGTAGTGACAAACTCCTGGAATTACTGGTCAACTCACAACTGTAGGGTTACTACCTTTATTAATAAATTAGCACTTGTTGCAGGGCACCACCTCCTTTAATCAGGAAAATAATTTACCAATTAATCAGTCACAATTTTAATCCATTTTATAACCCAGAGTGGTGAGTTCTTGGACACATTTAAAGCTCTAATTCTAATTCTAATAAAATAACGACACAGACAACTTTCTCGTGCAAGATTTATTTTTATTTTAACATAATCAGTTAACAAATGAATAAAGGTAATAAGGAATAAGGAATAAGGTAATAACATGAACAGATAAATGAATAATCGAAAAACGAAGTTGAAGTTAAACAAAGAGACATGTTACAGATTAAGTCCCTGATCAGACAGAGCACTTTTTGCAGGTTGCAAAAAGCAAAAAGCCTTTTTTGTTAAAGCCTACAGTTTAAAAAAAGAGTAGCTTGCTGCTTTTTTTTTAAATTGTTAATTGTTGCTAGGCACCTGTCCTTAGCCTGTTATTTTGCTGTGAAGTAAACTCACTCCAGACCTGTTGTTTTCTGTTCAGATCCTGGTAACTATGGTTGGTTAAGTCATATAGCTATGGGTATCCAGCAACAGCCACCACTAGTTTGTCCCAGACTGGTCTGGTTATCTCCACGTGTTGTTGTCACCACCATAGAAGGCCCATCTCGCATTGGTAAATGCTAAGAAACGCAAATGATGTTGGGCACTCATGTTTTAAGACATGAAAATATTGTCTCAGTTTTTTAGAATTGAGGCATTCAGGGCGCTCCTACAAAAACACGAGACGCATAGAGCAGAAAAACTCAGCAACACAAAAGCAGTGAGCAAAAAGCTTCACTCTCATTGAAAACAATTACAGAAAGTCACCCCAGGCTGCTAAAAAGCGCTCAGTCTGATTGGGGCCTAAAAGGTCCATGGACAAACAAAGAGGATTTGGGGATTCTGCAGATGCCCACCAGGTACAGACGAAAAGGAGAGAAGAAGCCCCTGAGACCAGGCGTTGGTCTGTTTTATTGTCCTGTGGGCAAGTGTATGTTTTGAGTCAAATTTCCAATTTTTGTGTGATTAACTTAAGGCGATCGCTTCACATCCTCCACTCATTCACCATAGTTTATTCGCAATTACCTTCAGATAAATAATCAGGTAAATAATAGTTCAATACACTCACAGGTAACACACATGTGTAATGTAATCAATAATTATCAAAACATCATTAACTCTGTTGCATAAAACTCCTTCCTTACAAAACATTAACTAATTTCCAATGCTAGTAAAAAGGTACACAAGGTTAAACAGCAATTTAGTGAATAACACTATATACAGTGACCTACAACAAACTCAACTATGAAAATTAATTCTTTCTACAAACATCACAAATTCCCAATACTAATACAAAAAGCCACATAAAGTTAAACAGCAATTTAATTGATAACAGAAGTGAAACCTAAGCACAGTCTTACATGAACTCACGTTAAGGGCGGTCACTCGGGGGCAATGTTGTTACATGGTAATGTGAAGTACTTGCTCACATTAAAATTGATTCGTTCATTTTTACAGTTGAAAAACCCAAGTTGGACCCTTGTGGTGGAAAACACTTCTTGATTAACATTATCTGGCTTACAAGATGATTATATTCTTAATTAACATTGAATCAAACTTAAACAATAAGAAAAGTTTAGGGTGTATTACCAAAGAATGCAATCACTTTTTGTGGCCAGGCTCTGGTATTTCTCTGATCAGAGCCCTTGTCATCTATTCTATTACATTGTATTATGAACTTAAGTCTCTAGTCTCCACAGTTGAAAGCCTGGGGAGGAGGTGCGTCGTGCCCGGTCCCACTCCCACTATGACCAAGAGCTCTGAACGTTTTAGCTATCTTTTTAGTCTGCACCTGTGGATGCATTACTAGTGCCACTGGACTTGATTTTATTAGTCATTTTGATTACTTCTGGACCAAGTGGGACCTGTTTAAATTTGTTGCACTGCATCCTAACAGGAAAGAAACAGGAAAATTGATTTTTAATTAATTAATCTGTATTTCATAGCCCTGTCCCTGACAATGCAGGTCCTGCTGGTGCTGGTTTTGTCTCCCTCACTAATTCATTCATTTCTGCTAGGATTACCGAAAAGCAGTATGCAATACCAAAATCTTCTCACGGTCCACACAGAAACAATCTCATCACGGTTAATACCACTTCCCGAGTTCCTCCTGTTGAATCAGCTCAATTCTATTTACTCAACGTAAGATCCCTTGCCAATAAGTCTTTTATCTGCCAGGATTTTATCATCACCAAGAATATTGACTTTTTTATCATCACTGAGTCCTAGATAAATCCTGATGAATGTGCCCCTCTCATTGAGTCATCCCCCCAGAATATTTATTTTTCCAACAGCCACAAATGACTGGGGCTGGGGGGGCATGCAGTAATTACACAGAAATGATTTTAGTTGTTCTCCAGTCCGGCTTGGCTGTTTCTCCACATTTTTAAAGCATAACTTGTCCATTTTAATGCATTTGAATTTACAGCCCCCCTAAACTTCTGGTTTTATTCAGGAATTTTCAGATCTTTTATCAGTCATTATATTACAATATGACATTGTTCTTATTCTTGGTGATTTTCCATAATTGTTGCACTTCTTCCTCTTCATTTACGTCTGATTTGATCAAACTTTTAGATTCTTTTAATTTGACCCAATATGTGAAGCACCCTAGCCATGACAAAGGGCACACACTTGATCTTGTGCTCCCACATGGTTTCTGTGTGGATGATGTGAACTTGGTTGATTTTGCTGTCTCAGATTACAATGCAGTACTCTTCCAGGTTCCACTCCTCCCCCCGATCCCAATCCACCACACTCCCGAGATTCACTCCCGCCCCCTAAATTCACTCTCTGTTCCTTGCTTCTGCCAAGCTTTCACTGCCTCAAACACATTTTTAATAGGCCTACCAGTAAACAACATGCACCCACCATAGAGGAGTTAATGTTTTTAACAGATCCTGCACAAATATTTTAGATTCTATAGCTCCAGTTAGATATAAAAACCTGAAACCTTCTTCTCTACCATTTTATGGTTTGCAATGTGGACCCAAACGCAGACACAGACTAGAATTGAGATAAATGAAAAAAGGCTTTATTGCCAAAGAAGTGGAAAATGGAGGTGGATGGAGCGGGGATGAAGTGGGATGAAGCAGGCTGAGGAAGAGGACTGGAGGGCAGAGATGAGTGAGGGAGTTTGGCAAGGGCTGACAAAGGGGAGAAGGTGGTGTAAGTGTAAGCTACTACTGAAGTAGAAACAACGATCTGGCGAAGAGTGGGTGAAAAGCTGGGGTAGATATAGTGCAAGCTGATGAGAGGCAGGTGAACACATTGGGAAAGGTGATGAGCCGATTGCAGGTGTGCAGAATGAGCAGAGCTGGGAGCCAGGAGAACGAGGAAGGAGAGCCATGCCAACACACACACAAACAAAACATAAACAAAGACAGAAATAGACTGGGAAGCACTGGGAGAACATGGAAGGGGAAACACAAGGAACCCCTAAGGAATCCTCAGGTACCATAACATGCCATGGTTAAATGAAGAAGTAAGGATTTAAAAAAGACAATGCAGGAAGGCAGAACGAAAATGGAAGAAGGATAGACTCAATGTCTCCCTGGCTTCCTTAAAAGATGTAATGTTCATCTATCAATGTAAAATCAAAGAAGCAAGGAACGCTTATTTTTTAGAACTGATCACAAAACTGGGTCACAATCCCAGAATCCTTTTTAAAACTGTAAATTCTGTTATTGGTCCCCTGATTAGCCAGCCACTTGAATCTTCCCCAGAGAGGTGCAAGGACTTTCTTAATTACTTTTACAACAAAATAGTAGAGATTCGGCAGCACTTTGACAATATATTCAGTGAACTTGATGTTGACTCCTGGCCACCTTTCAGCATTAACCCACTTCAATGAAATCTCTCTGTCTCCGCCCTTCAGACTGCATTCCCACTTGGTTTTTAAAAGCTGTATTTCAGATGGTTGGTCCACATATTTTAGCCATTATTAACTGCTCTCTGTCCACTGGTATTTTCCCTTCCTATTTTAATCATGCCACTGTTTACCCCCTTTTAAAAAAGCCCTCTCTAGATACCACGGTTTTAAGTAATCTCCAAGCTGCCTTTTTTATCGAAGATTTTAGAAAAAACTGTCTCCATGCAACTGATCTCTTTTATGAACAACAATTAAATATTTTAAAATTTTCAATTTGGCTTCCACTCCCTACAAAGCAATGAGACTGCTCTGGTCAAGGTCACCAATGACCTACTGCTCGCAGCCGACACTGGATCATCTGGAGACATCTAAATTACTATGTTGGCATCAGTGATGTGGTACTAGATTGGTTCATCTCTTATCTGTCGAACAGGTCCTTCTCTGTAATACTTGGAGATGTCTCCTCCTCTTGTGCACCTCTCTTTTGTGGGGGCCCCCAGGGGTCTATTTTGTCTCCCCTCTTATTCACCATTTACATGCTACCCTGAGGACAAATCATGCGTAGGCATAGCATCGATTTCCATTGCTAAGCAGATGACACCCAATTGTATGTCCTGTTAAAGCCTGGTACCACTGATGTTTAGTGTATTATGTCCTGCCTCACTGAAATTAAAAACTGGATGTCCAAGAACTTCCTGCAGTTGAATGACTCCTAAACAGAAATCATTAAAATGACCCCCTCCAGTCCCAGCACTAACAGCATTAACAATCTCTCCTCTAGTCTGGGTGCCTTATCTAATGTTCGAAAACAGGACCACAATCTAGGTGTTATTTTTGACTCTGATTTGTCTTTTGATACTTTTGACCAAAGTGCTGCAATCCTGCTTTGCCCAATTGAGACAGCTAACCAAAATCAGGTCATTCCTTTCATCTGCAGACTTAGAAAATGTCATCCATGCTTTTATCTCTTCCAGACTTGATTACTGCAATGCACTTTATTCTGGTATCAGTAGGCATAACATCCTGCAGTTGGTACAAAATGACTGCAGTTGGTACAAAATGCTGCTGCCAGGTTTTTAACATGTACTAAGAAAAGTAACCACATTACACCAATCCTTGCTGCCCTTCACTGGTTACCTGTGAGTTTTAGAATGGCCAACACACAAAGAGTGGAAAAAACAACATAATAATAATAATAATAATAATAACAATAATAATAATAATAATAATAATAATAATAATAATAATAATAATAATAACAATAAATCATGGTAATAGTAATAATAATAAAAATGTTAGAGAATGTATATTTTAAAAAAAACATAAAATAATTAAATACAATACAGATTCTACAGCGATTCTACGAAGTTATGGTTAACAGTTACAAGCAGTAAGTTATATTTCTTGCGGTGTAAACATTGTAGTAGGCCAGGAATGGTTGCCATATTTTGTGGAATTTATTAACCAAGCCCTGAGTGGTATATCTGAGCTTTTCCAATTTCAAATGAACCATTACCTCCTCCTCTGTGAAATATTTTAAATTGGATCAGACTGTGCCTGACACATAGGGATTTGTTTGTCAGGTTTCATCTGAGATCCTCTCACCAAAGTCATTATCCCATTTTGATTTGAGATGATCCAAGGAGGGTGCGGCCACCGACAGTAGAACATAATAAATCTGAGATGTAGAGTTGTGCTCAGTAGGGCCTTTATAAATACAGTCCTCCAGCCAGTTGGTAGGAGTTTGAAGAGGAAATGTAGTGAAGTTTTTTTAACAAAGTCCCTGATTTGGAGATACCTGAAAAAGTGAGATTGTGGAATGCCAAATCCTCTGACTATCTGGGTGAAAGACATGAAAATATTGTCTTTGAACAAGTCTGTCACTTTGCACAGACCATGTCTGGACTACTGTTGGAATGCTGTGTCCAACACTGAGGGTGTAATAGTGGGTTATTAGTGAATGGCATGCAGGAGAATGCTTGTCTTTGCCCAAATTGGGTCCTGCACTGTGCCCAGTTATTTAAGGAGCCTTTAATAACCAGGTTTCCTGCAACCTTCCAATTGATAGGTAGCAGAGCACAAACCAAGGATCCTAAGTTTGCAGGGCCATTTAAAGCTCCTTTCCATGTTTGCCCACTCCAGACTGCCTTAAACCTCTGGCAATGAAATCCAGTAGGCTATCTTATGAATGTATTTGCTGCCCAGTAGTAGAAAATAACATTTGGATGGCCAAATCCTGCTTCTTCCTTGTGACGTTGAAGAAAGATCCTCTTTATTCTAGGGGTATTTTTATTCTACAAAAAATGCTTGTATTTTTATCCAACTCCTTAAAAAATGCTGTGGATATAAAGATTGGTACCATCTGGAATAAGAATATAAATCTAGGCACAATTGATATCTTTACGGAGTTGATTCTCCTGCTAAGGGTGCACCAGTGCTGAAGGTCTAATTTAGCTCTATTGAGAGAAGGTTTAAAGTTATATTTAAAGAGGTCTCCATATTTTCTAGTATCTGTTACTCTGAGATAGGTAAAATTCAACTTACTTTGAATGTGCATAGCTCAAATGACATTAGCTTTGCTTGATCATTAACAGGGAAGAGCAGAGTTTTAGCAAGGTTTATCTTATAACCAAATATTACCCCAAATTCTGATATAATGTTCATTACAGTTGGAATAGAGACATCTGGGTCAGACAAATACAATAAAAGGTCATCCACGTAGAGTGCCAATTTGTGTACCTGCTCCCCTCTTGTAATGCCATATATATGTTCAGCACTTCTTATTGTGGCTGCCAAGGGCTGGATGCACTTCAGCTATAGTTGTTGCTTTTGGAGAGTAAATAATGTACAGGCGCCGCAGGTTGCCATACAATTGTCTTTCAGAGATAAACCCAGACTGATAGGGGTGCACTATCTTTTGAATGACTGTGTCCAGTCTGGTTGCCAACAATTTTGTTAAGATCTTGTAGTTGACACCCAACAGACTTATTAGTCTATAACTTTCACATGTTTGGGGTCTTTGCCTTTCTTTGGGATAACTGAAATTGTTGCCTCTGTCATTGTGGGGGGCAAAAATCCTCACTGTAATGCCTCAGCAAATTACCTCACATAGCAGTGGGGAAAGCTTAGCTGAATATATATATAAAATTCGATGTGGAACCCATTGGGACCTGGGGCTTTAAACCTGCATTCTTTCTAATGGCCAGCAGGGGCAACTCCACTGGCTGCAGAAAGAAGTCTGATTGTATGGAAGTCTATGAGAAAATGACTCTACTTCTCACTTGATTTATTACCTCAGTAAACACTTTCCTAATTAATTTATGGTCTCAATCGCTAGTTTCAAGTCTTCTTCAATACAGCATGATGCTCATTTTGTAAATTATGTTCCCATTTAAAGTAAAATGGACAATAAAGCAGCGTATGCTTTAGGGTGTGGCTACCTTGTGACTGACAAGTCGCTACCACGGTGACAACATTGATTATGAAACGTAACCCTGGCGTAATCCAAGATTCACAGAGTAAAGGCATAGCTGCCGCTATTTCATGGTGTATTTTCAGTTAATGAAAGTTAATTGTAACATTTTGGTCACCTAAAGGTCTTGTTCAGCATTTGATTGTACTAAAAGACCCTCTAAGGAGTCAGCTGTTCAGTTTTTCCAGTAAGTACATTTTGTTTGGTTTTGGGCCTGTTTTTCGCTAGCAAAAATTAGCATTAGCATTAGCCTTATCACAATTAACCATAGACTGTAACTGCACTGTGCTAACCAAGTTAGCAGCTAGTGCTATGGTCAGCTCCACCCGCTTGTCTGAATATAGTAACTGCTGGCTCCAAAAATCAAAGATGGTGAAGGTCAAATCCACGATGATGATGATCAAATCACTAAATTCAAGGCTTCAGTCACGGTGACTACATCCATATTTTTTTTTATAGTCTATGGCCCTACCTGTAGACAAGATATTGAATTCAGTTTGCCATCTCACCCTTTCCATATACAGGTCCACTGTGGGTGTTGCTGCCTGTTTCGTGTCTATTTCGCTAATTAAGGTAGATAGTTCATCTAAGCACTGTGCCTTCCTTCTGTTCATGCTTGCTGTATATGAAAAAATTTGCCCTCTAAGGTAGGCCTTCATGGCTTCCTGTAAATTACCCTTACTGTTATCTGGTTTGTCATTAATTTCTAGGAAGTAATCTATTTCGTTGGTTAAAAATGAACTCCCACAAACTCCCTATTCGATAGTATGAGGGGATTCATCCTCCACATACGCCTAAAAAATTAATTATCTGGGAAACAAAGTGACAAGACCACTGCACTATGGTCTGAAATGACAATTTCTCCAAAGTCACAGGCATAAACTAAAGGCAGGAGCCTCTTATCTAGTAGGAAGGAGTCTAAGGAGTGGCTGTCGCTCAGGAGGTAGAGTGGGTCGTCCACTGATCGGCGGTCCAATTCCTGGCTCCTCCAGTCCACATGTCGAAGTGTCCTTGGGCAAGATACTGAACCCCAAATTGCTCCCGATGGCTGTGCCAGCACCTTGCATGGTAGCCCCTGTACCCATTCCGCATATGAATGTGTGTGAATGGGTGAATTGACTCATAGTGTAAAAAGCGCAAAAGCACAGTCCATTTACCATTTACCATATCCTCGAGTAGGATTGGTGTGCAGGCGATAAAAATGAGTACTGTCTGGAGTTGGGGTTTCTTAGTCTCAGAGGATCTACTATAGCATTGTTGATGTATTGTGCCGAATTAGCCATGGTTCTACTGGTGGATCTTGAGCGGTCCAGAGTGGGGTGTAACACGCAGTTAAAGTCTCCGCCCAGGATTAATTGATGATTATTTAGCTTAGGGAGTATAGAGAAGAGCTCCCTAAAGAACTCCACATCATCCCAATTTGGGGCATAAATGTTTGCTAGAATAACAGGTACATTGAACAATTTTCCCTGCACAATAACAAATCTGCCGTTTTTATCAGATATTACTGTAGATTTGAAAAATTGGACATTCCTGTTTGAGTATGGCGGTGTCTCGACTTTTCACATTAAAACTAGAAAGAAAAACTTGTAGAAATCCCCCTCTTTTAAGCCTGGTGTGGTAGCTATTATTCGAGTGTGTCTCTTGTAAATATGCCACTTCAGTTTTCAGTTTCTTAAGATGTAGGAAGATCTTACTGTGCTTTACAGGGTGGTTAGCTCCTTGAACATTCCAGCTAGTAAAGACAGTTTTTGGTCGGTTATCTATTCCTGCCATATGTCGTAATGTACTGCATTTAGCTCTGTAACACCTGACTTTGGAAATTAAAATATGGTAGAATAGGTTTAACAAAAAAGGATGCATATTGCCCAGATACAAACACATGTACATACAAAACTTAAACCCAAAATCAGTCACGCACCTTTACTTGTGTGCCTCTCCCCAACTGAGAAGCAGCTTGACCATCTAACATCATTGTAACAACTAACTTACCAGGACACCTTACTAATGAGTCAGAGCCTCATCTTGAACTGCTGTGCATAGATAAAACACCTAACATTTCTCCAACAGTAGCGTTTTCTCCATTTCCGTGTGAGAAGCTGTGTATATACTAGTAGTCACAGTAAAACAAAACATCATCAAACCAATGATAGCAATGTAAATAAGAGTGATTGGTACCTTAAGGAGAATATGGTGCCATTATCTGTACGAGACACCAAAGCTATTAAGAAAACCTCCCTGAATGTAGGGACATAAAACGGGTCCTCAACCATGTGTCCATATAGAGGGAACAATCTGCGTGGTTAATATATTGGTCCATATATACTCCCCCCGGGGATAAAGATTTAATCAGTTTATAGGCAGGTGGGGGGAGCAAGAAAACAAAAGAAGAGATAAGGCATATCATCCCAAAGTCTGGCTGGTCAATTGTCGGCTGGAGAGCGAGCATCGATGAGAGAAAAGAGAAAAAAAGTAGCCTATCTTCACAGCTACTGTTATAGACATATTCCTTTACTGCCTCGGAGTCTTTGAAGCATTTACAGATGCCATTCACGGTTATCCAAAGCTCAACTGGGTACCACAGGCTGGACTGCACCCCATCACAGCCTTGCAGGATTCGCTGAGGGCCGCATGTTGCTCCATCATTGCTCGTGTATAGTCCGGTAGGATGCGGATCTTATCCCCCTCGGGCGTTGTTGCTTGTTTCAGAGCTCTTGCTTTATCCAAAATTTTCTCATGATCCTGGAAATAATGGCATCTAATTATCCAGGCCCTGGGAGGGAGACCGTCATCCTGTCTTCTCCGTAGCGACTGATGCGCATGATCGAGTACTGGAGCCTCTTCCATACCAAGAGCCACTTTCAACAGTTGGGCCATAAACTCCACCAGGCATTTGCTGTCCTCACACTCTTCTTTGATGCCAGTGATACATACGTTAGATTATCAGCTTTTGCTGCTTTGGTGTCCTGTTGCAGTTCTCTTCTCAGCTGGTCCACTCTAGCACCAATCATAGCATTTTGACTCTCGGCCTTCTCCTCAATTTTGGCAGGAGCTCTTCTTTCAGTTTGTCGATTGCTCAGAGGATAAGATAAGCTCTTGGCCATTACATAGGTTTGGCAGAGGAGTAAGTTAAGTTGGTAAATTCAGCAGTTCAGAAGAGGGGCTCAGTAAAGAAGAGTCTTCACGTCTTCGCCAAAACCGGAACCCCACAGTACAATAAACACTTCTTGCTTCAGCTGTGAACTTCTGTGCTTACTGTAGTTTGGCATGCTTAGATAATCTGGATGAACTGTTAGCTTGTCTGATCATCTGACTGCTCACATTAAGACTTTATTGAAGCAATGTCACCATGCTCCCAGATCTCAGCAGCTACTTTTGTGAGAACAATGTTATCATAACTGAAACTATGAAAATAAGACCCAAGTTGTAGTAAACAGGAAGGAAGCACGTGTACAGGCTGTAGCGGGAGCCTCTCTGGGGACAAGCTTTGGAGACACAGATAAAAATTAGGTCAAAGACTGTCAAAGCATCTCTAAATAATTCAATGCTGAAATGGCCTAAAGTCAAATTGATCTCAAGTAGAGAAACATCAGGGGTTTCTGGAACACTGAACAACTTGCAGTACTTGTTTGGCTTGTTTTGACAGTTTTATAAAGTAGGACAGAAAAATGTCACTGAGGCAAAACTTCAATGTATATTAAAGCAAAGCAAGTTTTTGTATATGGACAACAAAAATGAATGGTCCAGTGTGTAGGATTTAGTGGCATCTAGCTATAAGGTTGCAGATTGCAACCAACTGAATACCGCTCCCCTCACCGTCCCCTTCCAAGCAAATAGAAGAACCTAAAACACCAAAGTCCCTCACTAGAGCTAGTGTTTGTTTTGTTTATTCTGGGCTACTGTAGAAACATGATGGTGCAACATGGCGAACTCCATGGAAGGGGACCCACTTCCTGTGTAGATGTAAAGGGCTCATTCTAAGGTAAAAAACAAAACAAAACAACAATTCTTATTTTCAGGTGATTATACTCTAATTAAAACATACATATGAATACTATATTCCATTTCTGCCAAGTCCATTCCACTATATGCCACTAAATTCTACACACTGGACCTTTAAATCCATAAATTTTTATATACAGTAAATAAAAGAGATTATTCTCCACTACCAGTTGAACCTACAGTACATTCATAAACACTTTTATTTTTCTAAACAACCAGTTTCTAGTTGTTGGTACTATCCCCTGGAAATGTTTTCAGTATTTTATTAGTGTACCCTTGTTCCGTCCTCAGTGTGTGCTGTTGCTTTGCCATATCGCAAAGAAATTACTGTCATATATGTCTTATTACATTGCAAGGCTGCCGTTTTGTTACAATCTGTACTGGTGTGAAAATGAGGCAAAGATACCTTCCCAAGGATTTACTGAAAATGATGCAGACAGAGCAATATACAGCTCGGTAAGCTACAATGTGACTGACCTCAGCTGCATCAAACACGGCCTTTTTTGTTTTTAAAGAAACTCATTATTGGCATTTTTGCCTTTATTGGAAGTAAGCAGTGAAGAGGCAGATAGGAAACAAGGGGAGAGAGAGAGAGAGAGAGATGGGTATGACATGCAGCAAGGGTGCCTGGCTGGAATCGAACCAGGGACGTTGTGGTTATATGGCACGTGCAGTCGCCATTTGGCTACCAGGGCACTCTGTATCAATATGTCCTGTGTGAGATTCAGCTGCTCTCACAAAACATCCACTGTGGGGACATTTTAGTAAATACAGATATTAAGCAGAGCAAGAGACTCCAACAATAAATGAACAAATCATCAAGATAATATATTTAGTGTCATTTAGTGATCACTTACTACCAAAGATGACAACAAAAGAGAAGAAAATAGCTAGAACTGTGGATAAATGTGGATATTTAAGATGGAGTGGAGGATAAAGGCAGTTATGATGACAGACAATGTGACACCAAGCTAACTATCTGCAACTAATGTTCCAAGACTTCTCAGTCTATAGTAACAGGCTTCACTACATTTATGATCAAACTGTAATGGACCTCAGAAACTCCATAAGCTAGTGATAATGGTCCTCAGCCAGCTGCAGGCTAGTAGTAATGTAGGATGACCCAGCTGCTGGACCGATGAACTATAGGACGCAGTGAACCGAGAGGAGCATGTAAATGGTAAATGGACTGCATTCATATAGCACCTTTCTAGTCTTCCGACCACTCAAAGCGCTTTACACTGCATGTCAACATTCATCCATTCACACACACATTCATACACTGATGGCACAGCCTTCAGGAGCAATTTGGGGCTCAGTATCTTGCGGACTGAATGCCAGCAGTCAGATGATCAGACAGTTTATCTAGATTATGTGAAGCAGTTTATTTGGAGGTCAAACTAAAAGCGAACACACCTGACATGTTGCGAAACCCCTCATTGCACAGGAAAACAACTACCATAAGTACAGCAGGTCAAAGCTGAAACAGGAAGTCTCTGAAGTTTGACTGACCTGGAGGTTTGTTCAAACCTGGCTGATCATGTTGCTGCTCATGTTTCTTGCCGTCTGACTTCTTTGTAGTGTTATCATGTTCCCAGATCTCAGCTATTAACTTGAGTGCAATGTCATCATAACTGATATAAAGGATGGTCAGACCTACAAAAATAGAAACCTAATTTGTAATAAGGCATAGTTTTCTTTTAATCATTAGCACAGAGCTAATCAGAGAGTTTTAGTGTCCCGAGATGGCCTGAATGTTGTTTTTTTCTGGCTTTCCAGTCCTAAAATTCTAGAAGAAAATCTCAAAATTAAAAAGTACTTTTTTATATAACATACAATATCAGATTTCAAATATTTGCTGAATGCTACAAAATCCACAGTAATGCTTAGTGATATTGCTTCTTTTTATTGATTTTCTCCAAAATCATGGGGAGGTGAAATTGAATCCTAAGCTGTATGGAAAAATTTTGTGTAAAATCAACTCAAACATATCTGAAGAATTGTAATAATCCCTCATCTATACTATCAAGAACTGGCTGTAAACTGACAACTGCAATATAATAATCCATTTACAGTATTACAAATGAAGCAGGGCAGACCATTCTCTATCCACATGTTGCACATTCACACACTTGAGTATCTCCTCAGCAGCAGCACTGAGTTCGAACAACCCTGACTGATCACACACCGTCCCATCTGTTGGCAAGCTATCTGTTCAACATTCACATTGTAATTACTGACACTCAGAAATGTTAATGACGACCCTTGTACAACATTACAATTATCACTCATGACCTCTGGTAGCCGACATAATTGTCCAGCTGTCACTATCACTGACAGGGTTTAGTAGATTGTTGTGATAGGTGTAGAGGACATACCATCAGCACAGCTTTAATTAAAGACCTGATCTGGCTAATTGAATGGTGCCAGCCACTCAGAGAAAACAGCAAACCAGATAACAATATAGACACAGCTTTGTAGTGAGTGGTGATTGACAAGTGGGGTTAGAAACAGTCCTGTAGCCACAATTCCACAGGTATGATCCCTGCAAACTTAAAGTAATATTACCTGGCAAGATGCTGAAACTCTATGAACTCTATTTCTCGAACTAGATTGTGTTAACAGGCACAATGATGGATCTCTATCTGTCTCTCTCCAGGTAACCGTGCCTGTATCGTGCTGACAGGCCGTGTCCATCCTGGTGAATCCAATGCCAGCTGGGTAATGAAGGGCACCCTGGAGTTTCTGTGCAGCAGTGACCCAGTGGCCCAGAGTCTGAGGGAGGCCTTTGTCTTCAAGATTATCCCCATGCTCAACCCAGATGGAGTCATCAACGGCATGTGAGTAGGAGGCAGAAAAACTGCTGAAATATCCACACCACATATTTTTAGATTAGATGTTGACATGATGAAATTGTTGGGTTTTTTGATTTGGAACTGGTTGGTTATTAGCAATAATTAATAATTATCAGAGATAATTATTAATTAATAAAAATTAAATGATTAATATGAATTATTAATACGGGGCACCACCCGGAAACCGGGACCAATAACCAAGCAATAAGGTAGTCTCATAAACAAGGTTCACTTGGAATGCTAATATCTGAGGATATCAGCATCCACAAGTGATCAATGAAGGTTTGAATTCCAGCCCTGACCCTCTCTCAATCAGCCACTTTTCACAATAAATGAGCACAATAATCACAGAAAACTTCTCTTTAAAGATATAACAGTGTTTATTAAACAATAGCAAAGTTAACAAGTTAGCAAATGCTTTGATCAGTGAATCACTCCTAAAATCAAACCTACCTAAGCAATAATACAGCTACAGTACAGGCCAAAAGTTTGGACACACCTTCTCATTCAATGCATTTTCTTTATTTTCATGACTATTTACATTGTAGATTCTCACTGAAGGCATCAAAACTATGAATGAACACATGTGGAGTTATGTACTTAACAAAAAAAGGTGAAATAACTGAAAACATGTTTTATATTCTAGTTTCTTCAAAATAGCCACCCTTTGCTCTGATTACTGCTTTGCACACTCTTGGCATTCTCTCGATGAGCTTCAAGAGGTAGTCACCTGAAATGGTTTTCAAACAGTCTTGAAGGAGTTCCCAGAGGTGTTTAGCACTTGTTGGCCCCTTTGCCTTCACTCTGCGGTCCAGCTCACCCCAAACCATCTCGATTGGGTTCAGGTCCGGTGACTGTGAAGGCCAGGTCATCTGCCGCAGCAATCCATCACTCTCCTTCTTGGTCAAATAGCCCTTACACAGCCTGGAGGTGTGTTTGGGGTCATTGTCCAGTTGAAAAATAAATGATGACACAAACCGGATGGGATGGCATGTCGCTGCAGGATGCTGTGGTAGCCATGCTGGTTCAGTGTGCCTTCAATTTTGAATAAATCCCCAACAGTGTCTGCAAAACACCCCCACACCATCACACCTCCTCCTCCATGCTTCACAGTGGGAACTAGGCATGTGGAATCCATCCGTTCACCTTTTCTGCGTCTCACAAAGACACGGCGGTTGGAACCAAAGATCTCAAATTTGGACTCATCAGACCAAAGCACAGATTTCCACTGGTCTAATGTCCATTCCTTGTGTTCCTTAGCAGTGGTTTCCTAGCAGCTATTTGACCATGAAGGCCTGATTCACGCAGTCTCCTCTTAACAGTTGTTCTAGAGATGGGTCTGCTGCTAGAACTCTATGTGGCATTCATCTGGTCTCTGATCTGAGCTGCTGTTAACTTGCGATTTCTGAAGCTGGTGACTCGAATGAACTTGTCCTCAGAAGCAGAGGTGACTCTTGGTCTTCCTTTCCTGGGTCGGTCCTCATGTGTGCCAGTTTCGTTGTAGCGCTTGATGGTTTTTGCGACTCCACTTGGGGACACATTTAAAGTTTTTGCAATTTTCTGGACTGACTGACCTTCATTTCTTAAAGTAATGATGGCCACTCGTTTTTCTTTAGTTAGCTGATTGGTTCTTGTTATAATATGAATTTTAACAGTTGTCCAATAGGGCTGTCGGCTGTGTAGTAACCTGACTTCTGCACAACACAACTGATGGTCCAAACCCCATTGATAAAGCAAGAAATTCCACTAATTAACCCTGATAAGGCACACCTATGAAGTGAAAACCATTTCAGGTGACTACCTCTTGAAGCTCATCGGGAGAATGCCAAGAGTGTGCAAAGCAGTAATCAGAGCAAAGGGTGGCTATTTTGAAGAAACTAGAATATAAAACATGTTTTCAGTTATTTTACCTTTTTTTGTTAAGTACATAACTCCACATGTGTTCATTCATAGTTTTGATGCCTTCAGTGAGAATCTACAATGTAAATGAATGAGAAGGTGTGTCCAAACTTTTGGCCTGTACTGTATGTACAATGAAAATACATGCAAGCGGGAGCATGCATGTGTATGTGTGTGTGAGTATGGGAGTGTAGATGGGTATGTGTGTCTCTGTGTGGGTAAGTAAGATGGCGACTGTGATCTGGGAGATGATGTCGCGTGAGAATTGGGGTGACGCAATCTTAAGGACGGTGGACGTGATCTCGTGAGATGAGGTCACGTGAGAGCCAAATAGCGGATATGACCACGATGCCGGTTAGCACATTAGCAAGATGGTGCCGCCTGGGGGTCAGCATCTCTGCATTCACCCAATTCAATGTATGAAATACACGTCTGATGGTAGATAATGAGGGGCAGAGCTGCACTGTGTCCTACGCTATCTGACCGTCAGATGTGTAAGAAAGGTGTATGTATGTGTGTGTGCGTGTGTGTTGGTGTTAGTAGCAAGAGGGAGCTTCCCCCAGCACTGTTACAGTGGAAAGGCGATGTTGAATTTGTGCAGCCGCTTCTTAAAGGGTCGGTGACGTCAGGGCTGTGTTCCCATGACTCCTGGTGGTGTTGGTGTGTCTCTGCCGATCAGAGACGAGAGTTTGAGCTTCTTGCTGAGAGTTCTCATGTAGGTGCGAACTGCAAGGCACCATGGGAGATGGAGTCTATGAGCAGCATTTTGGCACTGCTCCTTTGTTTCAGGGAACAAAGGACAGAGGAAGCCTCATGGTCAGGCTTCAGAGGTTACATGTAGACCTGCCTTTGTCTGACCCCATGGTTGAGGCCCAACAAAATGATAAAAGTGGCATCTTTCATTTTTATGCCTATGCATCATAATGGCAATGCCTGATGAGATTAAATAATTGGATAATTTACCAGGAAGTGTAAATGTGTACCCTCACTTGATTTAGATTTTTTTTCTTTAGATTTTTAAAATTTTGTGCCTTGTCCAGGTTTGTACAGGCCACTGAGTCCATTAAGCGTACTGTGAGCAGTCTGAGCTTTATATTTAATGGAGTTTTGGGGAACTGCTGTTAATCTAGCTGGGCTGCTTTTCCTTTCCCATAACTGCTATAGTCTTCCCCGAGAGTCCAAAATGCACTGTAAAAAAATAACCTAAAATAAATATAGAAATATAAATGAGTAACATAAATCATGTCTATGACATAAGTCAGACTTAAATTAAATGTTTACATATTTTTGAATTTGCTTGAAGATACCCATAAAGACTGGCATCAGCCAGGGCCAGGAATCTTGAAGATTCTAAAAAAAAAAGAATTTGTAATTTTCATATTTGATTTAATGATTTAGATGATAAATATATTTTCTGCAAGTTTTATTTGTTCTTTTAAGGAATTTCCTCTGTAAATCAGCTTCCTTAGAAATTATGGACCTTAGCATTATTTTCTGCAAGGCCTAACTGTTGTCTTCTTCATGTTGCCAGGAATAATATTTTGGTGTAGAAATACTGAATCTAATGAAATGCTATCTGAACTTGCTATTGTTGAATTACAAGTGGTCAAATGTAACCATATTGAGGTCAGACCTGCTGGAATCAACCTATTAAATACGATGTGTACGTTTCTGTCTGTAGAATAAAAACTCCCCCCAGGTCACTAAATCCCCCAAATTTCCACAAACAAATCCAGAGGACATAATCTCAGTGTCCTCAATGCTAGCCTCAGCCATGACCTCAGTTTACCCTCAGTGAAGTTTATTATCACTCACACAGTACTCATACAGCAGTCTCTTTGCACTATTTTAATGGTGCATTTAAATAAACGATGGTACACATGCTGCCTTCCCATTAGAAATCAAGACAAGTCACTTTCCTCTCAATTTTACTATCTTCTCTCCGACCAGAAAAAAGTCATTACATGGAGTGTAAGAAGTGTCTGTAGTTGTTCATTATTCAAGCTATATCTCCATTTTGTCTATCGGGACCACAGTACTTTGGACTATAACATACAAAAATTAAAGCACAAACATTAAGAAAAATTTGCTTCATACTCGTACAAATATAGTTCTTAATGTTTGTGTTTTCACTTTTGTATGTGTTTTACAATTTGGAGGGAATTTTCTTAAAGGTATATTATGCAGGATTTGTCGGTTGGTGTTTGTAAACACAGCATTCAAAGTTGGCCCCTCCTCCCTGGCTTGACTTGAGCGAGTGGAGAGCAGAGAGAGAGAGAGAGCAGCGGTGGTCGAGCGAGGTAGAAAGTGAATGGAGAGAGGGAGCAGCGTTAGTGAGAACAAAACAATGATTCAGATAAATAAATTGTTATTTTCTGATTGTTTCACATTATGTTCTAAAGCACAAACACACGCCCACACCTCCACACAACCCTGTGGGAAGGTGCCGCATTGCCAGATTTTGTGTGAATGCAGAGCTTCATCCTGTCAGCTGTGGCTTCTCTGCTCTGTATGTGTGTAGCTCAGTCCCGCCCTCAGTCAAACAGACACACAGACCTGCAGCTCTTTATACAGCCATGACAGAGACAGAGAGCAGTGTGGAGCAGAGGAGAGAGACGGAGACAGCCATGCAACCTGGTCGATATGCTACGAGTCCCGACCTCACACCCTGTGTGCTGTTATTGGCTGGGGGCTACACCCCCACCTCCCAAAGGCTGACACCCAGAAGCATCCTGAACACAGCAAAATAATAAGAAAATACAGGCAGATGGCAGGGTCTCTGCAGATACATACACCACCACACACTTCTAGTGGGTCATAAGTGATGATTGAGAGTGATTACTTTACTTTACTGAGTCTATACATTGTTTTTGAGGAACATCCTGCAAGTATACCTTTATTGTTGGGGTGTTGCTTTTGTATGTGTTTTGTCCTTAGGGGCCACTGTACCGAAGGCACTGATGAACAAAATTCAGGCATAAATTAATAGAATTTCTGATGCAATTACTGGCTAATTATTCATACATGAAGCAAAGAAGACTGGTGCATTAAACACAGAATAAAACAAACCCTCCCAGACCCTGCAGCTTAATGAAATTCCTGCTGTTTTGCAAAATACACTTCCACTACATTGTACTGACAAAGTTTTACTCATAAGTACCCACAATGCATGTGTCAGTGCAGGACTGACAGTAAAATTACTGCAGAAACTGCAAAAGCAGTCAGACTGAACAACATGAAAACCAGCTATGCTTATCAAGTAATTCAATGAAATGCTACATTTTTAATCAAAAGCAAGAACTGCACTGTACCATATATCAAACTTAATTATTACTGACAGCTACCAAGCACCTAAATCATTATAAGTTTATACAGGACCTGATTTTATTGATCCATTTATTGAACATGCCTTTTTGTTATACAACTAAACCAGCCGTAAACATGAACACACAGTCAGACTGAGCTGTCTGACCCTAAACCAGGTGATTTATCTCATCTTCCTCTACACAAAAACATCCACATTATCAAATGCAAGGTTTGTTCATTTTCCTTGTGACAGATCTGAGATGTTTTCTTGGTTATGTGGTTGGTTATTTCTTCAGTTAATTATTCATGTCCGAACTTGAAAATGAGTGCTCTCCCTCACAGTTTAAGCTATTATTTAAAAACTCACTGGATTATAAAAATTAGTTGGTGTGCACTGTAGTTTACAGACCAGTTGATTCAGTTTCTCCTTCAGGCTGCCTGCTGATACAGCAGGCTTGTTGTTCAGCCCATTTAACACCCATAGTGCACTGGTCACTGAAAAAAGTTGGTGCTAAAAAAAAAACCCAACACATTTTTTAAAAATAAAATGTCAGACTCACTTATCACACACACACACACACACACACACACACACACACACACACACACACACACACACACACACATACACACCACCTTTACATGAATTTCAGTACTGTTTTAACTTATACTGATGCCCTCTTCTCTGTCTTTTTGAGTAATGTAATACTTGTATGACCTGTCACGTAAATCACCTGTTGTTTCTTGTTTTGCTTCACCATTAAAAGTAGAATGCATGTACAGTATGTGTAATTAGAAGTGTATGCATTTATAACTGAGCTTCCCTTCCCATGTGAGCCTGTGGGTTTTCTAAGTACCATTAACACACGTGACATTCAGATATAATCATTACTGAGACACACAGTTTGACAGCTGGTGTGGCTGGAGGGGAATGACTGAAAGAGAGTGAACAAGCTAGTTTTTTTTTTTTTTTTTTTAGCAAATTTAGTGTTCTCTAACCCCTGTGTCTTGTGTTTCTCTGTGCTAAGCTGTGGCATTGTTTTTATTTAGTTACATTCACCAATTTGTCTCCACTGTGACTCTGGGAAACCTGCTGTTATTGCTGAAATTTCTCTGGTTTTCTTCTTTAAAAGTGCATTTAAGCACACATAACTTGATATGGAAGAATTGCAAAACTGTTGGAATAACTTGTTTTACTAGAAAACATGAAAACTCTTGTACAAATCAGGTTTCTGTAGCAAGTAATAGGTGACTTTTAGTCTTCATACATGAATGTTGTCGGTGCTGGCAGGAGTGCATTTGGTTGTGAGTAATAATTAATAATAATTAATTAATAACTATCAGAGATCATTATTCATTATTCATTATCAGATCAAGGAATTATTATTATTAATTAATAATATGGGGCACCACCCACAAACCAGGACCAATAACAAAACAATAAGGTAGTCTCATTAACAAAATAGTTCACTTAGGAGTACTGACATCTGGGATGTCAGCATCCGCAAGCAAACAGTGAAGGTTTAAGTCCGAGCTCTGACTCTCTCAATCAGCCACCAATCACAATCTATATGCACAATAATGACAAAAGACTTCTCTTTAAAGCTGTGTTTATTAATCTCCACAAGAATCAACAAAGTCAACAAATGTTCAATTAACAAACACTATACTACCAACTAATACTAATCAAACAACACACATAGAACAGCAGCTGTACATGGTCAAACACATGTAAGCAAAAGCACGTGGGTGTGGGTGTGTGTGCATGTGAGGGTGTGTATGTGTGTGTGTGGGTGACAAGATGGCGGACATGATCTGGCCAGATGATGTTACGTGACCTTAAGATGGCAGATGTGATCTGGCAAGATGACGTCACACAAGATCCAAGATGGCTGATATGACTTTGGGAGGAAGTCACATCACGCAAGAACCAAATGGTGGATGTGACCGCAGCATTTCGGTTAAACAATAGCAAAATGGTGCCAACCTGTCTGATGGCAGATGACGAGGGGCAGAGTGGTGCTGTGTCCCACACTATCTGACTGTCAGATGTGTAAGAGAGGTGCGTGTGTGTGTGTGTTAGTAGCAAGAGAAGGAAGAAAGAGGAGGAAAAAGGCAACTCTCTGTGGAGTCCCACAACCATGAAGGGAGAGCAGCAGTTGCTTTATCCACAGAGAGCGCTCAGTCAATGGGGGATGAGTACACGTGCACACTTACATCCGTTAGTAATCTGGCTAGCAGAGAAAGCAGAACTTCCTCCTTGCTCAGTTACAATGCAAAGGCAAAGGTGTCTCTGTGCAGCCGCTTCTTAAAGCTGCGGTGACGTCACAGCTGCATTGCTATAACTCCTGGGGGTGTTGGTGCTTCTCTGCCAATGAGAGATGAGAGTTGGCTTCCCAGATTTCACACCAAGGTGTGAACTGCAAAAGCAGGCTGGGAGATGGTGTTTGTATGAGCAGCCTTTTGGGCACTCTTGTCTTTGTTTCAGGATTTGGGGGACAAAGGCGGTGGTCAGGCTTCAGAGTTTACATTTGGGGCCTGCGTTTGTCTGACCCCATGCTTGAGGCCCAACAACGTGTGTCAAGTTGTGAATCTGACACCCCAGCAGGGGGAAGACACAACAGTAGCAGTTGTTCTGACAGGTTGATTAAGATTACAGAAAGATTGGTTACAGAAACCAGGGGTGACAGTTAAGATTTAGTGTTTCAGTCACAAACATTTACGCCTTTACTATCCACCCTGACCTCCTCTCCAATGGAGGATTAATGTGTTGCCTACGCACATAGCCCCTGTAGACTATGTCAGAGCTAACACCAAAAATCTAACTTCATGTCGGGCTATAGTGGCTACAGAGACACCATGTAGAGAAAACAAAAACTGTGATTGGTCAGCTTGGGCTACTTGTGTTTTCTCATACATGTTTCTGAGAGTGCAGACAACATGAAGCAGCTTGAAGAAAAACTCAGTAGTCTGCTCCTTTTCACTACCACACATCTGAGAAAGACATCTCCACTGCTTACCTTCTGCCCTCCACTCTCCACTTCCTCTGCTCTGTATCACAGTGAATGAACAGCAGCAGCCTCCAGACAAGATGAAATACAAGTTAGCTGGATGTATTACTCTGAATCACAAAATAAATGCAAGAATGGAAACACAGTTACTGACTACTACATGTAGTGTGGTGGTGCTTCCAGAAGAAATCAGAAGAAATCTGTCTCTTAACTATAATTCAATAATTTATTTACTTCTTTATATTTATTTAATCAGGATGTCTCACTGAGATTAAGATCTCTTTTTCAAGAGAGACCTGAGAACATTCATAAGATAAGCACACAATCAGCAAACGGAAACAACACAACTATACAATCAACAAAGAATGAATAAATAAGAGTCATAAAAAAATCGGATAATAAAGTTTTAAAATCTCCATGGGGAATGAAAGAATCTAGTTTGAGGCTGGCTTTTCTAAGCTTGGTGGAGGCTAAACAGGTGCCGCCACATTATGCCAACAACCCTCACTAACTGCAGACTCCTGCAAGAGAGGATATGTCACATCGAATCTCTCCTCCAAAGACAAATGAGAGAATCAGTCTTTTCAGCAAGAGCCCCAAAATTACATGTTTAAGTGACAGAAGCCCTATAGTGGCCATAGTAATTATAACAGGAACAAAGGAGGAAATCAGACAATGTTATTATTAGTACAGTCTTCTCTCCACTGCTAGAGACATGACGTTAATAACAACACAGCAGAGTGCTCCGCCTCCCCCTCATTTTGTTATTCTCATACAGGCAGGAGATTGTAAGATGCTTTCACATTAATTAAATCATTAAATAATACAGTTAACTTTTTAAAATAAAAAGGCTGCAGACCATTTATCTTATCTGCCAGTTATGTTTCATACTGTATTTTATTGGACTGACACCAGTGAATGGTTTGGCACACAGTATATTGGAGAAAGAGACTGAAAATTACGCCCCCTTTTCTATTAATTTAATTGAGAATTGTTTCTGAATCGAATCAGACACCAAAGAATTGGAATTCAGGGTGTGAAGTACAGGGGAGCCAGGGGGAGCTTGGCTCCTCTTAATAAGACATGAGCTCCACAGAAAAAATGATTTGTGAAATTTCGGGGGGGTCTCTAAAATATTGCTATTTTTCCCATGCATTTCTATTTTTCGGTATCTTTGTCATCATGGATCATGCATAAAATTAGGCTATTATTGATGTATGATTCATGCGTGAGGGTGATTCATCACTAATTCACTTAAATAAAGATACCACCATGCATGCTATTTTTGCCATCACCATTGAAGCACACAATATCATAAACTTAACTCACTTTAACTCAAAGATCAGAAAAAAAACAACCTTCCCCAGTAAAAAAGTGAGTGCCCCTGAAAGCCATGGCATAGTTGGCCCTGTCAGAATTGAATCGAATCATGAGACTCCCAAAGATTCTCACCCCTAGTTATTATAGAGCAATAAGTCCGTGTAGGGAGGGGGTCAGGGTAGATGGATCAACAAAACATCAAGATCACTGTTCAATTTCCTGTTTACATCCATGACTCAACAGATTTTTTTAAACCATGATCACAATCTCCCCTAACTTAACAAAGTACCTATTTCAATGCAAATCATGATGCTTCCCTAAACCTAACCAAACTTGTCATCACAGCATAAAACATACTGTATTTATTTTTCAGCAGTTATTTTGAACGGTTTTTGAAGGCACAAACAAATGAAGTTGTCCACAGAGAGACACTGAAAAGATGTTGCTATGACAACCTGCTAGCTCCAGGGATGTCATGAGTTGGCTGTCACAGAGCCGTGCAGACATGACTGAATGTCTGATGATGACTAACAGCTGCACCAAGCAAGACTTTTGAGACTATTATTTTTTAGTTTCCTTACCCTAACCATTACCTGAATCATATTTATTTGACAGAACCATTATCTTTCCCTAACCTTCATTCTCTAGTTGCCATGTGCAAATACAGTATTGCAGAAAGTCAGATTTAAAAATAAAATGCTGGCATTGAACATATTAGGTTTTTTCTAAATCATCTAGTATCATGTTCTTGTGTACGGTATAGTATAAGGTTGACATATTTTCATGTCTGTGTAAATGACAGGGAGGATGACTGGCACCAGACAGAACAATGAAATTGGACGATTCTGCTAAAGGAAATGTTGATGCAAATAAACTATGGTTCAGGTGTTAAAGGCTAAAACACTTGAGGTTAGTTATAGATAATGGTTTTACTGCAAAACATCATACAAGAATGTAGTGGAATCAACTAATATATTTTGTCATTGTAGTGCTGCCACCCCATATAAAGGGCAGAAGATGGTATTTGGTACTGGAAGCTTTTGAAAGGATACTGAAGAAGCAGGTTGATAGACTATAGTATGTGCATAAAAAGGTGATATTTATTAACGAAAATATTAATGAAACAGAGGCAAAAATGAACCCTGGGAAATTCAACAAAAATAGCTTAAGCTGAAGCAAAGAACAAACAAATAAAACCTGCAACCTCATAGCAAGTTGCCATTTACTCTCTTCCCTACTCCATCACTACAGACCAATGACTGACCTTCTCAGCCTCACTTAACTGGAATATACCATCTTCTCAGGTTACCATGGGGTGAGCTGGACTCATGTTTTCCAACATATGGAATAACATTGATGTAGGATTTCTCTGTTACTGCTGACAATCACAATTTCCTCTGGTCACACATGTAGGAATATTACTATTTTAATTAATATAAAAGCTTGTATCATGGGCACCACCTCCTAAAGGGGATCTTTAATGTCCGGAGGAAACATTAAAGCTTGAATTTAATTCTCAATTTGGTCAATGACTCAGTCTCATAACCAAGTTCTTTTCAAAGCAGCAACCTCTGTTTTGCTGTGCTCAAAGAAATCACAACAACTTCTTAGGATAAATGAGGACATTAGCTAAACGTCTTGAAGATATATGATCAATCATAAGATAATAAAGAAAAAGAATAATAAGGCCTTTAAATGATAATAAAAATAAAATAAAAAGGAAATGGTTGAGAAATAGTGGCTCGAAGTGTGTGACTCAAGGCTAATGTATTGCAATTGGGAATGCTAAGGGAGTGCTAACTCAACTACTCTAAAGAAATTATGTTTTTAATTTTAACGTCACTCAACATCAACCCTTGATCACAAAACCATGTTATGCCTTACTATTGATGAGTTTCCTTGCTGCAGAGATGTTGTCCCGGCAGGTCCATTGTTGTTTGGGTTAAACTGGAGTTAGCTGTGGTGTCAGCTTGGGCAGTGCAGCCTGGCTAGTGCTGTGTTGCAGATGAGTCTTGGTGGTGCAGCGGTGTTGAACCACTAGTGACGAGGAGTTAAGCCTTGTTTTAAGGCTGCTATGTGAAAGAGTCTCTGTCGGCTTAACTCCCAGTTTGGGCCATACTGCTCTCAGCAAGCAGGCCAAGATCTAGTTTAAGCGTCTCTGTCTTCCTCAAATCGACATTTCCGTTGAGTTGAGGATCTTAGTTTAATGCTGAATAAAGTTTAATCTGACTACGCTCAAATCTTTATTCAGTAACGGATAACTCTATGTGACTTATACTTAATAAACTTGTTTCAATGAAAGATGAACAAAAACGCATACTTGGTTGAAAAACAAAGAAAAGTGACGTCTAAAAAAGGGATTGTGTCTTGGCTCATGAGTTTCTGGAGACCAACTCAAAGGAAAATCCCTTTGAGGCTGAAGTTGGAAAAAATGGGCGGAGTTTTGGGTGTGTTTTAAATGTTTTCATGCCGAATTTTTGATGAATATTCAGTTTCTTTGTTTGGGGACTTTTAAGGTGTGACTGACTGTGACTTCAAATGATAAATTATTTTTCTACACTTAAATGCAATTCACACTTCAGAGTCACTGTCTGAATACTTCATGTCACCTTGTATCATATATTGTAAAACCATTCAGAAAAACAGTTCAGCATTATGCATTCATTTCATAATAAATTAATCCCTCTATCAGCATACCAAACATTAACACTGATATTAACGCTTCTCAAGATGTATAGACATACAAATTTAATTGATTAAACTTTCTCAAACCATTTTTAATATTGTAGCGAATGAAATAAAGTTAAAGCAACAATTATGTGACTAGATTAAACTTTCAGAAACATAGTTTCAAATATAAACTCAACTTGTACTTCATAATATAAAAACACACAAAATATGATTATGATTTTGTAATAAAAGAAAATGTTCAACCTGAAACTCTTCACACATATTTTACATTCATATTACTTCAGAAACATCATCCTTTCGATACAACCACTTATCTAATGTAACTATAAAAGTATGATTGTCTACAAGGTTAATAGATCAAAAGTTAAACACTTAGGTGTTTTTAAAAATACCATTGCATAGTAACTATAAAAACATTCATTAACTTTTCAAAGTTCTAATCTTATCACTAGAGGGTAGTATTGTCACATGTTGTAAAATATTATACAATCAAAAATTAATCTCAATAGATTACGACACAGCTATAACAGTTATACCATTCTTTGTGTATTTACATGAAAAACATGATTTACATGATGATTGGACATTTAATTCACACAAATTCAGATTTGCAGAGAAGCTCAACGAATGTCCTCCAGGAATGTGAGAGTTTTAGTTTGGGGAGATAAGGAGGCCAAAAGCAGGGGAGTTTTCTGTCGTTGTGTGTTGAGTTATCAGTCCTTTCTCCTGGTTCAAATGACCCCAAAGGTCATTTATGCTTTTAGCTCAGGCCATAATTTAGTGATTGGACAGAAATGGTCTCTCAGGTGGTCTGTTCAATCTCCATTTTGTCACAGTGTTTAACTTAATTACAGCAGGACTGAAGCCCTTCAACATAATAAAACACATACAGTATATATATATACATATATATACACACACACACACACACACATATATATATATAGATAGATAGATAGATAGATAATGTAATCTGTATTCCATTATTTGTGTAACATGAGAACAGAAATATTGGACTGAAGTTCGTGATTTAACACAAAATTATTAGAAATGTGGGGAACCAGGGCCTACTGAAAAGGGAGGGGCACAACCTTTTCACAGTCATTAACTTAAAGTGAAACTATGAAAAACTTTACATTGTACAAAAAGTAAATTCTTTCTCATAAAAAACAAAAGTTCGATTTCTAAGCAATAAAAATAATGTACCAAATTCACCCATGCTTTTGTTTTGGCCGTTAAATCGCTCTCTTTTTCTTTCCGGATATGCCAGCTGAGAGTACCGTCATATCTGTGACCCCAAGTAACAAAGTGGGAACAAATGTTCCGAATTAAAAGGAAAGACACTAAAGACACACTCCATAGCAGTGGGTGGTGGCCGTAAGTCACTTCATAATTTACCAGCCACCATAAAGCGTAAAAAGAAAAAAGAGTTCAGATGTGGACAATCATAGTAATAAGATCAGCCATAAGCACAGTGAGGGATGTCACAACAGTGGAATCAAAAGTAAAGTTATTTCACCTCATCTGAAGACATTTCCTTTCCTCTCTGTCCCGGTCTTGTGTTTGTTTGTTCCCCTTCAAGTAATGTTTCCCTCCCATTCCCTTCTGTTAGAATAGTGTGGTACCCTCACCGCTCAGATATCAACAGATTTAAATGCACCAGCATCCTGTAATTATCACTCGTGGCAGGAGAGGCTGTTGCCACTGCTCAGCGAAAGTTACTTTGTCTTGCTTTAACTTAAATATAGATGTTTATTTTAATTTCAAGTTAATTCAACCTAAAATTCTAGTTTTTATTTCAGTACAATTTAAGAAAGTCTTTTAGCTTGAAATGATGAGTTGAGTGAAAGCACTGCTGAGAGTTCACTCAATTCATTAAAGAAACATGATCAGCATGTTAACAGACTTTCCAGCATGCATTGTTTGAGAGTTAAAACTCTCCAGAGATCCCTCTTTTTGTAGTTTGAAAACTTACTGTATGTCTGTAGTACATGTTAAAGGGGACATATTATGCTTTTTGTTTTTTTCTGTTATTTAAATTGTGGTTATAATGTCGAATGTTAAACATGGTCAAAGTTCCAAAACTTGAGGTGAACGTATGTAAAATGCTCCTTGCTAGTAAAAAGCCAGGAGCTGGCCAATCAGAACAGAGTGATTTTTTTTCTTTTCATAACAATAAAAACAATGCAAACCACAATGAAGGTTAGTACTGAATTCAGAGGTTGTGTTAGCGCAACAAGCTAGTGCAGCTCTGCAAACGGAACCACGTTCACGCACATGCCAGCATAGCGGTGTGGCTCATTGACGTGTTTTTAATAGACAACAACAGAGGTCTACGGCACAGAGGAATAAGATATCAGGCTGTTATACACACACAATACTTGTTATCCGATCAGTTCATTGTTGGTTTGGCTCCAAATGTGACATTTGTTGACAATAAGAAAAATATAGAAAATCACCAGCCTTATTCTTTAACCTATTTCATTTTTCCCTACATTCCGCATTGGATTACAGATTGAAACGTCAGTTAAAATACAACTTTTAACATGATTAAAGCTGAGTCTGCAATGACTTAGATGAATGAGTCTTACCAATAATGTTCACATCACTGAATGTAATCCAAGATTTTGCAGAAATGTCAGTACTGATGTTCTGTTTGTTGCCCACAACTGTTTGTATGAAGCATTGTTTCCTTTAAGTTTATTAAATACCTGCAGTCATTACACAGCAGCAGGATCAACATGTGTCTTCAAATTCAGAGATGCATGATCAGCATTTTGAGTCAAGAATCTGAACAGAATAGAATAGAATAGCTTTATTGTCATTAGCACAGCTGTACAACAAAATTTAGTGCATCTCCCGAGCAATACATTCAATATATATAACAAAACACAAGCAGCAGAATCTTTGGCAGATCAACACTCACACATGCTCTGCATATTTAAGTCACATAAATGTATATATACACATAAATAAGTATAAAACAAGTGAGTATATTGGAAAAAAATTGTGAATTGAGTGAATTGATAAAATAGTCTATGTATTGCACAGCTCAGTTCTATAGGGTGGTCTGTTATTGCACTTAGTCTGAGAGATATTGGACAGTCTTGCACTTTTAGTTTAGAGTTATTAAACAGAATTCAGTTTTTTGATGGCACTCAGGTAAAAACTTTTTAGAAGTCTGGAAGTGTGTGTCTTGATAGACCTGTAGCGCTCTTCCAGAGGGCAGCAGAGTGAAAAGGTGGTTGCCCAGGTGAGATGAATCCTTGATGTTTGTGGCCCAGGTTCTGTATATGTTCTCAAGTGAAGGTACCTGAGTGCTGGTGATTTTCTGTGCTGATTTGATGACTCTGAAGAGCTTTTTTGTCAGCCACAGTGCAGCTGGCATACCACACCAAGATGCCATAAGTTAGTATGCTTTCAACAGAACAGTGATAGAAGGACACAAGCAGCTGCTGGGGCAGGTTACCCCTCTTCAGTGTCCTTAGGAAGTAGAGCCACTTCTGTGCCTTCTTCACCAGAGAGGTTGTGTTAACAGTCCATGTGAGGTCCTGGGAGATGTGTGTGCCTAGGAATTTGAAGCTAGTTACTCTCTCCACTTTGTCTCCTCTGATGTGTAAGGGAGCAAGTTCCTCTTTCTGTTTCCTGAAGCTGATGAAGCTACCTTGTTTTGGAGGTGTTGAATGCCAGGTTGTTGATGGAGCACCATTCTGACAGATTGCAGACCACATCCCTATAGGCACTCACACCATTGTGTATCGGTCCTACCAGAGTGGTATCAGGGTTGGTGCGCAGTCGTGGGTATAGAGGGGTGTATCATATTTCATTTATGGTGAGAAATCACAGGAGTCTTGGGATAAGAGTAGTATTCCCTGGAAGTAATTATTTTAAGATCACGGGAAAGCCTTCAACCTCAATAGTTAAAAACAGTGAACACTAATTGCAGGTCTGTGACGGAACAAGTCAAATGCATTACATGCCTATCCACACCCTTCCACCATGCCACATTAAAGGTTTAATGTGTAAGAAGTGTGTAAGTTTTAAATAAGCATGGCTTCAATCTTTCCTTAAACTCAAACAGGTAGTTTTTTTAGTTTTGTAAACCTAAACAAACATATCCTAACCATAGAGGTAGCAGATCATATTAACAGTTTAAAAGGCACTGTTGTTTTAGAATGCAGTGACAAATAACATATCTAGTTTGGAGGAGTTTTTAACACACTGACACACAAAAACAGACAACAAATGGATGGTTAAAAACAGTTCAGGAAAGTGCCACAGGAGTGAGTGCTGAGCTGCAAAGGTGAAATACAGTATATACAGTAGTTTTACAAACTACTTCAGGGGCCTGTTTCAGAGTTTCATCTCAGGGAGTTTGTTAAACCTGCTGTGTGGAACATATGTCAGTAATGCAGTGAATTGCACTGCTTTTTCTCTTAGTTTTTTTTTTTTGTTAAAAGGTTAGTTCAGCCAAAGTTCTCACAACCCGTTCACCTATGACAAAAACTATGTTCATGCCGCAAGATACTGTAGCAAGCACGTACTGCAGTTGCAGGATACATTCAAGTTTTTTCTTGTAATTTGTTTTGTAATTTAGGCAAATCAATCCCTGAACTATTTTGAGTGCATTCCCTCTACATACTGCATCTAGCATTAACACCCTGGTTCAACTGGAGATAAAAAAAACAATAAGACAACAGGACATGAGCAATATACCATCAAAATGCCTGATTTATCTGTCTGTCTCTACCTGACTATTTCTTTATTTGGCTCTCTGGAAGTTATGTATGTGTAGTAGTGTGTGTGTGTTTGTGTGTCTTGCAACACAAGTCTGACATTTCACAGGAATTAAGTTGGACTCCGCAGGGATTTACTCATCCTGCCGCCAGGTTTCTTTCTATCTCCTCCATCTCTCATTTCTCTTTCTCTCTGTCTCTCTCAGGTCAATTCTCTGAGCCTGAAGCACTTAAAGCTGCATTAATTGATTTTTTGGCCACTTGGGGTCAGTGCAACATATCATATAGCCACATATCAGTTTTTAAGTTGATATGTTGAACTTGTTAGCAAACAGTTGCTTATTTCCACATCCAGTAGTTACGAAGCAACATTACCATTCATTTAGAGTCGTGTTTCTGTCCACCTGTTGAATGTAAGTCCAATATTCACTCATTTTTAGCTCTGTTTTTCATCTCTACTAACTCCTGAGGGGAATATCTGGCTCTTTAGCTGCTAAATGCTCCACTATGATCACCAGCTAGTCTGCAGCAAAATGTGTCTGTTTGCTGTTTGGTGCTGAGCAGGTAGTGTATAGTGGGTTTGTCACTGAAAAAACTGCCTGCTGCTGGAAACCATGTTGATGAAAGCAGACTTTGCAAGGTGGCAAACTAAAGGATATAAAAGAGGCTAAATGGGGGAAACTGCAGAATTGGTGATTATTATCTCTGGGTTCTTCATTATTAGTGACACATTTCACATTACACATAGTCATCTGATCCATTGTTAATATAAAAACAATTGAATAATGCAGCTTTATAACTGCATGCCAAATCTTTAGCATGAAGTCCAAATAGAGCTAAAACATCCTGATTAGCATACCTATCCTTACATCAGATTTTGGAAACTGAGGGCCAAAATGTTTCTCAGAACATCAGCATAGTCCTTGAACTTGTGACTTGTGACTGATTGTTTATTTAAATATCTTTGCGAGATCTTGGGAGTAAACTATAAAACTATTACATCAGGAGAAAAGTAACTGCACAACCTCAAGCGAGTAATGACTTGTGTACCTCAGAAGGAAAGGCGGAAGCAATGTGATGTAGTTATAGTGCTGAAGGTCTTTGTGCCCAACCCTGGATCTTTTGAGGATGATGATGTTCATTGTGAGCAACACCTGTGTATGACGTTTTTAAAATTTCTTTAAAAAGTACAAAAAACAAAAAATGAAAACAGTGAGTGGAGCTCTAAAATGAGCCTACAGAACAGAATCTTTCTACATAGAGCTGAGAAGTAAGCGAGCTGACAGGCATCTGCCTTTTTTGTTTTGCCTGCAAAAATATAGTCCCATGTGTCTGGAGCTTTGACGTGGAAATGTGATCTCCTCCCCCTCAGTGTGGTCAGCCCTCCCTCCCTTCTTTGTTATGTATAAGTGTGAGACTTGGGGACATGGATGCTTCCACTCTAATGAAACTGAATACATGCCATATGATTTGTGCTCCTGATTAGTGATAATCACACTATGAAACAGGTTGAATAATTATATGAATGATTATATGCATGTGCTGATTCTCGGCAAGGAAAGAAAGCAGCAAAGGCCATGTCAACTAGATTTTTGTGAGAACAGCAACTACTCATCACTGCTGTTGGTAATGTTGCTCAGAAAGACTGCAGGTCAGCAGTGAATGAGAATGTTAGTTTAACTAGAATATGTCAAGTAAGTTAACTTTTATATAGACCTAGTTAATTTATTCTCAAGTCCTGAACTACAGTACCAGATACATAAAACACAGGAATGAGCATATGCACTATTTTTGTCAGATTAATAAAGTTGCATGTACACATGATTCTGTTTGATAAATCTATTATTATGTTATTGTGCATATCAGGACTCAACAATATAAGGAGGAGAAATCACTCACCTTACCTAGGTCTGCTCCACCAGTCTGTAGACACACAGCAGCAATGAAAAGAACAGCGAAGAAGAAAAACAATCTGTGTCAAAATGCAACAACAGAGCAGCTGTCGTGTCAAACAACACATTTATAGCAACCATAATTCATGATTATCAGCTGTAACATCTTATCAAACTCCTAAAAGGCAATCAATCATTTTTGCAAAGACGAGGACAAAATAAAAAGAGCAAAACTAAAATTAAATAAAATGATGAAATAAAGGAAAACCAAAATAAGCCTCATTGAAATAATCAAACTGAGCTTACAAAGAGCAGTTGATAAAACAAATATGATGCACCATTGATTGGCAATTTATAGAAAGCTCTGTAGACTACAAAAGTCATAGTTCACTTACTGACTTAAATATCACAATATAATTATATAAATAAAAACATACAATACAAATCTGTCAACACATTTATAAAATAAAATTACCCAACAACATACAGTAGTCACATTTTAAGTAAGTAAGTATGCCTTTAAACCAAGATCATCTGAGTGTTGGCCACATTTTACTCAGATCTCATGAGTCATAATTTTGTGTCCGCCACTAGGTGGCATAGTATACCTAAGAATGACCTTTTGTAAAACACACCTCTGGCTAACGCAGCCGAATGCCCAGCGACTAAAGCAAAATGCAACATCGTAAGAGGTTTGCCACTCAGCTAAACAGGTTAGGGAAGTGGTACCTGAAGTAATTGTACTGATGATGAGCTCAGATCATGCTAATGCTACTGACAGGATACAATGCAGAGTGCATATTGAAACTGCTTCAGGAGAAGCTACAGACTGTGAACTGCTGGTGGATACTGGCTCCTCAGTCTCCATTATACCAGAGGTTTTGTATAACAGACATTTCTCTGGGTGCCCCCTTACTCACCCCAAGGTTAAGCTGGTCACCTACTTAAAGGAGAACATCCTTTAAGTAAAAGTTTCCCTTGACTCCACTACTGCTCCTGCGTGATTCAAAGAGGCTCCGCTCTGCTGGGAATGGACTTGATCAGAGCTTTGAAATGGACACTCAGCCATGAACCCAACCAGGCTTCACCTACTGCACCTGTGATGGAAACAAAGACTGATCCCTCTTCAATTGGCTGCGTTGCAGGATTCATGCACAAAGTAAAGGTTCATGAAGACGCTGTACCAATGCAAGAAAAGTTATGGCAACTCCCCTTTGCTGTGTGACAAGCAGTCTCTGATGAACTTAACATGCTGCTGAAAGAACGTATAATTGAACGGATTGACGCCTCACCTTGGATTACCCCAATCATGGTTACGACAAGGAAGGAAGGTAGAATCCCACATGTAATTCGTGAGCCTAACATGGCCATTATTGCTGACAGTCACCCGCTGCCCCACATGAAGGAGCTTTGAGTAAGCTCAGGGGTGCTTCAGTGTTTTCCACTATAGACTTGGCCTCAGCATACCAATAACTACCATTGCATGAAAACAGTCGTGACCTGACTGCCTATATTACACACGAAGGGCCTTTCCGCTACTGTCATGTTCCTTATGGCTTGGCCTCTGCTCCATCTGTGTTAAAATAAAATGATGAAAACAGTGCTAAAAGGTCTACCTGGAGTATGCAACTATCTGTGATCATTGCCAGACCTTTTCAGGAGAAGCATGACGGGAGCCTGCGTGCCATACTGAAGCACCTGACTGATGCAGTCCTGAAACTGAACACACAAAAAAGTTCATTAAGATGATCAGGCCTCAGATTCTTGGACCATGTCATTTCCAAAGAGGGAATTCTGCCTGACATAGATCACATCACAGCCATCCATTACGTCCCAGCCCCACACGACCTGGTCTCACTATGGTCCTTCCTAGGACCAATCTCATGGTACAATAACTTCCTGCCAAACTTCACTATAGTGGTGGAGCCGATGCAAGGGCTACCGAGGGATGCTACAGACTCTTGATTTGAATGGACTGTGGATGCAGACTGCAGTTTTAATGAACTGAAATGGTCGCTACTTGACAGTCCAGTGCTTGCACTATTTGACCCCTCCCTCCCACCTTTCTTGATGACAGATGCATCAGACTGCGGACTGGGTGGCATGCTGACCCAAATACAGCCAGATAAGACTGAAAGTACTGTAGCATTTTTTATCACAGAGACTCACCGCTGCAGAAAGAAAGAGGCCCTTGTGTGTGTGTGGGCTTGTGTGTGGAGTTTGTATCTCTGGGGACAGCACCTCACACTAAGAACAGACCACCAGGCACTGACCACGCTGCTTGCCACCAAAGAAATTGGCCTGGCAGGCATGTACAAAAGAGTGTGTTAGCATGGCTAGCAATAAAGCCGGTTAAAAGGAGTTCTTGCCTCGCTGATTATTACTATTTTGCTGCTACTACCACACATAACACATGCACTGTATGTCTGTGCCACACATGCAAAATTGTTGTTCAGATGGTGTATGACTCCATCTTACTAATTCAGTACGCAGCCTGTGTGATGATAAGCAGAACTGTGTACATGTAATTTACAATATAATGTCTATTGTTTGTATGCAACAGATGGACAGATACTTGAGGGCTTAGCTCACAATCGGCCTCATGCAAGAAGCACTCATATGAACACATTTGTTCTTAAGAGGCATCTACAAGTCATTTAAGAGTTTCTGTGGCATTCATCAATTTTAGTCATTTTGTACTTAGAATTTTCTCTGCCAGTTTACTGCGGGGTTTTTTTTTCAATTTGATGATTTTTATGTCAGTAGTAATTGTAAACAGCTGCCTCAGGGTGTTTCTGCAGCTCCCTGTCCAGTATCATGTTGTGTTGCAGCTCACAGTGTAACATCACCTACTACAGGATATAATATTCTGTCCTCTAATATCTGTCACATGACCACCTCTCATATTAGTGTTTCAAATGTGTCTGCTGATTTCTGACAACAGCAACCTCAGATTCTCTTGGGAACATTTTTGTGAATGATACTCACAAACAGAGCAGAACAGAGGCCAGATGCATAAATAATGTGTACACATTCTGTGAAACTGCACTTCTTCTTTCCCGTTTGTTTCATTGACAGGTGTAGACTGGTGGAGCAGGTGGCGAATTGATAAGAAAACGGCTGGGGTGTCTTCATCCATTTATGGCTAATTGTGGGAGTGGAAATGAGGCTCATGCATGTGCGTCCAGTTCCACAATGACTGAGATTTATAAAACAGAACCATGCATACGCACGGCTTCATAAATCTGTGTGTGCGTATGCATATTTCTGGCTTTGTGTGTACACACAGTTTAGTCATGAATTTATTAATTTTGCATCTGCCCCCCTGCCCAAGGTCACCTTATGTTGACATTTCAGTGGTGAGATTTAGGAGAAGAATATGAAAATGTTCTCTTGAGGCCCACAACGTTTTATATTTGCTTCTGTCCTTTGCTCATACCCTTTTTATCATCTCTTCTCAGTCAGTGCTGATATAATCTGTCACCTCCATCACTTGAACCAGGTGAGAGCATATGACATGCATCTTTTGTCTAATCAATCGGAGTATATAACCCCCACAGATCATCATGCATATCAAGGTGATGCTTCATCTTACATCGGATCTTGTGTTTCTCTGACTAAGGCTTGTACTGATGGAAGCCCTGCCTCTAAGACTCTACACTTCAAGGTTTTCATTTAATTTATCTCTTCATGTTGCCAAGATGACAGTGTAATTAACATTAAAATGTGAAACCATCGTCTCTATCCTTGTTTAAGCATTCTGATTATTATGTCTATAACTAGCACAAAGAGGAAACATGAGGTAGGGGACACAAGCCTATTGTGGATGTTACTGTGGTGGATCCTTAAATACTTGTTGTGACACTGCACTGAAAGCATAATAGCACTGCAGTTCAGACTAAAAGTCTATAATGCAATTACATTTCACCCACAAAGATTTATAAGCAGCCATCTCAACCATCTCACCCTCACTCTAGAAAACAATGTGTATAATGGTCTGAAGTGTGCATAGTGCACACATTCTCACTGTAAAGCTGTAAACAGTTTAAGTGAAGGTAATCGTCTATGTACGAATCTTGCACAGCAAATCTGTTTTTTATGAAATATGATTGTTTTTGACCAACATAACAAGGAAACAAAATATTCATAGTGAACATATCTGAAAATGTTCACTAATAAGGCATTTCATTTGTTTTCATACAGTCTTGCAATATCATATCTGCTCTTGATTGTGAGAGGACTGCTCACTATCTCAGTAACTGATATTTCCTGTGACTCATTCAGAAGAGTTGGTTTGACAGGGAGAAGAGGCAGTGTGCCTCACACACACACACACAGGCTCACTCACTCAGGTGTTGTGGAGTATTTCCAGAGTTTACAGTGATTCCTCTCTGAGGCTCTGGAGAGCACAGACACTAGTACTATATGAAAACTATAGGAATATTACAGCTCTCATGTAGTTACATTCATGTGTTCATTTGCACATTTGCCATCAGTACCATGCAACAAAAGCCAACATATAACATAAAAGGAATACACAGTGCATGCTGTATTTCCAAGAGAATCTGGGATCCCTCTATACAGGTAGATTTGAATGTCACAGTGTATTTTTATACTGACACAAACACACATAAAGGCTGGATAAACATACAATGATTTTAAATTCAATTCAATTTTATTTATATAGCGCCAAATCACAACAAAAGTTATCTCAGGGCACATTTCACATGGAGCAGGGAGAGAGACACAGAGAAGCATAATAACAACAACAACAACAATAACCGTAACAACAATAATAGTAATAGAGATACGACTTGTAATAATATGCTCCCTGTTTGTAATTAAATGACAAATTAATGTGAGCTATAAGCTGAACTGAAGCTCATAGAATAAAACTATCTGGCAGCAGATTCCTAATGGCATCGCACACAAATGCACACCGACGGTCACTCACACAAACACACACACACACACACACACAAAAATTCATGCATGCCTGAGGGCAGGCAGCAGCAGTGCTGTGCAGAGGGGAGTGAATGTTTTAGAAAATAACAGTTTACAAAGAGTTTTAACTCTGTTAGATCCCTGTGTTTCTCTGTGTCTGCTGGCCTGGGACAGAGCTGAGGCTGGGAGGCTGCGGCACAAGGTGAGAGATTTAGAGGGAGAGAGGGATTACAGCAAGACAGAGGGAAACAGTAAGAAAGAAAAAAAAGAATGATGAAGGAAGGCAGGCAGAGACAGTCAGCACAAGACAGAAACAGAGAAAAGGCAGACCAAGTAGCAACTACCACAGCTTGAGGCTGAAGTCAATGCAGAAGTACCTTAAAGTGCAATGTCACCAACGGCTGCTAGATGCTCCAACTGACTCCCATTCAAAAATCCTCAACTTCTCTCTAGAAAAGTAAATAATTTTTTCAACAAGTCATTATGGTCTCAGTCGCTCTCAATCACCCAATTGCTTCAGGCCCTCTAAGAGCTTGAAAAGCAACACCCCGCACTCCTCATTTGGAAGGTCATGGCTCCAAATGGAAAAGATGGTACCAACCATAAGCTGCAACTCTGGGCTTCAAACCAGCTCCAATGTAAACCGACCGTTGACATCATAGCTCGCTACATCCATCTTTATATACAAACTATGAGACAGACTCAAGAAACTGTTCTGAACTTGGTATTAGGAGAAATCAATAAAGCCCTGAATACATGCATCATTATCCATGAAGTCAGTGGTCCCCACTGGTCTAGCCTGAGTCTACTTCACAAAATAAAAACAAAAATAAGCAAAAAATGTGTAGTGGACTCAAAAGTAAAAGTCACTTTTTTTGGTTAATATGCAGAAACAGGGTCAGAAACAGGGAGACAGAAATCAAGGCAAATTAATCCAAGGGAGCAGGCAAAAATCGCAAAAAACCTCAAAAACAAGACTAGGTCAAAACCAAGTATATGGCTGGACTGTGTGGTCCCAGTAATATTTGTTGTTAAAGTGTACTGAAGTAGCATATCACATGACATGGTTAAGCTACGTTTGAGCAAAAAAAATAAAAAAATAAATGCAGGTGCAAGAACAATACTTTACACGGACAACTGCGGTTATAAGGCTGATCCATGACTGGTCCAGCTAAAAAGTCAGGCTGGAACATGTGCAGGCAGACAGGAAACAAGGGAGGTTAGTACACAAAGACAATCTGGCAAGGGGCATAGGCTGGTGAGCTGGTATATATACTGAGGGACTAATGAGTTTGATGAGGGGCAGGTGTGTAGGGGTCAGCTGACAGGGGAATGGTGGGACAGACTGCTGCTGGTCAGGTGAAGAATGGCAGGGTCTGGAATGAGAGGAGAGTTAGTACTGGGATAACATGCAAACAGAATGGAAAAAGGCAGGCCAGGTTCCCAAACAAATAATAACAATAAAGCAGTTGTTTAGCTGAAACATGTTTCATGTTGTGTGAGGTGCACTTAGGATTTTATTCATTTGACAATTTATATGGGCAACTCTCGGTGCACTTACACTACAATCCCTAACTTAACAGTCAGGATTTTGGATGAATTTTTTTGAGTATCACTTCGGCAACCTAGATGTGTCAAATGCAAATCACTGCTGTTCGCACAATGAATTATTGTACATAATTTGCATACATATGCATAACAGTACATCACTTGCATACATGCAGCAGTCAAACAGACAAAAAGTGAGGGAAGCACTGATATGAAAATTCTTGATACCATTAACAGATTGTTTACAAAAAAATCTGCAGTTGGTCATTTATGCCTATGTTTGTCCATTTGTCTTTCACCTGCTTAAACATAGCTTACCAAGGAACACAATTTCACTTAGGCTACACACACATTTATATAGTTTCTATTTCTATTCAAAAATCTATTTCAATAATCAAACTTTAAGCCAATTTGATTTTTGAAAATATAATTTTCAGCTAATTTGAGAAGATGATGACAATGTAGCTGTAAAATCCTAACCAGCCTAAACAGACTATTCTGTGGCTATGGTGAAGTAAATATTTTAGAGCTGGTTAATACAGCTGTTCTCATTATAGGTAGGCTATTATTTAATGGTATGATGACCTAATAACAATACAGGCTGAATATGAACATGGCTGTGAAACTGCAAAAGTAATCACATCCCTCCTTACATATTGTACTTAATTTGCAAGGGGGGGGGGGGTCCTTTACTTCAAATTTTCCTAGAGTAGGAAAAGTTATAGACTACAGTGCCAACGCAGACATACATACCTCCCGGTAACTTTCTAGGTAACAATGTCTCGATATCAGGCTATGACAAGCAGGATGCCTGCACCCTATTGGAGCAGACCCAGAGTGACTATTCTGCTGAGCCATAATAATTTGCCGGGACACACAGTCTGCGTGAGCCGTGCATGTGTGTTGTGGAACCTCTGGCTTTTCTTTTCGGTGCTCAGATTAGAGCAGCCACACAGCCTGTGTGACACGCTGCTGCTGCGCATCATTGAGAGATTTGGTGTCTCGCTTATTTTTTCCGTGCGATGCACGTGGTTCTCAGCAAAAATAAGACTATAAAAATGATCTGTTGATAGTCATATTGACAACATACCAGCAACATTAGACCATTCACTATAGTTTCAATGTATGTATCTGTAGAATATGTCACAGATACTGCGTGGTGCATGCAGGGAGCCTCTGGATATTTCTGGGTCTATCTGAATTTCAGAGCGGAGAGTCAGTGACACACAGAGCTTCTTTTCTCGACTCCTGATCAATTTCTGTGATATTAGTTCAAACCGGGACTCCTGCCTGTTGTTTAACCTGGTTCCAGACGGAGATTTGATGTTTTCCTTATTTGTTCACAGTTTCCCTCCTGACAGTTAGTTTGGACGTTTGTTTGTCAGAGTGTGTTTGGTTCATTTGGGTAACTTGGTGTCTTGGACAGCGGCGGTTTAGCGTATATAATAGCATTATAATCAATATAATCAATTAAATAAACCCGTCCTGTGTGAGGAGTGTATGTAGCTGTCACAGAGTAGCTCCAACCAGACCCCACCATGCTCGTCAGAAAGAAAGCCACTTTCACCTCACATATTATTATTGATTTTTCACAATTGAGCACACGCTTCTTTCCTTTTACTGTCTAAACTAAATATAAGTGAAATGATATGAAACATTCTATTATTGATGGTCATTATCAAAGTCAAACTCTGTAGACAGAGCTGATAGTAGCAGCACCACAGCAGCAATGCTGTCTGTATGGACACCACAGGCCTGCAAGCCGCAGCAGTTCAGCGACGCACACACTCTGCTCAGGTAGAGGTAGACTGTGTGGCCCAGGCTTAACACTCTCGCCTTGACATCATTTAAAAAAACAACACATAGAGCACAGCAGCCTTAAACACACAATATGTAATTTCTGCCGCTATGGGTCTCTCAATCAAAACAGGGATCATGGGAGTTGTTGTCTTCGTTGTTAAACAACCAGCCTGGTTAGGATTACTTCAGTGTTCATCGTTCAGGATGTTTTTACCAGGAGCCAAATTATCCACAGAGGTCTCCTTTTCTCTAGAACAAATAGACCCAGTGATTAAAACAGGTAAAAACATTGAATAAAGCAGTTTCATGTAAAAAAATCAGTGTTTATCTGACACTGTTTGGCAGGCACAGGATGTCCAGGAGGGGCTGCTCGCTGAGCTGCTGCTAACATTTGCTCAGCTTGTTTCTCTGATAATTTAAGAGCCAGACATCTGATGACTAAATTCATCTGTTTAAAAGATATAGTTAAAAATGTAGACCAAGATCTAAAAAGTTTATCGTAAAAATGTGGCTTAAAACAAATAAAACACAATTTATGGCAGTTTCTGGTGGACAACCACAATGCCGATGTATTATCTTGTATACATATACTCTTTGGTAGACGCCACTGTGGCGGACAACCATAACGCTGACGCATGCATCTTGTGCGTGTATACTCTTTTGTAGAGGGGGTATGACACCATTGACAGGCGACCAAATGAAACAGACCATTACCTTGATTAAAATTACGGATTTCTCTGGGTTTGAAAATTGTTGGAAACATTTGGGATAATGTAAGTACACAACTCAACAAAATATCATAACATAGGTCTAGTCGTTTTTAGACATTAGAATGCGGAATAGTTACATATTATAGCTTGAAGTAGGGAATAGAATAGAATAGCATGTCCTATGTTAGGCGGTGAGAAGATGTCTCATCAGGGCACTATGCCATCCTGTTGATTATTCCATCAGTGTCCAAAGCCATAAGAATGTCTTTTTCTGTAGCCATAAGCATGAATGCTTCAAGATGTAGTGCTCTGTAATCTATTCTTGATGAGTTTTAAAGTTGAAAAGCTGCCACTTGCATAACGGAGAGGGTCAGGAGGAATTTGTATCCCAGTCCAATAAGGTGGTAGGTGAGTATCACCTGCTGGGAAGTTGTCATGCATCTTTCGTTCATCCTCGGCAGCAGTCTCCTCTTCTTGCCTACAATGAAATCAGCCTTTTCCTCTGTCCAGACTCCTTACTCCTTCTCTTCATTTGGTGGTGGACTGTTAATGTTATCACTGCAGCTAGGCATGCTAACAGGATTTTGCGTGGCAGTGGTGTCAGTATTTTGAATAAATAAAACATTTTTCAGCATCAGCCTTGAGATTTCTTTTTCTTTTTCTCTCTGACCTTTTCCACTCCACCTTTTTGCTTTTTGGGACCTTTATCTATTTGTATCGCCTAGCTTTATTTAGCTTTATTTTAAAACATCACTCTTTCTGTCTTGATCTGATAATTTCCCACTTGACCTCTGACATTAACATTATATGGAAGGACATATCCACCTGAAGGAGTGGGGGGAGGGCGACAGTAGCACTTCCTACACCTGCCTTATAGTATAGGTAGCCTATTGACAATTGGGACCGTGTAACCCCCAATCAGATGGGCTGTTCCAACATCAGATGAGCCGTGGCTGAGAGGTTGAATTTTTTTTCCCCACTATTTTTTCTCCCACATTGTTGGTGGCCTTGCAGCCCACTAGGTGGACTGGCCCATCTGGAATTTGTCAGAGTTGCCAGATTGCCAATGTGAGCCTGTGTGTGTCTGTGGGGAAGTGCCAGCACATAGTCATAGCCCTGCTGTTAAGCACAGTTAACATTACTGTTTGTCAGCGTTAAATATCTTGTTGAGCTTTGAATATAATAGAGTTAGCAGTGGAGCGATGTGTTGTAATTACTACCACACAATACAAATAAATCTCGGTTGCACTTTATTTTACGGTACACTAATAAGACGTAATGAGCCATACTTTTTATCAAATTAGACAAAATCTAGAATGAATATGTTCTATATTAGACAGTAAACAAAAATAGTGTAGCGGTTAATCGCTACTTTTATTCTTTAATTAACTCATCAGGGCACCACCTCCTTTTTAATGTTAGGAGGAAACGTTTAATTCATCAGTCTCAAATTAATTGTAAGTTCTTTTCAAAACACTGACCTCTGTCTGCTGGGCCCAAAGGAAGCCACAAAGACTTCTTAAGATAAATGAAGACATTTATTAATATAACAAAATGTCTTAATAATACACGATAAAAAGAATAATAAAACAAAAGAATAATAAGGCCTTTAAATCATAGTAGGAATACTGGGCTCGAAGTGTGTGACTCAACCCAACGGGGAATGCTAAGTGGGCTTCAGCTTATCTAATGAAATCATTTATCATTTTATTATATCCGACATCAACCTTGATCACAAAGCCATGTTATGCCTTACTGTTGAAAAGGGTCTGGCATTGAGCAGGCTTTTTGGGTGGCCATGGTGGACCACCAGTGAAGCTGGGAAGTCTTGTTTTTAGACTGCCAGGAAAAGTCTTTTACCAGCTGAGCTCCCAGGCGATGCAGTGAAAGAATCTGTCCCCAAGCTAGTGAGCCTACGGGTTATTTCAGTCCACGTGGACAGGCGACCAGAGGTCTGGTTGAGGTGTCCCTGTCTTCTTCAGAGCAACGTGAGCTGGCGTTGAGTTCAGGCTTTTGCTGAATCTTTGTGATCTTGTTGAGTGTTGGAAAATTTACTCTGGCTGTTCTAACTTTCAATAAAGGATTCAAATGCGCGCATAATTTAGGTTGAAGAACAAAAGTTATAACAGATCTCTAAAGAAAACTCGAAGTAAAATAAAGACAGTTCAATAACACGGGAAATGCCTTTTGGCTTTAAAAAAAAAAAAAAAAAAAAATCGGTTTCTGAAGTGTGAAGGGCGTGTTGAAAAGTTTGTCGCACCAAACTTCTAATGAATATTTTATATTCATTAGAATATAATTTTTTTTTTCTTTATTCACCAAGAAAAACGTGGGGAGGGGAGTTTGGTTGTACTGTTTGAATGTATTTATTTATGTAATATACAGTTAGGCCCAGAAATATTTGGACAGTGACACAATCTTCATGATTTGGGCTCTGCATGCATTCAAGGGGTTGAACAAAAATATATGATTAAACATGTAAGAGTTGTAGCTATTTTTATACAAACACACTCCTCATTTCAGGGGCTCAAAAGTAATTGGACAAATAAACATAACCCTAAGTAAAATGTTACTTTTCAATATTTTGTTGAGAATCCTTTGCAGGCAATGACTGCCTGAAGTCTGGAACCCATGGACATCACCAAACGCTGAGTTTCCTCCTTTGTGATGCTTTGCCAGGCCTTCAGTTGTTGCTTGTTTGTGGGTCTTTCTGCCTTAAGTTTTGTCTTGAGCAAGTGAAATGCATGCTCGATTGGGTTGAGATCTGGTGATTGACTCGGCCATTGCAGAATATTCCACTTCTTTGCTTTAAAAAAACTCCTGGGTTGCTTTTGCAGTATGTTTTGGATCATTGTCCATCTGTACTGTGAAGCGCCGTCCAATCAACTTTGCTGCATTTGGCTGAATCTGAGCAGAAAGTATGTCTCTATACACTTCAGAATTCATCCAGCTGCTTCTGTCTTTTGTCACATCAATAAACACAAGTGACCCAGTGCCATTGGAAGCCATGCATGCCCATGCCATCACACTGCCTCCACCATGTTTTACAGAAGAGGTGGTGTGCTTTGGATCATGAGCTGTTCCAATTCTTCTCCAAACTTTCTTCTTCCCATCATTCTAGTACAGGTTGATCTTAGTCTCATCTGTCCAAAGAATGCTGTTCCAGAACTGGGCTGGCTTCTTCAGGTGTTTTTTGGCAAAGTCAATTCTGGCCTTTCTATTTTTGAGGCTGATTAATGTTTTGCACCTTGTGGTGAATCCTTTGTATTTACTCTCATGAAGTCTTCTCTTTATGGTAGACTTAGATACTGATACACCTACTTCCTGGAGAGTGTTCTTCACTTGAATGGATGTTGTGAAGGGGTTTTTCCTTCACCATGGAAAGGATTCTGCGATCATCCACCACTGTTGTCTTCCGTGGACGTCCAGGCCTTTTTGAGTTCCCAAGCTCACCAGTGCACTCTTTTTTTCTCAGAATGTACCAAACTGTTGATTTGGCCACTCCTAACATTTCTGCTATCTCTCTGATGGATTTCTTCTTTTTTTTTTCAGCCTCAGGATGGTCTGTTTCACCTCCATTGAGAGCTCCTTTGACCACATATTGTGTGTTCACAGGAACAGCTTCCAAATGCAAACACCACACCTGGAATCAACTCCAGACCTTTTAACTGCTTAATTGATGGCAGGTTAACGAGGGAAGAGCCCATGCAGCCTTGTTATTTTTTTTTGCAGCCTTCTGAGTCAATTGTCCAATTACTTTTGGCCCCTTGAAAAAGAGGCGGCTACGTATTAAAGAGCTGTAATTCCTAAACCCTTGCTCCAATTTGGATGTGAATACTTTCAAATTACAGCTGAGACTCTGCACTTTAAGCCCATATTGATTATATAATTGTATCCTGAATATGTTTTCGTAAACAGCTAAAATAAGAAAACTTGTGTCACTGTCCAAATATTTCTGGGTCTAACTGTATTTATTGATATTTATTAGGTTTATATTTGGGTGTGGAAACTCCCCTCTACCCACTTCCCGCTTGTCGTTATCCTCCTGGAACTATTAATAGGTGTGCAGGCCCCCAGGGAATTCTTTTGCCCGAACACCCTGGGAGAAGGTGAATGGGCAGAGGTAAGTTTGTGCATGACACAGACAGATTTCAATTTACTTTTACAATTAGCTTAGCATGAGTCTTACATTATACTCCTCAATTAACAAATATTTTGCTACTATTGAGTCATCAATGTGCGTTATTTGCTCATAGGCAAACAACGAGGTGGAACAGCCCAGCATCCCCGCTGTGAAACACCAGACTCAAGCGAACTGCAATACACAAACAACATACAACATGTATGTTTATTTAACCCGTGTACTAATATAATGCAAATCTGTGCATCGATTAACCAGGTTCATCTAGTAATACTATTTACTATTAACTAGAGATCTAGTAATGGCGACCCGTCCTTACACCAATACAGCTTTAATATATGTTTTGGGTTAGGGTTAGATATGTGATTTCACTTTAGTTTACAGTACAGTTCTTTTGTAATTTGTCGCAAATTACCCTCTAAGAAAGTCAAATAAGGGTCTAACAGTGGGAACTAAGGATGCAATGTCCTGGCAGCTTCCATAATGTTACTAGGGGTTAGATAGTGACAAGGCATTAAATGGTCTGATGTCCAAGTAGTCTGCAGCATTTGTTACTAGACTGCAGTGCATGGGACTAGCTGAAGAAGGTGTAGGTATGTCTCAAGTAGCATATATGTGATTTCACTTTAGTTTATGGTACAGTTGTGTTGTAATGTGTCACAAATTACCCTCTAAGAAACTCTAATAAGGATGTAACAGTGGGAAATGAAGATGCAGTGTCCTGTGGATAGTGACATGGCATTAAATGGTCTGATGTCTTAACTGGTATGGTAGTCGAGCGTTGAGGAACCATGTATTATGCTATGTATTACCTACAAACTGTACGGGAATCCAGAGAACATCCAGACTATGAGGGATGTGTGAAGTAGTGACCAGATGTGACCCGATGTGGTTTGACTTTAGTTTACGGTATAGTTTTTCTTAATGAGCATCAAATGCCCCTGTAAGAAAGTGAAATTAAATAAAGGCCAAATAAATGTATTGTCCTCTGAGGTCTTAGTGTTTTGTCTGACTATTATAAAGGCTATGCCTGATATAATATGGCATTAGGTTTGTCTAATTACAGCCTGTGGTGTCTAATTAAGCTATCATAGGCCCATGTTGGTAGCATTAAATGTGGTGTCTAATTACAGCATAATTTGGTAGTAAGGGTGAAATCGGGTCTAACTGTAGCATATTTTGGATCTGATATGCATTGTAATTGATTTCTAATTAGACTATGATTTTGTAATATGGTGTCTCGTACTGTATTAGGATCTCCTATTTGGTTTCTAATTAGAGTATAATTTGGTATAATAGTGTCTAAGTATAGTATATTTTGGGTCTAATACAGCATCATATGCAGTTTCTAATTACAGCATAATTTAGGTGTATGGTGTCTAATTAGCGTATAACTATGTTTGTTTACTTTCTAATAAAGAACATATCATTTCTAGTTTTTGTCTAATTTGATGCAAAGTACAGCTTATTACGTGTTATTAGTGTACCGTAAAACAAAGTGTGACCTAAATCTCGCATTCATGTATGATGTCGTCTCTCTGCCGACAGTGTACTACTACTACTTGTAGCAGCAGTTGTGGGGTCAACATACAAAATAAACAGCAGAGTCTTGGATATTACGTTATGGTTGAGGAGGGGCCAGAGAATTTGGCTGAACTGAACTTTCAAATCCAATCCCTTGAGCCCCACAACTAACATGGCTAAAATAGAACACATTTCACTCAGCACATAAATTAGATTGTCCACTTATACTATTATTACTTTAAATTGCAGCTAATGTAATATGTTATAAAATAGGCTGTAGTTATAGGGATCAAACACTAATTTTACTGTCCATAAAAGCCTTAATTGCAACTTTGACAAAAGCTATGAATACATATCTATTTGTACATGAAGTATGGAGGAAGTGGTTACTACACATTTCAGTCATCGTGACTCCACTGTTTACTGCTGCTTTCAAATGAGCTTTTCAAGGAAGCTCTTCATTTAGCTGCCTCCTCCAGCAATCTTATTGCAGACCACTGCAGTGTAATCATGTGTGCAACACCCTGATGAAGCCTTATTGACCTTAGCAGAGTCAACAAAAACTTAATAATAAACTGTTTACATAGTGTGGAATTTTTTTTTTTTACTTCTGAAGAAATTATATCATCCCTGAAGACTTCTCCAAATCTTAATACATATCACAAATGTGACCAACAATATGTCCAAACACAACAAGACCCAATTAAGAACCAATTCTATAACTTTAGTTTCAGGCAAGTATACAAACCTGCCCTCAGCCACACTAATAGAAAACAACTTACATTGTGTCCATTCATGCACACAGAAAGAACGCAAGACAGGAGAGAAAGAAATGTGCAAAGGGAAAAAAAATGCAGCGTTCCTTCTTAATTCAGTCACTTGAAAATGAATGCCGACTGAAGACGGTGGAATCAATGCTCATTCAGACACAGCTTGATATGAACCAGAGCTTTGTCTCAATAATGAAATACAAAAACTAACAGCAGCAGTGCCAATGTTAACAAGTCTAGTAATAGTTATAAAAATACAATTTTGGTCAAGAAAACACACCCCAAAACACACAAAGTTAACTTTCCTGGATGATTAAAAGACAATGGGCCAAATCCACAAAAGGATTGCACGGCCACTAAACCTGTGCAAATGAGACAAAAAGATTGGTGTTAACTGTGCGCACACTCACTCCTCACTCACTCTCTCTCTGTCTCTCTCTCTCTTCGAATCTTCAAACTTGGGAGGCTTCAATGATACTGAATTGATATCAAATAATATGGTAGGCTTATCTCAGACTTTCAACTACTTAAAAGTAAGTAGTTGTCATGTCATCACATTTACAGCACAACACATTAACTTACAAAGGCATCACTAAGCAATGAAAACATAATGTTGATAAGAAGCAGACTTGATGCTTACTGTGATTGATTACTCACAATGAGCAGGTTTCAAGAGCTGCCAGTTTATTACTGTGGGTACTCTAACCTAATGCAGACCAATACAACCATCTTAGAATGAATGATATCTCTGCGAGGTGATGTTTTCCTTGTTTGGCGGGTTTTGAGTTAATATAATGCAGTCTGTCACCAACACCTAATATGCTGTCAAAATAACAAACAAAAACTGAACATTATGAGCTTCAGAGAGATATTTTTCATTGCAGGGCTGTTGTATTGGATTAGATTGTGAATGTGCACTTAATGTACTGCAGTGAAATGAAGTGAAACCAGTGGCTGCCTGAAAAGTCAAAAATGCTAATCAAAAATCTAAACAAATTCAATTCCAAAATCTGCTCTGAAGTACACTATAGCTAGCCTAGTTCTAGACTTCTGAACCAAATCTCCAATTTGTTCAGTGTTTTAAATATGTGTGGTGTGTGTATCTACACCCATGAAAAAATAGTGTCAGAAAAACAAGCATGGAGGTGTACAGGTTGCCGTAAATTGACTTACAGCTTCACAACTTAAAGTCAAATCCACACTACACTGTATTGACAGAGGATGATGTCTGTGGGATGGATATATACCCGCCCCCTTCAAGTTTTAGCTCTGTCACCCTGTTCTGTAATGTTCTCATGTAAGAACTAAACTGCAGATGCATATGATCCCGATTTTAAATAAATCACTCCAAATATCCATGGTGTGACTCTTAACTATCTGCAGCATTGTAGCCATGGTTCTGCTTTATCTTTAAGGGGAGCACAATTCAATTTTAGTACTACATGTTATGTTTCCCTTTGCTGAAGAATGTCCTCTGTATTCAAAGTGGAGAGCATTACCCAAACCTTTAGTTGAGATAGTCTGGATTGTACCACAGATATAGGTCTGGCTCCTGTGTTATTTTGGCTTCCAGAGAAGGCTGTTCATGTTCACCAACTGACTTAACTTATTAACTGAAATGTCCCCACCACAGCAAGGGGAATTGTAAAAGTGGAAATTGTAAAACAGAATGCGGTTTCCCTTTCAGGACTCTTTTTTATTTCTTAATAGCCCTGGCATTCATCTCTTGTGTGGGAGTCATACACTTCACACACTTCGTTTGAATAGTTTTACAGCTTATTTTTTTGATGCTCTGTCATGCATCAATGCATCGCGCACACACACAAACACAGGTCTCCACCCTTCTAAAAATACATTTATCACTGTCACTTACACTTACTGAAGGGGGGGTTCAAACCCTTGTATCCGGGTTGGTCTTGTGTACAGCAGCCTTAGCTATATTTAGCAGCCAAGGTCCCCAGATGTGTCATGATTGCTATCTTCTTGCATTATATAACACATTAATGGAGACAAAGTCTCTTAGTATTTTGGCCCTGCTTGTGTTAGACTGTGTGGAGATGGTCAGTTGTTCTGTACATCCAGCTCTTTATTCCTGCGCAAGATATCATCAACTACCAGTGGTGGAAAATAACTAAGTACATATACTCAAGTACTATAATTCAGTACAATTTTGAGGCACATGTAATTTACTTGAGTATTTCCATTTGATACTAATTTATACTTCCAAGCCACTACATTTCAGAGGGAAATTCTACTCCACTACATTTATTTGACAGCTTTAGTCACTTTTCAGATGAAGATTTGACACAATGGATAATATAACAAGCTTTTAAAATACAACATATTCCAACCTTTTTGGCTTTTGACATCTTACAAAGAGCAGTGTGTAGTCAGGGTCTCATTTCCGATGTCTAGGAGTTGTTAACAGCTCCACCAAATAGTGATTTTTCCCTCTAAACTTCTCACATGGTTTCATTTCAATAAATGTTCAAATGATTCAATATTTTAATCATATATAATATATTTCAAAGATTAGAGAAAAAGAAAAAAAATGAAAACAGATTTGTGTATCAGAACTTTGTTTTTTCTTCTTTCCTCTCCCATTAATCATCTCACGACCCCTCAGATTTATCTGGTGACTCTTTGAAGGGGCCCAACCCCTAAGTTGGGAACCACTGGACTAAATTAGCTAACTATATATAGTAGTATATAAAGTAGTTCAAACTAGCTCCCCCTCCAGCAGCTACAACAGTAACATGCTGCTTACACACTGATGCTTCAGTATTACAGTTTTTGGATCCACAAAGACCTGAGGCAGAATAAATATGATTTCTTTCTTCATGTACAAACAGTTTTTTTCCCATTGGTTTATATTGGTAAATACATAGAAATTATTTTACTGTATTTTCAGTTTATTTTACTATAGTACACTGAGGAATAGAAAATTTTGAAAATGTATACATGTGTTGTGTCTTTATATTATGTTAATCATGTTAAGAGGTTGTTCTGGGGGAAAACTATAAGTGCCATTATTCATTGCAGTAACAGGTTTTTACAGTAGTGTTTTGAATTGATCTCATCAGTGTGTATTGCTATTTTATAGTATGTGTATTTGAAGGCCTTTGTGTGGTTTGATTTAGATGTAAGATCACATGGTTTTGAGTGAAGAGTTTGGTTTTGACATGGAAGTTTGAAGTTTGTGAAGATGAGTGTGCAGTTATGCATTTGTGTTTAGACTTTTGGGAAATGGAGCATAATTTTAAGAAATGTGTCTTAGCAATCGAGAAATATTGTAATAATCCAAACCACTACTTTTACTGCAATACTGTAACTACATCAAGCTGATAATACTTATATACTCACTTACACTTTTCATAATTACATAAAAGATCTCTAACGTGTATTGCACTGTGTTTCAGCAAAGCATCTCTCACTTCCAGTCAGCCCTTCCACCCCCGCTGTATGTACGTGCGCTCACTCGCTTACACACAAACACATACCCCCAGGCTCCTGCTGCACTGTGGCTGCTGGCCAGTGAAAGTCAATCCACACCGCACAACTTGCACAACTTGCACAACTTGCACAACTTGCACAACTATGCAGTAATCGACCACCCAAACTTGACCCGACCCCCAAAACGGCAACTTTTTTTAACCAACTGCGTTTACTAAATGCTGGTAGGCTCAGTGAGCTGTGGCTGGGGAACAACACGTTGTGGCGGGGAGCAATGCGCTGTGGTTGGGGAGCAAGGCGCTGTTGTTTGGTAGCAACGCGCTGTGGCCAGGCAGCAACAAGCTGTGGTTGGGGAGCAATGAACTGTGGTTGGGGAGTAACTATGTTCTACTATCTGGAGTTTATTTCCTGCTCCCTTGTTAAAGAAATAATGTTGTTTTAGCTGTGTGTGTGCTTGGGAGTGGGCGACTTGTCATTGCGGGGGTGTTTTGTTGTGAAATGTGTAGTGGTCAACGGAGCCAGCTAGCTGTTTCATTAGCTGGAGAGCTAATATCTGCAGGATGTTTCTAGTCGGATAGCACCGTTTTTGTTGTGTTATTGTATCGTTATGCCGGCTGTTTGTTGACGTTAGCGGGAGAGAGGCAAGGCACTCAGGAGTGTGCAAAAACGTCACTTTTCATGGAAAATCCGGCCGGGGGCCTTCACATAGAAATCAGTCCACAGACTGTTACAGACAACTGAGGAAGTCGGAGACTTTGCCAACACACTGCTAGGCACAGCAGTTCATTTTACACACAAAAGCAAATCCTTCCAGCAGACACGAACACAATGTGTCAATCATAACACATTGAGATAAAAACACTAACAGATGATCTTTTTATGGTAGTCAAAGTTAAATCACTTTTTTATTGTGCATATGTTGTTACCTGGCACCTTTATCCTGCAATTGGCCTTAAACAGACACCCACACAGTTAAGAGGTTTAAAACCCAGCTTTGCACACCACATGGTCTGGCCTTTTATGTGTGTAGTTTTCTTTGTCATCCATATTGTCTGCATGCCGTGTACTCAGTCACAATGTGACTTCAACCATCTTGCTATTGTTTTCCACTATTTGTAGTTCACATGCTAACACACACACACACACACACCCACATCCACACCTGTATATGTACACTTAGTTAGATTCCATATTGTATGTTTTTCCTCTTTTAGAACATGTTAGCTAAGATTACAGATTGTGTGTTTTGCTCTTCTATCTTTTTTAAATAAATGCTTTTGGATATACATGCTGTCTGTTTAATGTTGCACAAGAATGAGTTTTCCCAACCTCTGCTCTGCAAAGAAATCCAAAATCCTTTAACCTTAACTAGCTATTGATATGGTTTTTGGTTATAGTTATTAAGTTAATTATTAACTCCAGTAATAATTAATAGTTTAGTAAATTTTGAGACTGAATCAATCAATCTTTTTCCCTGATATTATTCATTCTTATTAATAATATTTATTGATTTTAATCATTAATAATTGTCTTTGATAATCATTAATTATTGCTAATAGCCAAACCTGTGGCCAAGGCCCAACAGTGTAAATGTCCTATCTGCCTGTTTTGCTGTGTGTCCTCTCAGGAATCGCTGTGATCTGAACAGTGAGGATCTGAATCGTCAGTGGTGTAAACCAGACCCTGTCCTCAGTCCAACCATCTACCACACCAAAGGCTTCCTCTACTACCTCAACAGTATAGGACGAACTCCACTGGTGAGTCCCTCTGTGGTCTCTTTAGGTCTGGTTTTGCTTTGGATAAAAATGAAAATTCTCTTTGTGCTGGAACTATCTCTACCCCTGCAATCACTGTTATTTCCTGATTATTTTAAATCACAGAAGAAATTAGATTTCAGATGTAATACTGAACAATTAGAGCAGATTTTCAAATCAATGGAAACCTAATTATCAGCAAAATGAATGCCTGATTATTTCAGTTTCCCCTCACAATACCTGCAGCCCATTACTGAGCCAAACAATAAGACTAAAAGTCTGAGTGTTTGCTGTGTGCCGTTTGTAAGTGTGTATATGCATGTGTCTTGCTGAAACTGAAATGTAATGTAATGAGGCTTTAATGAGAAAGACCTATAATGAATTGATCTTGATTGGCTTATTTAATTGTTCCAAATTAGAGTGATGAGGTTGTTTTTCAGCCAAATTCACATAATTAACTGTTGCTGTAGAGTGACATACGGTGAAAAGCATGTGAACTTTCAAAAGGATTTGTTAACCTTTTCACTGCCAGGAGATTTGCACTTGAAAAAAGAGGAGGAACCTCTTGTGGTTGTGCGCATGATGGCTGTTGTCTCTCAGAAAGGAGGCAAAGGCAAAGGAGGAAGTAGTGTGACATTATTAAAGAGCCATACAGTGGTCAGGGTGGATGGATCAACAAAGTGTATGACTTTGATACAGATGTTTGCATACTGTTCCTACCAACTGTCAGCATTGATTTCTATTAACCACGACCACGATCTTTCCCTAACCTAGTAGCACTTCTATTTTATATTTTTTTCATGATCTTACTCCAACTTTAACTGAGTAGTTTTTGTGAGTAAATCAAACAAACCTTGTGTCAGATCAGAAAAAGCTTATATGAATCCTTTTTTGCATTTGTGTCATTTGTTATGATTTTGGAAGGCAATGACAAGCAGAATTAGTTAGAAGGTAAGGCGCCCTCCAGTGGTGCTCACTGCCACAACTCTGTCTCTTAGAAATTGTGCTTACTACTAAATTGCAACAGAAAGAGAGAATGTTGTTAATGTATCTGGCGAGTTGCAAATATGTTGATATGTATCACTAAAATGTTTAGTGACACAATATTTCTTGTTTTTTCCAACAAATTACCTGATCTTGCAGTATAATATCTGATGATAACTATATCATTGTTAATCTCTTTTTTTGGTTGTAGGCTCTGTCAGCACTTATGTTTAGGGAAAGTGGTGTTGGTTTAATACAGAAAAAACACACACACGTATAAACATTTAATCAAACTTGTTAAAGTTGTTTAGTTTGAAGGACTTGTTTAATCACGATTCTGCCCTTAAATTACCTAATCTGCCCATACCCACTACATTTCTGACCGATGACTGATAAGAGGTTAGCTTGTATCTTCCCCAGGTGGAGATACAGGACACAAGCTGCTTTCCAAATTCATTTTTGGCAATTCTGCTTAAGTTTCTGAACAAATTTATTTTGTATGACCAATTCCCCATCAAGACTCATGAACAGTGGGGTTCACTGGATGTATTAAGAGAACTGCCTACCTTGTTCCAAAATGGCACCTCATTCATTCTAATGAAGTTACTTACAAGGCACACAGGACTAAATTTAAGGGGATTTAAAGCTGTGAATATTATATGCCTCATTCCAACCATCTTCCATCTCCGGATAGAACATTTTTGGTCCTATAAACAGCAGAGTCTTCATTCAGTGTGTTTTCTCTTCTATGACATGCTCGTCATTTGTGGAAGGCTTCTCTAAAGTACAGTTATGCACACTGCTCAGTACTGTGTTGCTCTGCTGCTGTTTAGTTCAATAAAGAGGGATTAATTAGAAGTTTCTAACAATATTTGTGGAGGTTAGCTCCACAGGTAGACTCCATTGATGTAAAGCATCTTCCTGAAGTGTTGACCCATATGAAGACAAGAATTAAGACAGGATCCCTGGAGTCTAGACACTGGTACTGCATGGTGGAGAGGAGCCAGCAGGTGTTTGATGGAGACTTTCAGTTAGTCTCACTGAACATCCTGGAGGTCCAGGTGGTGATGGAGGGGGTGGACTGCGTAATAGGTGTGGAAGAGAATTGTATAATTTCAATGATATTTAATTAAAAACAACCAAGGACTGATTGGCTTGAGGAACACAGGCAGAAGGATCATTGGTCAGGTCAGACGGAAATAGAAGACAAAAATATGAGGGGAAAATTCTTCCTCATTGAACATTCACCAAATCTTCATATATGTAGTCCTGCAGGTAAACTAAGTATCACCTATATACTACCATAGTAAATCTACAAATACACAACACTCATAGCCAATGTTTCTACAATATCCACGCTTAGCAACTAAAGTACAGTTATGGTTAAGTTAGGCAACTACAACCACATGGTGAAGGTTAGGATGGTGATTAATTTGGCTAATGTAGCATATATGAACATAATTCAAAGTAGCCTGGGTTGTGCTAGCTGTGAATCTTGATAAACAAAAATAAAACAATGAAAAATACAATCAAAGCAAAAAAATATCTAATTTCACAAAATTTGAATATTGTAAATTGAGGAAAAAGAAAACACAAACCATATAAGAAAAGCAGGGAACTTTGAGAGCATTTTCTACAAGCAGAGGATATGCAAGCACAAGTATTTTAGCTAACAAGGACCTAATGGGAATAATAAAGGCTTTTAGACATGTTGATGTTAGAAAATACTGTATGTGTAAAATAATATCTACATCCACTGAACATAAACAACCATAAACTATGGTTAGCGTTTTTGTTTTTTCATATCCAAAGAGACTTGATTACAGCCATTCTTTCTCCCCCGTGTTCCAGGTATCATTTTCCACATTACTGATTCTGTTTGAGGTGTTTCTAAAATGTCAAAGTTTCTCTTTAAATTATTATTATCAGTTTATTTTGGTTGGAATATTTGTGTGGATGTTCAATGCAGCCTGACAAACCTCTGTTTCCCTCGCTGTGCTTGTCTGTCAGGTTTTCTGTGACTACCACGGCCACTCTCGAAAGAAGAATGTCTTTCTGTATGGCTGCAGTGTGAAGGAGACTCTCTGGCAGTCTGGCTCTGCTGTTGACACTGTAGGATTGAAAGAAGACCCTGGATATAGAGTAAGACACACACACACACTAGGGGTGGTGCCAAATCCAGATACGTTAATCAGCAAAGCACAAATAGTGTACGAAACATTTATTTCGTACAAATATTTAAAAAATATATTTATTTTCGGGACGAAAAAAAAAACATGTCAAAATAGCTGGTTTTCCTCATGCGAAAATGGTGGGTATTTGTGCTCCGCCTGCTTGAGCCAATGTTACAGTAAGAGAGTGGAGGGGAGAGAGAGTACAGACTGAAAGTGTTTCCAACGCAGCCTGTTTAAAATGTAGGCAAAACCAGAGGCTTTGAGCAAAATGTAGTACATTGCTGCGCCACTATTTTGTTTGGACTAGGTTCTTTTTACCTTAACTGGTTTGTGGAGGTAGTTTATTATAGCATTACTTGTCTTTTGTTTTCCTGTTGGACCTGCAATATATGAAGCGGAGATTAACCTGTTAGCTTTGGCAGTATAGTACTAGCTCACCAACATGCTGTGCTTACTGCTCAGTCACTATTTATAGCTATTCTTGCAAAGTTGCTGTGCCACTTTTTCAACTTAGAAGACATTGCAGAACTTGTTTGACTGGGAGGAGATTAGGCTAGCGTTCGTCTGTTAGCCCTGTAACTTAGCCTATATTGTTGGCAGTGTAGGTCTACCTATTTTGTAATTGTCTTGAACTGCATCTACACTTGACAAGGATTGACAACAAGATCTATACTCATTTGCTGTCCCTCAACCCCCACCCCATGGATTTGGAAAACAAATTAGAGGAGGATGTGCAAGCTGAGGGTACTTGTAGCACTCCCCCAGCCAAAAAAAAAAACTCACACAAGTGCTGTCTGGCAGCATTTCACAGTCAGTGCAGATCCAACCAAGGTGATCTGTAATGTGTGCAAAAGTCAATTAAACAGAGGCAAAGATATTAAAGATCTATCAACATCTGCATTGCACTTGCATTAAAGCATCCTACTCTGGTATCTACCCAACCCCCCACAATTACCAAATCAACAACACAACCATGTCCTATCCTATGTTTACATTCTGTCTGTTCAGCATCCTCCAATTAGGGCAGGTGGTGGTGGGGTTCACAATTTTCAAATAGGCGTATATTAGTTTAGAGTTTAGTTTATTGGTTGAAGTGTGGATTAGGAAATGGTTATATGTGTTTATTGCTGTGTTTATGAAAACCATAAACCAATATTACATATAAGTATTCATAAAATTAGAATTGTAATGAAAATTTAAATAAAAACAGGATTGTTACACCTATTTCCACTTTTATTCGAATACAAATACAAATAATTTTTCTGCCTCAATAAATATAAATACAAATACAAATACTGGGCTCTCTGCACATCCCTAACACACACACACACACACACACACACACACACACACACACACACACGACCATGGAAGCTTCAGTTCAAAATGCTGTGTGATCCTCTCTTTATGTCTCACTGCTGCATTTGGAACAGTTGCAGTTAAAGATCCGAAACCATAGAAACGACTGAACAATGTCTGGTACTGCTTCTGCTGTGGGTACTCAATGTCGCTCTCTCTCCGTCTGTCTTTTTTTTTCTCTAGACCATTGCAAAGACTTTGGATCGCATTGCACCGGCCTTTTCTTTCAACAGCTGCAACTATTTGGTAATAATAATATTAACAACAGCAGTTATAATGATGATAATAACAGGTTCCATCATCTTGATCATTATTATACATCTGAATTATTGTCTTTGACCATTATCATAATCAGTATGTCTGTAATAATTTTGTTTTTTAGTATATGAATTAATATAATTATCATCCTCCTCCTCATTACATCCTGATCATACTCATCATCCTCATTGTTATCATCACCATCATCATCATTGTTATAACATTTAGTGTATATCCATGTTACTCCAGTGCTTTAAAGAGCCCAAATTATCCCTTCATAATGCACGTACAATGTAAGTGATGGGGGACAAAATCCACAGTCCTCCCTCTGTGCAAAAATGTATTTAAAAGTTTATCTGAAGCTAATATGAAGCTTCAGCATCCAAATGAGTCAAATCAAGTAGATATCTTTCAACATTACAGTCTTTTTAGTGCCAAACTCCCTCTTTTTGTTACTATACTTCCACCGCAGCTCAACAGGGAAACACTGTCCGAGGAAACACAAAGAGGGAATTTGATGTTAAAAAGACTGTAAATGTGGCAGATATCCACTTGATATGACTAACTCAGACTGCTGAAGCCTCATATAAGCTTCAGATAAACTTTTAAATGCATTTTTGCACTAAATGACTGTGTGGACACACTGTGGATTTTGGCCCTCATCACTTCCATTGAAAGCACATTTGAAGGGGATGTTTTAATAGCCAGTATGAACAGGAGGAATGATTACAGTGAGGAAAACCTCTTTCACTGTTTATATGGACACCTGACTGTTGACACACTGAAAAAAATTGTGAACCAATCCTTTAAATATCATTTACATCATATGGGCTTAATTTTTACCTGTATTCTGAATTTGTTTACAGTAAAGTTACAAAACAACTAATGTCACATTAAAATCAAATCATATTTGAGCTTTTTCTCTTTGTGACTCCAGATTAATTTCTAATTTGAACTTGTCAGGTGGAGAAGTCTCGCTCTTCCACAGCCAGGGTGGTTGTTTGGAGGGAAATTGGCGTGCTGAGAAGTTACACCATGGAGAGTACTTACAATGGGTGCAATCAAGGAATATACAAGGTGTGTGCGAGTGTGATTGTGATTGTGTGAAAGAGCCCCAAAGACACTTTATGGCGTCCACTGGTAGCTGAAGGAAACTTTTTTATTCTCTGGCCACCAGTTTCCCCGCAATAAACTGCTGAACATGTGGTCATGCTGTGACTGTGTGCATTCAGCCTCCAGACAGGATGCACAGACTGACTGTCTCTATAGTATTAGACTGATATTATATGAAAAAAAAAACATCATAAAATCTTGCTACAACAGAACACAGACTATATGTCACTATATGGAATGATAAATGAATAATAAACTAAGATAAAAGGTAGATAAAGTCACAATTTGGCCAACGTTTTACAGCCGCAACAGTAGTGACGGAGTAGGCCACGGCGTAGCCTATGACATAAGCACGTGTTGACAGTGTTTTTGTAATTACTCTACTCACTGCCAGAAGGGGGAGACAAAAGTCCTGCACTCCAGCTTTAAAATAAGAAAATAATTTACATTCCACAGGATGTGGTCCTCGATCATTTTTGTAAAATATCATGAATTTCACGTTTTTTTGTTTTGTTTTGTTTTGTTTTGTTTTGTTTTTTTATTTTCATTTTGTACTGTTCCCTACGTGCATACTGATTACATTTTCCATGTAGTAAATATAGACTACATGTTACACATAAATAGAATTGTATAAATACGCAACAAAGAAAATGAACTAACATACAAAAGCCACATATCCTTATTGTCAGCTGATGGAACAAGTGTTTCCCCTGATACTTCTGTCAGTAGTTGAAGTAAATGTTCATTTGTCTAGTGGCTGATGGATCTCAGTGCTGGGCTGAAATTTGACAGATGAACTTCTGTTAAACTGCTCATGGTATCAGTAGCTGGTATCAGGCTGGTAGAGAGACAACCCACACAGACCATTTTTGCTTTTAACAGTAACATGCACTTGTGGACACTTGTGGGTCACACACAGAAGATCATTGTGTTGGGACAGAAAGTGTATGGATTAAACCAGGCTTTAACCCTGAATTGGTCAGCCCTGACCTAATTTTAGAATCAGGCAGAATTTATGCCAGATCAGTGTTATTTGATGTGTAGATTGAGGTCACAAGGCCTGATTATTTGCCTGAAAAATCAATGATCTGGCTGTCAGACAGTCATCACAGGTTCTGTCCATGCTGAATGGAAGATTAAACTTGTAGTGTGAGCTAACACAACATATTGGATTAATGAACACAGTGTATGTGCTTGAAATCCTGTCAGTCTTTAACAACTCTCTCTCTCTCACTTTCTCTCTCTCTGTCTCTATCTCTATTTCTATTTCTGTGTTTCAAGAGTGTAAGGCTGATCACTCAGCGGCCTCAGAAAGCATATATCTTCCTGTACTGTAGAGGTAGCCTCCAGTCACCAGTTCTGTTATTTATAGAGCACATAAAACTACAGCTATAAAGTGTCTTCAGCATATTATAGGGTAAGTGCAAAAGCCCAGAATAATTATTCTAGCTGATAATAGCAATGTGATGTTATGAGTAAAAAGGACAAAACAGATGAGGAAAAAGCAATCTGTACAGAAAACTTTCAAACTAAATTTCAGAGGAACATCAGAGTGAACATTTGAATCAGACAGCATACAAATATTTGTTTGGACTCGTGTCACATTCTGGTTGCATCATCAAGGACTCAACCTCTTCATATTTATGACCAATGTGTTAATGCAGCGTGGATTTGACGTCTAACTCATTAATGTACAGTTTTGAAAAGACTGGGGTGGTGCTGCTTTTCTAATGTGTCAATGACCTTCAATGACATCAGGTGGGAGAGACAGACTAAAAGCCAATCCACACAGAGTTTTGAAGCATTAGGGACATCTGGCATGTCACACAGAACAGATAAGCTTCTATTCTATCAAATGTATCAGTCCACACAAACTCCAATACACACGCATCACCATGGGACACCCCACATGAGTCTTTTTTCCTTCTGCTGCGCTAAGTGAGGCATAATCTCCACAGACAGCTGTTTGAATCCCACAAATGTCCGGCTGTTTGTATGTCGTGAATTCATCAACAGTATCTGTAATGACTGATCAAGAGTCCAAGTGTTCTTATGAGCTCTCTGGTTTCATGATAGGCTTATATTTTATAAATAAAACAAATGAATGAATACATAAAAACAGTGCAGTTTTCTTTCCTGTATACTCCTCATGGAGCCTGCTTGAAACATATATTTGTCCAGTAAACTTCTGCTGTTAGTCAGCCTGGTGAGGTTTAATGGCAAACTTGGTTTTCTTCAATTCATTGTTTTGGCTACAGGTCCTGTATATATAAATGATATTGTACTAATGTCAACATTACTAAAAAGACGTCAGACAGGTCAAGAAGCATGAGCAGTCAGACGATCAGACAGGTTGGAAACAAATATCCAGGTTAGACAAACGTATGAAATAAACAGTGAAATAATTAACAAAATTGTCTGTTGTAAACATCCATCATAGTCTATAACTTTGAAACTTTGCTCTCGTCATCTTGATGATAAAAGGCTTTTAGAAGCTGGTTAAGAAAGAGGCAGTGAGGCAGGCTGATGGCTAATTGACCCACTTCAGTGATCAGACTGGGTCCAGTTTCACTAAGATAGATTTCAACCATGGCAAAGGCCTAACTAGTATTACTTCAGATAAATGTCTAAATTCATTCGCTACACAAATCTTTCTAGTTGTTGACTGTCTTCAGTAGGACTAATTTGCCAAGCATTCTGGATGAATTAAGACTCTTTTCAAATTTTCAAATAAAAAAACATGGCTGACAGAGCAATCGTGTCTCACCCCTCGTCCCCATCACTCAAGCACAAAATGTTTGCCTTCTGGAAGAATCCAACAGTTTCAAGGGCATTTTAGTGGGAAAATTCAGCAAAGAGAGGAACTAAACAAAAACTTGCAGTACGATAAAAACCTACTGAGAGACTTTGGCTACTTAATGGGTGGCTGTGGCTCAGGAGGTAGAGCGGGTCATCTAATCGGAAGACTGGCGGTTTGATTCCCGACTCCTCCAGTCTGCATGTCGAAGTATCCTTGAGCAAGATACTGAACCCCAAATTGCTCCTGATGGCTGTGCCATCAGTGTATAAATGTGTGCGAATGGTTAGATTTCCTCTGATGGGCAGGTTGGGACCTTGTAGGGTAGCCCCTGTACCCATTCAGCGTATGAATGTGTGTGAATGGGTGAATTGACTCGTAGTGTTAAAAGCACTTTGAGTAGTCAGATGACTAGAAAGGCGCTATACAAGTACAGTCCATTTAATGTGGGAGGGCTCAGTACTGCTAATTTGTCACTCAGTTTCAGGAGAATCAGGTGATAATTTTCTATGATTTCACTACAATGACTAACCATAGATATAAAACACTAGATGCAAGTCATAGTGACTTGCCATTCTGGAATAGAACCATATGGCAGCCGTCTTACCTGGGTACAGTTTTAAACTTGCTGTAATTGGAACCTATGCTGAAAGAGGCTCATGTTGTATTTATAATCCTTTTATTTTTCTACCAATACACCAATACTGTTTTTTATTTTAATTCACTAGCAAGGACCACACCATCAACAAAATGCGTTTAAATGATTTATTAAGAAAAACAATCATTGTGTGTAGATCTGCTTGCTGACTGCGTTGTGGGGAAGCTCATAGGGAATCCACCGTAGCACCCAGGCAACGACGGACCCCCTCAGGACCCTATGAAGGAGAGGAAGAATCAGGAAGAGAGAAATAGGGTGGGAGGGAGGGGCGCGGAATACGAGAGCAGAAGAGGAGGAGACGGTTAGGTCGTATTTATAGGAATGCAGGAGGGGCGCAGTTGAGGTGTGGTCCTGCTCCTGAAACTTTGCTAAATAAGCTTCAATTCACTAGCAAGGACCACACCATCAACAAAATGTGTTTAAATGATTTATTAAGAAAAACAATCATTGTGCGTAGATCTGCTTGCTGACTGCGTTGTGGGGAAGCTCATAGGGAATCTGCCGTAGCACCTGGGCAACGATGGACCCCCAAAAACCTCCAGTTACTTAAGATTGTGCAGATCTGGGAATTTTGAGATCTGAATTGGTGTAGCGATAATAGGTTAGTGAGGAACGACAGCCCGTGAGTTGTATGAAGTGCTTTGGGATGCCATTACAGGAGGCTGAAGTGTCCGGAGTAATGAACGAAAGAAATGCCAGACAAGTAGAGTACGTGGCGGAAGTACTGGTGGAACCAGAATGAGTAGCCAATTGTCTGTATTCAGAGATGAAGAGAGGATCTGTCAATGATAAGCTCTGGGATTTCTGGAATTGCAAGTGTTTGCAATGGTCTCAGAAGGATTCAGTAGAGATTGAACTTTGAAGTAAAACCGGTATGGCTGACTGGATTGATCATTTTAGTTTGTTTTGGTAGTCAAGTCAATTTATTTATATAGCGTCAAATTGCAACTAAAGTTATAGCTTGACACTTTTCGTATAGAGCAGGTAAAAGACCATGCTCAGACCCAACGTTCCCCCTGAGCAAGCACTTGGCGACGGCGGCAAGGAAAAACTCCCCTTTAATGGGAAGAAACCTTGGACAGAACCTGGCTCTAGGTGGGCGGCCATCTGCCTTGACCGGTTGAGTTGAGACAGGGGGTGACAATGTCGTTGGAGAATTAAAATAAGTCTGAAAATCAGGCATAGCAGCTGAGGTTGGAGTGAAGAGTTGGGGCAGTGAATTTGGAGCATAAGAGAATACTGAAGAAGGCACACGAGAACGTGGTTCTAAATTTCGAGCAACTTGAGGAATGCTGAAGCAGATGGTGTGGATGCTGACTGATGGCAAGTTGGCAGTAAGAGGAAGGTAGCAAGGATTTTTGCTCTTGGCTTAGAATTCCTCTGAGGAGTGAATTAAATGAGAATGGCTGGAGACCAGACCCAGCTGTGGATTAGGAATTTAGAGAAGAAGCAGATACCACTAAGGTAAACATGGATGGTATGTGTCATGGTGATGAGAGCAACGATGGTTAGATTGTGTTGTACTTGTTGTAAAGCAGTGACAACTGGGTAGATCTCATGAACAGCTGGAGATGTGTGAAGAATATTTTCTACGAGCAAGAACTGCGTGATCTCAGTTGGCTATTTGGCAGGGAACCATCATCCACCATGGAAACCCCCAAAAACTGGCATGTATGTAAAGCTGATGTTGTCGGGGTCTGTGTCTGTTTGTGGGCAGCAGGGGGCACTGCCATCCTGGTGCCAGTGGCCCCGGGTGAAATGAACTGCAAGGATTGGTGAAGCTAGGAGATGAGGGATCCTGGCATCCCGGTGCCAGGAGCCCAAGCTAGGGCAAGCTGCTGTGGCTGCTGGATGTGGGCAGCGGGGGTCGTTGGCATCCTGGTGCCGAATGCCCTGCTAGAGCAAGCTGCTGTGGCTGCTGGATGTGGCAGCAGGGGGTGTTGGCATCCCAGTGCCAAGTGCCCTGCTAGAACGAGCTGCTGTGGCTGCTGGAAGTGGGCAGCAGGGGGGCGCTGGCATCCCGGTGCCAGGTTCCCCTGTTAAGGCTGGCTTTTGTGATTGCTGGAGCTGGATGGTGGGGGCACTGGCGTCCCGGTGCCGGAAACCCCCGCTACGGACATCTGCTGCGGTTGAAGGAAGGAGGCAGCAGGGGGCGCCGGCATCCCGGTGACAGAAGCCCCCGCTACGACCATCTGCTGCAGTTGGAGGAGGAGGCAGCAAGGGGCGCCGGCATCCTGGTGCCGGAAGTGACATTATATTGATTATAGTAACTTGCAACCTGTGCGAGTGACGGTATGCATTACCGACGAACTGGAAATACTGAAGTTACTTTAGATTATTTTTATTAGGGACTTGCAACCCGGTGCATGTCACGGCAGACATTACTGAAACTACGGTTGATTAGTTGTATTATTAACCTGTGACCTGGCGCCTATCACCATATTACTGATGTGATGTTTTAGTTGTATAGTAACTTGCAACCCAGTGCAAGTAACTATAGATGTTACTAAGGTGACGTTACGTTATTTGTAGTAGTAACTTGCAACCTGGTGCAAGTGACGGTAGGCATTACCAAAGTGACATTAGATTAGTTGTATTGAACTTGCAACTCAGTGACATTACTAAGGTGACAATAGATCCGTTTTAACCAGGTGCGTGTATCGATAGAAGTTACCGACGGTACGTTGGATAAGTTCTGGATAACTTGCAACCCGGTGCATGTAGTGGCAGACGTTGCTGAAATGACGTTTGATTAGTTGTATTCTTAACTTGTAACCTGGTGAACATAACAATAGAAGTTATGTTAGATTCGTTGTATACGTAACCTGCAACCCAGTGCAAGTGATGGTAAGCGTTACTGAAGTGACTTTAGATTAGTTGTACTAGTGGCTGGCAACCCGGTGTCAGTAACTATAGATTTACTGAAGAGGCATTGAATACTGAGGCATTACTGAAGTGATGTTAGTAAGAATATCCAAGTGGGTAACTGGCGACCTGGTGTCTATAGTTGAAACGGCAGGATGTATCTGAAGTGTAGCGAGAATAGCTGACTTTTCTCCTCTAAAATGATAATAAACAATAATAGAATAGAATACGAAATTGGCAACCCGGTGCCACTCACAGAAACCAGAAATAAATGGGGGATGGAATAATTAGTGCCTGGTATCCCGCTGCCAGTAATGACTTTAACTGATATGGTAAGAAAAGGGGTTGTTGAGGTGAATGAGGGATGATGCAAACCTGGCATCCCGGTGCCAGTGATGTCTGCTGCGTGGGGGGAAAATACAACCTGGCCCCCACCAGGGGGTGCTGCTGATGCAGGCTGTGGCTGTGGAGGCAGCGGAGGGTCTGTGACGTCACGCTTGCCAGCTCTGGCTGTGATTGGTTCTGGCGAGGAAAGCCAGGGAGGTTCGGTGATTGTTGTTGCCGCTGAGTAGAGATGTAACAGTCTGGCTTATTGTCACTGTGGTTGAATGGAATGCCTTCCCTTACAGCAATCATTGGAGGTGGGCAATGGTTCAGTCTCAGATGTCAGGCTCTGATTGTGGATTTAAAGACAGCCGGATCAAGAGGAGGGCACGCCGTTCACCGTGGTGGATAGTAACCCGGACTGTAGTGAGGCAGCCGATGAGAGAATTAAAGCCGCCTTCACTCGCGGCTATGCCATGGTTTTCGGCCCTCGCTGACGGAGGAGAGGAGGCCTGAGAACTTCCGGGAGTCGGGGAGTCACCTTAGGGGAGCTTGAGTGGAGGTGCCCACGAGGCCGGTACGTGCACCGCGTCGGGACACTTGACTTTGGTCTGACTGCTGTGTCATGGCTGGAGGAGAACCAGTTTCACACAAATCTTCATCTGAATCAGACGGGTTGATCTGCAGTTCGTGATCCATGGTGAGTTGACTTTTTTAAGATCGAAATTCCGGAGTTTGTCCAAGTTTTATTATAATGCAATCATGCGATTAGGCGTAAAGAAATCTGAGACAAAAACGGCTAACACCTCGTGGTAGCTTGACCGTGTTTCTGAGAAGCTAGACTGAGACTACATACACGTGAAGCGCGGAATACGAGAGCGAAAGAGGAGGAGACAGTTAGGTCGTATTTATAGGAATGCAGGAGGGGCGCAGTTGAGGTGTGGTCCTGCTCCTGAAACTTCGCTAAATAAGCTTCAAGTAATGAGTGCAAGACAGCTGTGCTTGTCCACACAATGAACCACAAAAGCAAACATTCTGACATGATTTTATTTCTTCAATTTTGCCTGAAACTAATATGTAAGAACTGCCTTGGGTATTCTGAATGGCTAACAATAACTAACAATATCTTTTATGTAGAAATCCTAAATAGATTCAGTATAATGGCCTATATTGGCAGGCAATTACAATCAGAAACACAAGAAACACAACTACTGTAATATATTCATGATAAATTGTACATGGCAAGATATCTCTCTCTCTCTCTCTCACTCACTCACTTACTCACTCTCTCTGTCTCTCTCACACACACACACACCTCAAAATTGTAGCTGTTTATTTAAAGCATTCTATGTTTTGTTTTTTATACATTTGTGGAAAGCTTCAATTACAGAACAGAACAAAAACATGGACTTGTGTCAAATAACAATAGGTCTAACATCTTTATTCATTAGTCTATAACATCTTTAATCGCTGTGCCTATTAGGTCACATTTATTAATGTATAGCCTTTATTTTTTATTTTCTAGTTACACTGTTTCAAAACATGTGAACACATGTATGCATATCAATAATATTTAACTACCGTATGCATGGTATGCAAGTCTAGACCTATTTTATCTCATCTACACCAATTTCTCTGAGACTACAAACCTATCTCAATTCTTCATCATACACAATATAGGCTACTGTAGGCCTATTATTATTCATGCATTAGACCCAGTTGAATCATTGATCATTTGCATTTGCTCATTGAGCGATCATATGACCACATGAGAGTGTGTAATCTTTTTTCATAATAAAGGTAACACTTAGAGAAACTTAGATTTCTGCAGACGTGTAAGCATCAGTATAGATGTTACTGGGTCAGAGTAAATGAAGATGGAACACAGCATAAATGAAAGGTTTCATTTCCACCTAACAAAACTGTACAGTATTGGAGTGAATATCCCCTTTGGAATTATGCAGTTGCAGCCCAATAGCACAACATCTGAACATTACCTGTGTTAAGACTGATGCTAATAAAGTGAAGCAGAGCAAAGTTAGAGAAGTTTTAGTAGAGGCATGTTCAGGCGGAATCTATTTGTATTTATCTCAAATGTAACGTAAATCTAATGTGTGTTACTTTAATGTGAGTAATGATCTCAGCTAACCTGAGCAATAAACATCAATATCTCGGGAACCCATTGGTTGATTTGGATAGTTCACCCCTGTATTGAAAGGTCACAACCTCTTGCAAGTAGTTCCTTTGGGTAAATCTGTGTCAATACTACGATTCAACCACTAGATGGAGACATAGGCCGTGTGATTGCATGGAAAGCTAGGAGGTAGCCCAGCTGCAATGTCTTCCCCATGCCCTGCAAATGAATACAGAATGGCTGTAATAGACTCAAAATGATCCACTACTAGTGGTTTTATGCGACCAGACACAACTTTTGATTACAATAGCAGCAAAGGTAAGACACAATAGCTGGCTTACTTGATTTGTCTTGAGATATTATGAAATGGGATTTAGGAGAGAAGATGAGCACTTGTCATTAACATGTTGTATGTTTACTTTACACTTGATTGGCATTGAATCAGCTGCTTAGCTGTCAAATGTTACGGTAATATTAATAACTTTGTTATAATATTATTAAACATTACCTTTTAGCTCTAAGTTAGCGTAGCTAACATTAGAACAATGTTTTCTGGTTATAACTTCTCTGTTTAGCTAACAGATCAATGCTGTTGAGAGCTAGCAATCAGCACTAACTTATAACTCAGGTGGTTTATTACTTGGTAGCTTTTTGTAGTTTTAGTTGAGTCATGTAAAAAATAAATCTCTCATCTACTCTATACTGATGTGTGCAAAGTGATGCCAGCCTATCTATGTGAGTAACCCTCTTCATATTCCATCATTTGATTCTATGTGAAAATCAAGAGTATTGATTAGTGCAGATTTGTGTATGTAAAAAACAGGAATGTGGAGGACTAATGTCATGAATGTCACTTTCTTGGCTTTTATGGCAGAAAACTCAGAAATAAAACCTGTTATTCAGCATTTCAGCCCATGCATTATGTCTTTGGATAATAATTTGTTCAGATAGTTTTTAACTAGCTTTGACTTTGAAAACTTTTACTCCAATCACAGTCAATATCACAGTCACTGGGATAGTCTGAACTTAATGAATTCCTCTTTATTTTGATGTGTTTTTCCTTCTCTCAGCTCCTGACTCATGGTAGGACAATCGATTTGTGCTCTTAGTTAGCACTTATGTAATGATAAAATAGTGAAAAAGAATTCATCAGAGTAAATGGATAGATTTTTCAGTTTAACCTTGATGATACATGATGGAGTTAGTAGTTAGTAGTAGCTCTGTATGGACTGCACCATTTACATCTTCTGGTAGTCCTATTAATTTATTTGTTCTCATGTCTTTCTTGAAAATGACACCTCAAAAACCAACATGACTACACTATGATTGAATTAAGGAAATTAAAATAATGTATGTGAACAGAGCCAGGAATCCATTTCTTATTAAGTTATTAATCAAAGCTGAGGAAACAGAGGGAACGAGGGATAAAAAAAGAGTCAACTCCTCCCATCTCATTAATTTTTCAGTGTGTTCTCTCTCAGCTTGTGCTTATTAAAGTCACATTAGTGTTTACATTACTGAACAACATGTTTTGTAAGTCAACATCTTGGCTTCACACAGACAACATTCATTTTCAGGGGCTCTTTATGCGGAAGAAATGTAGTCTATTCCACAGTTTGGTTTCTCTGTTTATTTGCTCTATAGGACACCTTCATCTACAGGGATGCAGCCCTTTAACTGTAGCTTTGATTTATCCCAATATCCACAGTTACATTAAGGTAGAAGATGCTCCTTAGATGCACAGTGGAAGTCACACATAAAGACTCAACTACTGCAGCTACACGACAAAGGAAAATTGTATAAGCTTAACTTCACACAAATGTCATCTGAAGCAATGCAAGCAACAACCAGAGGAGAACAAACTCATTTGGATTCATGTGGAAACAGGAGCACAGAGATGTTTACTACTCCACTCCAATGTGTGAAAGAACTTGAAATGAAAAAACTAAATGAAACAACAAAGAACAAATTGGAGAAACAGCTGATCATTCAGGGTCTCCAGCTTCCCAGTTTTCCACCACCTCTCTTAAAAAATCAAGAATGACATGGAAACAAATCACTGACATTGTTGGTTCAATACCACAGCAAATACATCAGAAAACCACTGTCTGTATGTGAACGCAGTGTAAGCCCTGGTAACTGCTCCTAGGACGACAGTGGATACCAGACTCTTTCGAGACAAGATAACTTCTCATGTTAAAATATAAACCAAGATCTACTGTTCAGAATTACAAGAGATAAAAGCTCAGAAAGGTGTTCAAATGCTAAATAATGCCACCCTGACCAAGAATATGCTTATGGATACTACTGTTTTGTCGAATGGAAACTAATGCACAGCATGATGTGAAAGACACTTATACCTCCAGACTAGAGGACTGCGAATGTGACAGACTGCTGTATGTAGAAGAAGTGGATCTCACTGAACAGGTCATAACAGTCTTTTTCAGGTTTGAGGTTTTCCATCCAACAGGATGGCATGGTGAAAGGTGCTTACCTTGATGATGTTCTGAAGGTGTGTAGGATATACTCCAAAATGCTGACACATACAGCGGATACACACATGATGCAGAAGGTATAATTTGAGTTTGAGAGCTATAGCCTACTTATTGTGGCTGTTTTTTCTGTCATCATTCCTCCCTGCAACATTTAAAACTCATCCACTACACCAAGTTATAGTGAAAAACAGCAGTCTACATTACTCTCTTGACAATGCAATGCATTTCCTGCTGTTGTTTCACAATAAAAAGCTCTGTGATTCACCAATGGAAAAAGCTTTCAATGTGAAACCAGAGCAGCAGGAAGTGATTGCTTAAATTAAGCAATTTCACGATCAGCTTGGAACCCACTCAGATTGATTGCAGTTGTGTGACCTCTGCCCTAAAATATAAGTGTTGGACAGAATGAATGTCCATGGCAATTCAGTTATTAGTCACCTTGTGTATAAAGTTGGTAGCTTGGTCTAAAAAGAAAAGGTCATGTATGTCTCAAAATGGACAGAGATGTTTTAATTTCACGTCCATCTAGATGTAGATATTTAGATATTAATGATCAGCAGATAAGGACCATAAATATCCACAGCAAATGTCAAGGAATTCAGCTATTTTCAAGTTACTTTTCATGGAACAAATGGTCAAGTGCTGGTCTGGCCTGACAGTGATGCTAGATGAAACACTGACCAACCGAAATCATTAGGAATCATCTGTGGTGTAATTTCTAAAGACTTGTGATGTGCTGAAGAAGAACAAAAATTGTATTGCAGAATGATTTTAATGTGATACTGTATGATGAAGCCTGAAGTAAGGTTAAAACAATGTTATAACACTGGATCAATTATATTTCATGTATACCTCACAAGATGTTTTGATTTAGTGTGAAGACACTTATTATGAAGTTGACAATCTCACTCAGTGCACTTGTTGAAATTTGAAGTGTGTGTATTAAACTTTAACATTTTTTAAAAATATCTTTAGGAGGATATGACGAAATTGTAGGGAGGCTCCAGACTAGGGGCAGAAACCAATACCAACCTCCAGAAGCTAGTAGCTCTATCCAAGATGAAGAAGTACGCCGACAACCACAGAAATTAAGTCACACATCCGAAGAGGAGCTGGAGAGACGCAGAAGGGCGCTGGAGATAGAGCATGAGAAAGATAGAGAGCTGACATAATCTGGCAGTAATGCCCAATGCTGCACAATGGAAGAACTGCCACGCTCCCCCACGCGAACAGTGAGCCTGCAGCTAAGAGGGACTGTACGGGCAAGCTACTAATAGAGGAGAAAATAGGAGATACACACTTGCATGCTCGCGTGCATACACACATACACACACACAGCAACGAGACAGCTGAACAAAGTAGAGGATAGCATTTGACACACTCACATTTGATAAGCAGGAGGAAAGTCCGGGAAGGTCACACATACACACACATCGACATGCTCACACGTACTTGAAAGGAGAGAGAGCAGGCTGCAGAGGGAGTGACAGTGAATAAAAGAATAAAAACATAGTATAAAGCAAATCATTTATAATAACAATAAACATAATAATAATAATAATAATAATAAAGATAATAACATAGAATAAAAGACGTAAAATAAATAAAATAAAAAGGTAAATATAACTTAAAGAAGTAAAAAAAATATTATTATAATAATAATAAAAGAAAATAATCAGCAAAATAAGGATAAAGAATATAAATAAAGAATAAGAAGTTAATGGAGGATAGTGATAGTGAAGATGAAATACTAGATCCTAGTCATTTCATGCAAACAGGGGATATAGAAACAAAAGGTATCAGGACACACTTTTGGCTGGAAAGAATATATCGAGATAACACAGGAACTGAACACTGGCAGACAGAATCAGAAGATTCTAGGTTCGACTCCTGGCTGGCTCGCCACGTTTGTTGTGTCAAATTCCTAGGGTCTCAGTTTGAAGAAGTTTAGAATATCCCAAAACCAAATCAAGAAAAACTTCTCTTTGGTGTCAAAAAATCCTCAGGAGTCATCTCAGATACACATTGTGTGTTGTGATATGCTCTCCTTTTCTTGCCTGGCAATAAAAGAACAGTTTTTGCTGCTCTGATCTCTGACTCCTGAGGATTTTTTGACACCAAAGAGAAGTTTTTCCTGATTTGGTTTTGGGATATTCTAAACTTCTTCAAACTGAGACCCTAAGAATTTGACACAACACATCCTCAAGACCACAAATATCTATAGCAGATCTCTATGAAATTTTAGTTCACATTGTGAGCTGACCTTTCAACACATATTGTTTACTGTGTTTTTCTTCCCCATTTTTCTATCAACACATTTTGCACGCCTTCCATTTCCAGTGGGGCACCACATGGCATAATTGCTTGGCATTTTACTGTAAAGAGGAACTGATCATTTTCAGATCAAGAACAGTGTTTTGGGGAGGTGAGAGAAGAGAGGAAGATATGAGAGAGAAGACAAGGAGGCAGTGACAGTAGAGTTGATGATAAGGAAAAGGTGACATCAGCGAGGCACAGGCATAAAGATACGATCACTCAGTTGTTATTCTTTCCAAAAATAATGATGACCTTAATTATAGTATCAGAGATGTTCCCAGAAATCTAATATTCAGCAAAGCACAATGTCTATGTATGTATCATAGACTGTAAAAAAATAATGGATGTAGCCACCGTGACATCACCCATTGGTTTGTGGACTCCGTTTAGAAGCCTTGAGTTTGCATTTTGACCATCGCCATCTTGAATTTTTGGAACCAGAAGTGACCATATTTGGACAAGAGGGTGGAGCTAACCCTAACACAAGCTGCTAGCTTGGTTAGCACGGTATATATATCTATGTTAGTCTATGGTGATAATGCTAATGCTAATTTTTGCTAGTGAAAAACGCCCCCCCCCCCACCACCATACCCGAGTAAAAAAGTGGGCTCCCCTGAAAGAGAGAGAGAGAGTTCATTTCAAGTGTTATATCCCATTTCAAAACTATTACTACTCCATTCTGTAAATAGATTTTCAATTTTCAATTTAATTTTAATATTACTTTGTTATATTATTATTAATATTACCTTACGTTTGCTTATTTTTATTCTTCTGTGTAGCGATATTTGGGAGCAAATGACAAGACACATTCTTTGTATGCTTGCATTGGCTAATAAAACAGATTCTGATTGAATGGGTTATGTCATGCTGACATAAAATCCCAAAACCAAGAATCATAAACATACAAAACATCTCCAGGGTTGTGTAAATAGTAGCCTATGCATGAATGAGAATGGGTTGGTTTTTCAGCCCTAACCCTAACTCTAACCCTAACCCTAACACAAGCACTTCAGGCCTTCCTCCAAGCCTGTAGTAATGCCCTAGATTGTCAGCAGTATTGTAATCTCTGAAGGTGACTCTTTTTGGTCACTATTTCCACTAAAAAAGAAAAACAAACAAACAAACAAACAAACAAACAAAAAAGCTTAATTTTATATATTGGATCTTCAAAGTACTCTGAAACTAGGCCTGGGATGGATTGTGTCCATTGACTGTATATAAATATGGATGACATGACAGCTCCCCAAAAGTGAAGCCAAAACATCTCGAACGCCCCCTGGTGGCTGGCTGCAGTACTGGTCAGAAATCCCCGCCCCCTCCATGTTATCCAATGGGACATGAGCCAAACTAAAAAATCAAAGTACACATAAAATACATTTTTCCCAAAGATGCTTTCTGTGATTTTAGGTAGTCCTTATCATGCTGATGTATGTCCAAGTGCTCATTTTTCTGATCAGTTTGTATTTAATTAGTTGTTGTAGGTGTTCCAGTTTGCAAAGTAGGGTTCTAAATAAAGTCGTAATAAGATATATCTACTGAATATATCAAATATCTAGTACAGCTGAACTATTAATTACACTGCATCCAGATGATCTATGTTAAGAAAAAGTAAATACATTGGTATATTTCAGATATTTTAGCCAAAACAGGAATGCCATCAGAATTAAAACTGATGACCTTGACATTAACCTATCGTATTGCTGAGTTATCAAGGACACTTTTGTGTTTTTTTTGAGAAATGTTAAAGATATCATTAAAAGAAATCCCTAACACAGTGACAGTGAGGAAAATACTTCCAGGCGGGTCCTCCAGTCATCTAATTGCAAAGCTTCAAATTCTGGATTTCAAATTCAGGTGCATAGTAGATTGGGTGGAATAACAGTGCCTGCAGATGTGCTCCATTGAATGGACTTGTTTTGCAACCTCTACAACCTCGGTTAGAGGATTGTACAACTCAATGTCGGAGCAGTTGCTCTGAGCATCTAATAATGACGCGAGTGGGTTAACATTGGAGTTAGCTGAAAGTCCAGTGTGTCTCTTACAGATGCTAAAGGGTGCCTTGTGCGTCGGTATCAGACGTCGAGGGGTGTGACAAAGCATCAGTATTTGACACCCTGGGAATGAGAATGGGTTGGTATTGATGTGCCAGGTAATTAAAAACACCAGCATTGGCACACACAAATGCACGTGCAGACACACACATAGCACAGACATTGATTTTGGGTCTAAGGTAAACAGGCAGGACCTCTATCCATATAAACCTTTCCTGCTGTTTAAATTATTGACCTGCCACCTTTTTCGCACTCACACTCACACACACACATTCAATGAGAGACACACTCCTCCCACCTCACATTGATGTAGCTGTTTTGGTCAATATATTAGAATGCTAAAGGCCTAAAGAGACAAGAACCGCGCAATCAGCCACAAATACACATGCACAATCTCTCGTACACACACAGAAACACACACATGTACAGTAGTGTTCTCTATGTCATTTTCCTTGCAGACCATTGAGCAGTATACCACTTTCTGGAATGTGGGAGATGAGAAAGGTAGGAGTGGAGAAAGAGGAAGGAGGCACTGGATGGAGACAGAGTTGACAAAATATAAAAGCAGAAGAAGATAAAGAAAAGGGGGGTGGTGTACATGTATATGTATATGTATATACATATACATATACAGTACTGTGCAAATGTTTTAGGCACTATCATTTTTTTAGATTTGCATCCATAATGCAATACCATCAGGCAGGTATTTGATCAGCCTCAAATTAATTCTGCAGCATCATAGTGACCCCAAACATACAGACAGAGTCATAATAGAACTGTCTTCAGTGATAAGAAGAACAAGGAGTCCTGCAACAGATATATATATATATATATATATATATATATATATATATATATATGTGTGTGTGTGTGTGTGTGTGTGTGTGTGTGTGTATATGTATATATATGTATGTATGTATGTATATGTATACGCACACAAAATCTGTAGCTGCAGCAAAGAACAGACAAATTGTTGACGAATTGTTGGGGAACACTGAATTTTTTGACACAAATTACCAGCAAAAGGTAGCTTCAGTTAACAATGCTGATTTGTTCATATAGGCAATCCAGTTTCAAGTCAGATTCACCACGTTTGTGAGATATGACTTAACATGAATTAACATAATGAACGCCCCAAACTGGCTACCTGTTCTGCTCTCTTTGCTGGCAAGTTTCAATCCCATCTTTTTTTCTAGTAAAAAGATGAATTTCACACTGTGATGCTTCAAGTCCTGTTGTCAAAAATCAGCAGACAAAAACCTCACAAATGCAGTGTCAGTAGGAGTATTGGGGGACCTATAACAATCAGAGCAGAGCTGTACTGTGAAGGAAAAAGAGGGAGTAGGTGGGCATGAAGTTAGCTGCTAAAATGTCATGAAGCAAAGCACTCCATGGGATGTGACAGTCAAGGAAATGGATGAAAAAAAATATTATTGGTATATTTCTTTCTTTACACACAGCTCTGGTTCCAGTAAATTGTAAATTGTGTTTAAACGAGTGTGTATGTGTGTGTGTGTGTGTAGGGTCTGCAGACAGGAACCAAGGAGCTGCAGGAGATGGGGATGAAGTTCTGCCACAGTCTGCTGTCTTTAACCAAAGATGTGAAGGCCCTGTACAGCAGGATACTCACCAACCACATCAACCTGGACCACAAGTCACACAAGTAAGAAACCATTCTCTGTGTCTCTGTGTGTGCCTGTGCTTTCTCGTATTTCTTTTATATTAATCTCTTTATTGAAGAGTATAGGTTCAACAGACATTCTTATGGTCGAATCACATAACCCTGTGTCTTGACATTCTATTGTGATTAAGAAACAGTTCAACATATTATATAGGGAAAATATAATTCCAATATTCCCCTGCTTTTATTTGTTTTCCAATTCCCCCACAGTCCACTACCTCCCCTCCACCCACCCTCATAAGAGGAAAGCTTTAGAAAAGTGAACCTGATGCAGAACCTCCAGCCCTCATCAGTGAAGTCAACGCCCTGCTCATGCTCCCATGCAGCCCTTGTTTACTTATAGAATACTTATCGAGTGACAAAAGCTTACCGTAGGTCTTGGAGATCAGCAACCTCTGTTTAGGATTCAGATCAAGGAGACAGGGTTGCTTAGGGGGCACAGAGGGGTAGCTTGAAAAAAGGGAAATTGCACAATGTCAGACTTGAAAGTAGTGGAATAGGCAGGATGCTGGTAATCTAAATTCAGTGAATAACTCTGCATAGCTATGACAGACACCATCTTTTATAGTAGATAGATATAGATATTGAAAGCCATGCCTTTGGTGTACCATTGCAGAAAAGTAGCATCTGTACTCGATGAGGGAAATAAAGCTCCTAGGAGCTTTTTTGTCCCATAAGTAGACTGATAAAACATTATCTATAGTTTTGAAAGATTTTTTTGGAATTTGGGTACATTTTGGGTAAAATATTAATCCTTCCAATCACTGATAACAGTAGGCTTCTTCATCTCTGAACATTTTTTTACCTATTTCACCAGGTGGGAAATGTTAGCAGGAAAAAGAGAGGACAAAGTTTGTGTTATATTGATCCCTAGATATCTAAACCTAGTGGAGCTAATTTGGAAGGGAGTGTCGGGTTGCACATACCTGTTTTCCTACTGACAGAGCCTCAAGACCAAACCAAGACCAGAATGCACTGCAGCTCGCAGATCAATTCCAGTCCTCTTCACTAAATGATTTGAATCAGCCAATATCATGGAGCATGTTGGAATTGTTCTTTATCCATTTTTTCTACCTTATATACTGTTGATGTTAGTACACCATCTTCTAAGGAGATGTCAAAAGGCATTCTGGGAAATTGCTAACTGAAGTGGCCATAAATGCAACAGGCTAAAGTTGGTACACCACAATCACAACATTTTTATAGGAAACTTCTGGAATGCTTGAACATCATACATCAGGGATACCTGTGTGAGATTCCCAACTATTTCTTCCAGCTCACTGTCAATGTTTTAAAACTTAACTGTACAGGTGGCTTCAGAAGCCTGTGAGCCTAAAACTGCATTTGAATATGACACAAAGCCTTGTGCCTTCCTTACGACCTCAGCACTCAGATTGGCTAGATTTGATCAAAGTCAGTGTTTATTCACCAACAGACAGCTAGCTAACATTGCTCTCTGACTGAAGTGTATTAGTATGATTGTGTGTGTGTGTGTGTGTGTGTGTGTGTGTGTGTGTGTGTGTGTGTGTGTGTGTGTATGTGTGTGTGTGTGTGTGTGTGTGTGTGTGTGTGTGTGTGTGTGTGAGAGAGAGAGAGAGAGAGAGAGAGGGAGAAGGATCAGACAATGATTTTGGGACCTCCAGTTGGTTCTCATATTTCCTTCTCTTCTCTTTTTGCTTTTGAAATGATGAGACATACAACTCAAGATAACTTGATGTTTAGCCATGCTAGCAGCATGACTCTCTGCATGACATTCTGTATGTTAGTCCAACACTTTGGTCCAGACTGAAATATCTCAACAACAGAGGAATGGATTGCCATGAATTTTGCTACAGATATCCATGATATCCAGAGGATGATCCCAATGACTTTAGTGACCCCCTGACTTTTCCTCTAGTCCCACCATGAGGTTGACATTCGATGTTCAGTGAGTCAAATGTATAAATCTTTACCCTAGTTTGTGCCATGTCCATACACCTACACCTTTTTTTATATTTCCATTAAGTTTGCATGTATTTGTGCCATGTTACATGAGTTAAATTGGCACCTTAAGACTACTGTAATTAAAGCCCCACCCGCACAGTGAAATGCAAATTTTGGATTAAAGGGTGCTGCTGGACACTATAAATGAAGGGACACTCCCCTGTAAGTGTTAAACGTGCAACAGTCAGCAACTGACCATCATATACTTATGTTGTAGAAAAAGATGAAAAACATTGCTAAGATGGTAAAGAGCTGTTGTGCAATCAACTGAACAAATCTGAATCTGAATCAGAGGGAAAACAGGCAAACATTTTTGTGTAATCACTAACTAAGCATTATCACATGTAATAAACGTTGAATTCAAATGCCCTTGTGGACACATGTACTGTGATGTGTCTGAAGTGCTCACTATCATCAGGTCAGGTATGTAAAGGTGCTGGGCTGCAAGGGGATAACAATGTGCGAGATATAGAGAGATGAGATATAAATGAGATGGGACTTCAGGTTCAGTTGTTGTCATGGATATGACCAATGCAAGATCTTCACCCTCTAATATAATATTTTCTTTTCCTTTTTTTGTCTGAACAATTTTGTGCAAAAACTATTAAAAATCAATTGTACACTGTACAATTCAGTGTCAGGGGCTCAGGGTTATATTGCCTTAAATTAAACTACTATAGACCTGGTTTTCTTTTTTTTTTTAAAAGGTTAGAAAAAAAAGAAAATTTTAAAATTTCTTTTATTTTGAAGGCAAGAGATACACACACACTATGTCTAATGTGGCTGTACATGTACTGTTAAAATGTACCAAATTTCACCATCCACAGATCACTGACAGCTCATCATACTGATCAGTGTTGTTTCTGATAATCTTTTCTTTTTCATGTCTGCTCTACCCAAAACTGGATTACCAAGTGGGCAACTGCCTTTGGGATCCCAGATCCTGAGGGGCTTTAAAGGCCCCAAATTCACTGTATGGTAGTTATTTTGAGGTAATGTGATCAATGTACAGTAATATGCACCCCTGCAGCACAAAATAAACTGAAATGATAGCGACTTTACCTGATCTTGAAGCCCTGTGTTGCAGAGGGGTTCTGTGTTAAATAGATTTTTAACAACTTTATTATTTTAGTAGACATTGTGCGTACATGGAATATATTCATAAATTTGTATATATTGATTGAATACAAACTAACTGACACACAGCACACATGTCTAACTCCAGGGTAGGAGTACTGGTTGGTGTCTGGGGTTCTGGGTAAAATAGAATGAAGCTGCCATGTGTATTCTGGCAAGTGCATAAGCTCAACAGGATACATGTGCATTGTTCTTGACAGGTTGTTCGGGCCCTGGTTCTACCAGCTTTCCAATGCCTTTGGTATTGGGTATGAAAAACTGATGTTAGTGCATACCACTTTATAACAACTTAAATCTGCAATGCAGAGCTTTTACATATAAATGAATGTCCATTACATTCAAGCTCTTGCCAAACAAGTTCACACAATGCTGATTAAGCCTATCACTGCCAGATAAATCTCTGTATTTAACAGTATATGGAATTTTTAAATTTCATGTTGGGCACGACATTCCTGTGCTGGCTGTTTGGCTGTTAATCGTGCAGCTCTTCTAGACAAATGGATCAAATTCTGTTAGTGAAACGAATCATTTCACGGGAGTTGTGTGATGTTCAAAACAATTTATCCACCAGCTGCAACAGTAGGTTTATGGCCAGTGGTGTACGGGTATACAGGGACAAATCCTGGTGGGCTGGTGAACCATCAGAAAATTACATTTTTGGGCCGGTGGACCTTCAAAACATATTCGTTTTTACCGGCCCTCTCTGTGTGTCTGTCATTTGGGGTGCACATGAGAGCATGCTGCATGCCTGTGTCAGGCAATCACAGCTGAGCGCCCCCTTTACTCTCACTGCCAGAAGGGGGAGATAATAGTCCTGCACTCCAGCTTTAAGATACAACATGATATTTTTCACATCATGTGAAAGGTCTTTCTTGGCCCTTGAAATAGAGAACATCTCACCAACAAAGGAACAATGCTCTGAATGAAGAATAATTTTCTCATCTTTACAGTGTATGTGTGTGTGTGTATGTGTGTAGCATGAGACGTGAACACTGGCATTTGATCCACACACATGCACACTTCAGTTCAGATATGCTGTGCTGTGGATCCCTTACCACACTGATTGATGTGTGCATCTAAAGTAGAGCTGAATGGCTTCTATTGATTTTCAGATGCCCGTTCAATATCCCCAGTGAGCACTGACAGCACAAGTGGGGAGGTCTCCTCACCTGAATACAATGCACATCTGTAGTGTATGTGTTGTTTAAATTCATCTAATTCTCTCAGTACTTTTCTTTGTTTTTCCCACTATTCTCTTTTTATCCGTTCACTCTCCTCTAATGTCATTTGTCTTTCATTCATCCTTTCTTCTTCTCCCTTCCTTTTTTCTCACATTCTTTTGACATTTTGAAAAGTGGTTACCTGACAGAGTAGTAATCTGAAAGTAGTAATCTGACAGATAACCACTTTTCATTGTTTGTCTTCTTTTGTCATTGTCTCTGTTTTTGTATTTTCAGATATTTTGTCTATCCTTCATTCATGTCTATCCTTCTTCTCGCCAGTCTCTGTCCTCTTTCAACACATTACTTTTTGTAGGTTTGTTGCATGCTTGTCAGCACAGTTAAGCTGTATTATTCATAAAATGTCATCCACCATTTAAATGTGAATGAAATAATATCCATCACTGATTTATGTCATTTTCATATAATTACATGCTATGCTTGAAGCATTTATTGCCTGTGACATTGATGTGTGACTGCCTACCTCTCCCTGTGTAGTACTCTCTCTAACTCTACCTCTCTGTGTAGTGGTGGACTGAGGGGCAGAGGCGAAAAAAAAAAAAAATAGGGCACCTGATACATTCATGGGCCCCATCAGCACAGTGCATGTTTAGTAAAAAGGCTCCATCCCCAATTAAGATTAACATTTTATAGTGTTACTCAGAATATAAGGAAAACAAGACCTTTGTATTAAAAAGGATTTACTTTTTAAACATTTATTTTGCAAACATCTCTGTAATAAAGTACAGGGAATGGGTAATGTTTTAAATATTTATTTCTCAAACACATCTGTAGTAAAAACATGCAGGAGACTACTGTACGCTTCCCGTTTCAACCAGACATTTTTAAAAAAAAATCCCTAAATACTGTTAGGGAACAACTAATTTGTGCATTTAATACTGTATGTTTATTTCATTCCCTCAGTTTAGTAACCTGAAATATTAAGTTAATTCTCTTGAACTAATACCAGTATTTTGTACCACAGTTACTGTCATGTAGCCCATGTTCTTTGCAGAACCTTTAAAATGAGTTTTAATGAACTGGATCACATTCACACTATCATTATATTTTCACATTTAAAAAATCCCATAGGATATGTCTAACAGAAGTCAAATATAAAATATATTCATACTACATGCATCTCCAACAATGTTTTTAAATTAAGCTGGCCAAAACAGTCATGAACTAAATTAATTATGATGGAATTATGTAACTTTTGGGCCAGAGTGAGTAATACAAGGTTACAGTTGAAACTGCTTATAGTGACCACAGTTACAGTAATCAACTGCTTATATGGATCAAAAAGCTTGGGACATAATCATTCCTATACAAATGCTGTTTAAATAATTCGTTTATAGTAATCAAGTAGTCTGCTTACAATGCTCATTTTGGGTCTTGTCCAGCAGTCTCCGGCTCCAGGAGTGCAGTTTATCTTGCCAGTTAAGTAGTTCGCTGATCAGGCTCTCAATGATTAGGAGCTCTGCCCTGAGCCTGGACAACTCAGGACAACTCTGTCACCATATCTACGCAGTCTGTCAAGTGGATAACCCACGACTGTGCTTGAGACACTGCCTTGGATTTCTGACAACCAGCAGATGTAATCCAGCAATTACAGGAGGTAAGCCATTAGCTCTGTTTAGCCGTCAGCTCCGCCAGCCGTGCTGTGGTGTCTGCATGGAGGCTGTCAGCAGCTCAAACTGCAGGGATCAGGCCCAGCAAGTAATGTCGAACTGTAGATCAGTTAAAAAGACTTAAAAACCAGCATTCATTTCCTATATTCAGTGAGGAAACTTTTAAAATATCATAAATTATGATCAGAGTTTAGCGGGAGACCAGATCACTGCCCTATTTGGCGCAACGGAAGTCGGAGACCTGTACTGTATTTTGAAACAGTCAATAAAATTCAGTAGATGTTTCATTACTTTATATTCATGTAATAAATATACAGATGTCAGTCAGATCAGATGATAATCTGATGAGAAATGAAGTTAAATTTGGTTATAATACTCATCCGCTTATAGTGATCAATTTGAGATGGACAGACATGATCACTATAAGTACAAACTTTGTAACAAACCCTGTGTGCAGAGCCAAACCAACAATGACTGTACCCTACTAACAAGTACTGTCTAATATATCTTATTCCTCTGTGCCACAGAACTCCATTATTGTGCAAAAACTATAAAAAAAAAAAAAAACACATAAATGAGCCACACTGTTGCACTGGGTGACATGTTCCTTCATTACCATGGACACACACACACTGTAGTTTATTTTGACTCAATCCCACACACACCATCCTGCTGCCAGAAATACTCACTAGAACACCAAATGTGGATTCATCCCACACTGAAAAAAGTCCCCAATAAATGCACTCTTTCTTCTTGTTTGAGTAACATCTGTTAAAAAGATAGTCATTTGTATATTGTATACACATTTGTGTCATGACAGGTGCTCCACAGTAATTCTTCATGTCATTGTTTTGTGTGGCTCTGCCTCTGTAGTGTGTATTTAGACAATGATTTTCATTCAATTTCAAATTGAAATTGCATTTTGTAAAACCTGTATTTTAGGGTTGAAATATTTTTACATAATAATAATAATAATAATAATAATAATAGCAATAATAATTCTTCTTCTTCTTATTATTATTATTATTATTATCATTATCATTGTTGTTGTTGTTATTATTATTTGCTAAATGTATTTGTATTGACTGTACAGTTTTAAGACCGTATACTGTCATTTTTATAATTATTTAGCTTCATAGTGCTGTGACACCCAGTAGCATCAGCAGGCAACTGATATGTTGTAGTGTTGTCTCTCCAGTCTTTGCTTATTAAGTCTACTGTATCTGTCTGAGTTGGTTTGTGTGAGCTACAGTCACAGCTACAGATACAGATTTTGGTAACACTTTCTATGACACCCATGTCTAAAATGCATTATAAACATACTTATACTGCTTTATAATTTGCTTATAGCACTGTATAATTATTGTTATAAGCACTCATAAATAATTATAATGCTTTATAACAATAATCATAACACATTGTAAAGCATTTTATAATGACTTATAAGATCAAGTATCATAATACTACATAATTGTGGGTCACTCACTGACATTTTTTTTCGGATTGCGCCTGCTAATAGCACTGTGAATTACACAGCATTTGCACCTGCAATCTGCCCCGTTTTCAGGTCCTATTCACGAAAGATTTTGCACTAATGATATGCTGGCACAAACACGCCCATAAAGTTTTGGAGAGAGACACAGAGAAGCATAACAACAACAACAATAACCGTAACAACAATAATAGTAATAGATATATGACTTGTAATAATAATAGCAATAATAGCAGTAGCAATAATGGAGGCAGAACATCCACAGGACCATGCCACAGTCCCCACGGCCATGGCCCACTATTCAGCCACTGGAAGTTCCTGTGAGACGAGAAAGCACAAAAACTCCGGGTGTCTGCCCCCTGGACTGAATCTGGAAGATGGTTCTATAGGAGAGGAGCCTGATAGCTGAAGGCTCTGCCTGCCATTCTACTTTTGGAGACTTTAGGAACCACAAGTAAGCCTGCATTCCAGGAGCGCAGTGTTCTAGTGGGATAATAGGGTACTATGAGCTCTTTAAGATATGATGGTGCCTGACCATTAAGAGCTTTGTAAGTGAGGAGAAGTATTTTAAATTATACTCTGGATTTTACAGGAAGCCAATGAAGCGAAGCTAAAATAGGAGAAAATATGATCTCTTTTTCTAGTTTTTGTCAGTACACGTGCAGCTGCATTCTGGACCAGCTGGAGAGTCTTTAGAGACTTGTTAGGGCAGCCTGATAATAAAGAATTGCAGTAATCCAACCTAGAAGTAACAAATGCATGGACTAGTTTTTCTGCATCTTTTTGAGACAGGACGTGCCTGATTTTTGCAATATTACGTAAGTGAAAAAAGGCAGTCCTTGAAATTTGTTTTATGTGGGAGTTAAAGGACATATCCTGATCAAAGATTCCTTAAGATGGTGGTGTTGGAGGCCAGGGTAATGCCATCCAGAGTAGCTATATCATTAGATAATATATTTCTAAGGTGTTTAGGGCCAAGCACAATAACTTCAGTTTTATCTGAGTTTAGTAGCAGAAAATTGCAGGTCATCCAGGTCTTTATGTCCTTAAGGCATGCTTGAAGTTTAGTTAACTGATTTAATTCATCTAGCTTCATTAAAAAAAATAATTGGGTATCATCAACATAACAATGAAAATTTATGGGGTGTTTCCGAATAATATAACCTAAGGAAGCATGTATAAATCGAACAGTATTGGTCCAAGCACAGAATCTTGTGGAACTCCATGTCTAACTTTTGTGTGGAGGATTCATCGTTAATATGTACAAACTGAAGTCAATCTGAAAAATAGGATTTAAACCAGCTTAATGCAGTTCCTTTAATGCCAATTAAATATTCCAGTCTCTGTAATAGGATGTGATGGTCAATGGTGTCGAATGCCGCACTAAGATCTAACAAGACAAGTACAGAGAGAAGTCCGTTGTCTGATGCAGTTAGGAGGTCATTTGTAACTTTCACTAGTGCTGTCTCTGTGCTATGATGCTCTCTAAATCCTGACCTCAAACTCCTCAAAATCCTCAAACTATTGTTATGTAGAAAGTCGCATAACTGATTGGCAACTGCTTTCTCAAGGATCTTAGAGAGAAAGGGAAGGTTAGATATAGGTCTATAGTTGGTTAAAATGGCTGAATAGAGAAGTAGGCTTCTTAAGAAGAGGTTTAATTACAGCTACTTGAAAGGACAGTGGTACATAGCCTGTTACTAAAGACAGATTGATCATATCTATTAAAGAAGTGCTAACTAAGGGTAAGACCTCCTTAAGCAGCCTAGATGGTTTAGATGAAGAAATCATTGAAGTTAATTCACGAATGTCAATTGGAGAAAAACAGTCTAAATATATATCAGGTTTTGCAGCTGTTTTCTCAGGTTCCTGAGTTTAAGGGTAAATCAGTCCCTGTTGAGGGCAGGAGGTGATGAATTTTATCTCTAATAGTTAAAATTTTGTCATTAAAGAAGCTCATAAAGTCATTACTACTGAGAGCTATTGGAATACATGGATCAATAGAGTTGTGACTCTTTATCAGCCTGGCCAAAGTGCTGAAAAGGAACCTGGCGCTGTTTTTGTTCTCCTCTATTAATGATGAGTAATAGGCCGCTCTGGCATTACAGAGGGCCTTCCTATATGTTTTAAGACTATCTTGCCAGACTAAACGAGATTCTTATAGTTTGGTGGAACACTATATACTTTCAAAATTTTGCAATGTTTGCTTTAATTTGCGGGTTTGGGAGTTATACCATGGAGCTAGCTTCTTATGTTTTATTATCTTCCTTTTTAAAGGGGTGATGGAGTTGAGTGTTTTTCGCAAAGAGCCTGCAGCACATCAACAAGATTATCAGTTTCGGAGGGACTAAAGTTACCATAAGACTCCTTTGTAGTATTGACACATGGCATTGAATTTAATACTGATGGGATCGCTTCCTTAAATTTAGCTACAGCACTATCAGAAAGACATCTAGTGAAGACATTTTTGTCTAGTGGTGTGTAGTCTAGTAATAGGAATTCAAAAGTTATTAAGTAATGGTCTGATAAAATAGGATTTTCTGGAAAAACTATTAAATGTTCAATTTCAATGCCATAAGTCAGAACAAGGTCAAGGGTGTGGATAAGACAGTGAGCGGGTTTATTTACACTCTAAGAGAAGCCAATTGAGTCTAACAATGAGATAAACACAGTGCTAAGACTATAATTATCAACAACCACATGGATATTAAAGTCACCTACTATAATTACTTTATCTGTACGAAGGACTACGTTTGATAAAAACGATAAAAAATTCAGATAGAAATTCAGAGTACGGGCCAGGAGGGCGGTTCACTATAACAAATAGAATAGGCTGTTTTCCAGGTTGAGTGTGAAAGACTAAGAATAAAGCTTTCAAATGAGTTATAATTAAGTTTAGGTCTAGGGTTGATTATTAAGCCTGAGTTGAAAATGGCTGCAACTCCACCTCCTCGGCTGGTGTCTCGAGGAATGTGAGTATTAATATGACCAGGGGGAGTTGATTCATTTAGGCTAACATATTCTTCATGACACAGCCAGGTTTCAGTAAAACAAAATAAATCAATATGATAATCTGAGATTAGATCGTTTATTAATACGGCTTTAGATGACAGAGATCTAATGTTTAAGAGTCCACATTTAATTCTCCTATTTTGTTGCACTGTTACAGTGGTGGTGTTAATTTTTATTAGATTTTTGTGAATGAATCCTCTTCTGTTTACTTTAGATTTAATTGATTTAAGTGGTCGGGGACAGACACAGTTTCTATGTTTTGGGTGGGTAACTGCTCTAATTGAAGTGCGAAGAAGCGTGTAGGACGGCAGCTCTGCCCTTACTGGTCTCAACTTGTCATGGTTTTGGTCTAATAAACTCAGCCATATTTTTAGATATGAGAGCTGCTCCATCCAAAGTGGGATGTATGCCGTCTCTCCTAATCAGACCAGGTTTCCCCCAGAAAGTCCGCCAATTGTCCATGAAACCCACACCGTTTGCTGGACACCACCTTGACGTGATGACATGCAGCTATACATGTCATCACTGGTCAGATTTGGCAGGGGCCCAGAGAAAACTGACATTGTCTGACATTGTCTTTGCAAATGTACACACCGACTCAACATTAATTTTAGTGACCTCTGATTGGTGTAATCAAGAGTCATTCCCGCCGACATGGATAAAAATCTTACCATATTTACACTTATCCTTAGCCAGCAGTTTTAAATTTGATTCTATGTCGGCCGCTCTGGCCTCAGGAATGCATTTGACTATGGTCGCCAGTGTCGCTAACTTCATGTTTCTCACTATGGAGCTGCCAATAATCAGAGTTGGTTTGTCAGCGGGTGTGTCGCTAAGTGGAGAGAACCTGTTAGAAACGTGAACTGGTTGATGGTGAACCGTGAGCTTCTGCTTAGGGCTTTGCTTCCTTCGGACAGTCACCCAGCCACCCTAGTTTCCAGCTGCTCGGGAAGTACCGGGGGAGTAGGAGCTATGCTAGGTCGGCCCGCACCGGCTACTGGGGGTGGCTAACTATATTAGCTAATGATTTGTTTTCCATTTTGCGGAGCGGAAATGTAAAATGTATTTGGCAAAAGTAGTATGTAAACATAGTTTCTTGGAGACAGGGATACCTCTAGGGATGCTAGCAGTACTTAGTGGTGCTCTGATTGTGCACAGAATCCTGTACTGGTCATAATAGAGCATAACGCAAACATATAAACAACCCCAATCTTAGTTTTTGTCATCTGCAGTCCTCAGCAGAGTCCCAAAATCTTTAAGAAGAATCAAGAAAATTAAGAACAATTCCTCTTCTCCTGCTCCTGTTACTAGCTGAGCTTTCAACCTTTTTCATATTGTGAAAAAAGTATCCACCTGGCCTGCAAGCCAAGCACAAACATTCATTCTTGACCTTGGAAACAGTAGTTTGATGACAAAACAATAAATCATAATACATAGTCCTGTGCATATTCTTTGTGAAATCTAATCTAAATGTTGTACTAGAATCCTGTGTAGCAGAGGATGATCACAGACTGTCAGTGAGATATTGACCAGCTCTGCAGTAAACATGTTATTACCAACTGTAGCAGATGTGTTTCTCAATAAAGCTCAATATATGCCTTATATATTGGTTTCTATCTATGTTTTCTTCTAGTAAGCTGTTTGGCTGTTTAGCCTGATGTGTTGTTTCCCCTGCCTGTAAGGTAATGATGTCATCACAGCTGATTGGTTACTGCTCATGTGGTCACAGTTGATTGGGCACCCTCCGACAACAAAGCTAATAGGATATGAAATGTAAACACCAGTATGGTGTGTGTGTGTGTGTGTGTGTCTGTGTAGAGATACAATAGAAATAAATCTGAAGCAGTACAAGTGCAGATTACAGATAGAAAATAGACCCACATATGTTTTTTTTTAATTAAAAACATGAATCAGTCAGTGCCATCCACCTCCAATATGGATATGATGCAGTTTCATGATTACATGTTTATTGTATATTTAGTTAAACATGCCCTCCAGACATGTTTTAAAACATATAAAAATACTCTAATTGTGTGTGTCTTGTGCCTGATAAGTTTTTTTAATGAAAAAGTTATTATGTTATTAAGATTAATGTTTTTGTTGAAAACACACAACAGACACAAATTATTATTCAATTCAGAATATTTTTACATGTCTTAAAACATGCCTGGAGGGATTCTTTGAGCTTACTGTGACTGTTGAACAGCTGTTTTTTGTGCCAACATCAGTGGCATCAGTTTTCCACGAGGTGGGGCTATGGCCCTAGGTAGCTCTGTTTATTTTGGCTGTGAGCATGCACCATACAGTTTAAAAGTTTAAAAAAGTCAGCACTTAGCAATTGCTTTCACTTTACATTTAACACCACAGTACCACAACGATCCATGTACGTTTTGCCTGCCTTCACGGGGTAAATGATATCTAATAAGGATGCAGCAATTGGGCAGAAAATCGCCCAATCTGGCAACATTTCTTGGGTGTAAAATTTTTGGCATGCGGTGTCAACCAATCAATGGCCACCGGGAAAAGCTAAACGTATTACACATATAAAAGTACACCCTTCGGCACACAAAGACTGTAGGTGCTTTGTCATTAGTCATCACACATTTCTGTAATTATGTATTATTTATGTGAGAGTAACAAATGAAATTTATACACACACACAACACAACAATAACAATAAGATGTGTATTTCACAATTGGAATTGCAGGTGGAGCGACACCACAGCACCCTTAATGGACCACACGTCCCTGCGTGACACTCAAAGTTTGCTCTGATGGAGCACTCGTGTCTGCTGTCTCAGTGTACAGAGTGACATCCTGTAGCATTCTTTATCACAGTCAAGTCTCACCAGCAGGTCATGGAGGGGATACAAGATGTTCCCCAGTTTGTGCAGCATCCTCCTTTCCACAAACAACTGTGGCTCCAATGGCTCAGTGGCTCCAGAGGAGTCCCCAGCACAGAGCCAGCCTTCCTGATCAGTTTGTCCATTTTGTTAGTGTCCCTGGCTCTGATGACGCTGCCCCAGCAGATAGCAGCAAAGAATATTGCACTTGCCACAACAGACTAGTCGAAGATTTGCGAAATGCTGCACACATTAAAGTACCAGTGGTGGAAAGTTACTAATTACATTTACTCAAGTATTGTACTTAAGTACAATTCTGAAGTACTTGTACTTGAGTATTTCCATTTGATTCTACTTTATACTTCCACTCCACTACATTTCAGACGGGGAGGGGCCCGACCTCTAGGTTGGGAACCACTGAACTAAACTAGCTAACTGTATATGAAACTAGCTCCACCTCCAGCAGCTACAACAGTAACATGCTGCTTACACACTGATGCTTCAGTATTACTAATCTAATGATGTCATATATAATAATATATCAGTCAGAGGGACCAAACCACTACTTTTACTGCAATACTACTAACTACAACAAGCTGATAATACTTAATATGTACTTTTACTTAAAGGACTACTTTGCCAATTATAAACTTATCTCTATCCGAATTAGGGATATAATGTGAAAAACAGCAACAGTTGTTTTTAATGTTCTGTGTGTCTTTGGGGCACAGCTGCAAAATCTGTTGTTCTTCCAGCACCAGCACTGTCATTTGACATGTACAGTGACATAGTTGGGGGCAAGGAAGAACTACAGGCTATATCAGTAGTGGTGCATTCAAGGATGGTCAAATGTGGGTTTCCCAAAACACTCAGCCTACTATGTTACACTAGCAATAGGCAAAAGCAGACACTAAAATATCATACTACTAAATACTATAAAATATCAGTATATTTGGAAGAAAAAGTTTCATGATACGAGGACAAATATGTTGTGGAATCAGACACAACACAGTGTGGAGGAGGAAGCGACCACCGGACTGGAGCTATGTTACAGCGGCAGCTGAGAGAGAGGTGCCTTCAGTCGGACAGGTGCCCTGTGCAGAGAGAATCGAGACAGAACAGAAAACTCCACGCTGCAACAAACTTTGCGGTGCTTTGGTAAACCTGACTGTTTTCTGACAGAATATTATATCAGACTTTAACTCTGAATACAGAATAACAGTGACAGTGTTAACTGTAATGTGGCTGCATCCAGCTTTGACCACAATCCGGTCCAGCACCTTGTTGTCCAAAACAATAAAAGAAACAGTGTTTGGTTGCAGTTTTTCACCCCTCCATGATTGTTTCCCACAAAAAGCTGAAATGGAGACAGCAGGCTTGAAGGCTTTTGACTGTGCACCAGCTCTGCAGGATAGGAAGCACAAAATGCATTCTGATTCCCCCTTAAGAGCAGTATGGGGAATCTACAGCCTTTTTCTTTAGTCATAGGGCACCAATTTCAAAAAGAATTGCACATTTCTACTACATAGGTGACCTAGTTTTAAGAAACCATCATATTCACAGCAGCAAATTTTCCCTATAAGTGATATTTTTCATGCAGGACTTTTATTTGTAATGGAGTATTTTTACATTGATGAACTGGTATTTAAGTAAATCTGAATACTTCTTCTAAGACCTAAGCTTCCTCAAGAAGTAGAGTTTATTCTGTTCATTCCTGTAGACAGCCTCAGTGTTACATTTCCAGTCCAGTCTGTTTCGAGGTGGGCTCCAAGGTATCTGTATCCCTTCACCACCTCCACCTCCTCTCCAAGAATGGAAATGGTGTTAAGTCCTTAGTCCTGATATACCACCATCTCCTTGGTCTTGGCCACATTCAGGAGCAGGTGGTTGTTCCCACACCACACCAGGAAACAGCCCACTAAGCCTCTGTACTCGGCCTCCTGTCCACTGCTGACACACCCCACAACTGCAGTCATCTGAAAACTTCTGCAGATGATAGGAATTGTACTGAAAGTCAGAGGTGTACAGTGTGAAGAGTAAAGGTGAGAGGATGGGCCCCTGCGGTGCTCCTGTGCTGCTAACTACATGCTCAGACACACATCCCTGCAGCCACAAAGACTGTTGTCTGTCTGTCAGTTAGTCAGTAATCTGGGAGCTTGTGGAGGCATCTGCCTGCATCTTCTAGAGCTTCTCCCTCAGCGGTGCAGGCTAAATGAAAGATGAAGAGGAATATTTTAATACAGGGAAGACAGAGGAAAGTTTAATGTCATTCATATATAGGCACTTCCCACATTAGAACCATAGGAACCAACTTGGAAAACAGTGAATCTTTTTCACAAAATCCATGTTTGCTTATTGTCTGCTGGGTTTGAACATTACTCTGTCATAGCCCCCAGTCTGTTCAGATACCTCTGGACTGATAACTTTTTCTCTCTGTTTGAGCAGAGGATCTCTTGAGAGTTCAGCTCTGGGAAACTTTTGGCAGAAGCAGACCCAAGGATATAAAGGAGATCTTTGTGAGAGGAGGAGATATTTAAAAAGTCTTAGCTGGGACCGAGTATAGAGTTAAGGACCCAGCCTCCGGTGCCTTCCCCTCCTGTTCTCTCGCTCGGCCACAGAAGACACTGACTGCCTCTTTTGTTCTCTCTCTGGGTTTCTCTCTCTCTTATGCACACTGTCTCTGTATGTATACCACATACGCTTCACTTTTTTTCTCTTCTCACCCCGCCTCTCTCTTGCTGCGTGTTTCTCTCTCTCTCATTACACCCACAGGAGTTTCTCAATGTCTGAAAAAAACAGTTAGAACTCTAGCTCAGCACTGTGATTCAAAACTAGTATGGCAAGCTGCCAGGTCCTACAACCTGCTGTGTCATCAATGGAATACATTTAGCTCTGCCCTGAGACTCTCTTTCAACTGCTGAACCAGACTTGAAATGACAAAAGTTTAGATTGTATTCTAAATACTGTTCCTGTAGCTGCCCACTATAATCCCATTCTGCTGCTGTTTGAAACTGAGCAAGTCCACTGCAATAATTATGTGCCTCGCTCCAGGGCGCATGAGTCATAGATACTGACAAAGCAGCATATTCATTTCACTCTTTGTCCTGTCTTTGACTGTCAATTTTTTTTCACATTTTTTCCAGAGCAAAATTCACTTGTGAATATAAATGCCTTTATTTATTGACAGTTGACTCTGAATTAAAATGTAGTGATATATTTCATTAGATGTTGTTTTAACACATACAAAAGGGTTTTTTTGCTTTAAGTAGCAAGAAACAGAGAGAAGGGAGAAAGAGAAGGTAAAAAAGGGAGGGAGGCAGATAGTTTGATAATAAGATATACACTATTTAGGAAAGACAGATACAAGACAGCATGCTGCAGACAGTAAAAATCAAAGTCCACCCACAAAGCACCCGTCACTATCACCATCTAAATGAGCTGCAAGCATGTTTTCAGTATATAAAACACAAAAAACAGATAGACTGACCAACACTTTCAGGTGTCCATATGAACAGTGAAAGAGGTTTTCATTCCTCCTGTTCAAACTGGCTATTAAAAGATCCCCTTCAAATGTGCTTTAAATGTAAGTGATGGGGGCCAAAATCATTTTGTGCAAAAATGCATTTGAAAGTTGACATGAAGCATATATGAGGCTTCAGCAGTCTGACTTAGTCATATCAAGTGGATATCTGCCACATTTACAGTCTTTTTAGCATCAAATTCCCTCTTTGTGTTTCCTCAGACAGTGTGTCCCTGTTGAGCTGTGGTTTCCACCACAGCTCAACAGGGATACATACGTATAGTAACAAAAAGAGGGACTTTGGCACTAAAAACACTGTAACGTTGAAAGATATCTACTTGATTTGACTTATTTGGACACTGAAGCTTCATATTAGCTTCAGATAAACTTTTAAATACATTTTTGCACAGAAGGAGGACTGTTGATTTTGTCCCCCATCACTTACATTGTACGTGCATTATGAAGGGATCTTCTAATGATCAGTATGAACAGGAGGAATGATTACAGCAGGAAAAACATGTTTCAATGTTCACTTGTGCTCCTGACTGTTGTTTTAAGACAGATTTAAAGAATTGTAGACCCATCCTTTAAGCCCCTATTGAATCTAAAATAAGAAGAAGAAGAAGAAGAAGAAAGGAGATATCACACATTAAACTTTTCAGGAATTAACATCTTTGCCAGGTGTTCCCAGCTGCCAGGACATAAAAAATATTCTGTTTTCTGCTTATTCTGCTCTCTGCCTTGTTGAATGACTGTGTAACAGCTCTAAAAATGTTCAAGCTGGGTCAGGGCAGTCACAAGTGTGCCCACATTCTGGGAAAATGAGCAGAGATAGCTGTGAATCATCTGTGTTGGGGTAACTCATCAAACACTGAGGCCCTGGGTTTACTGGGATATGTCACATCAAGTTTAATCAAACTGTCAAAATAAAAGCTCCAGATTCCCATGTCATATGAACCATGGAAGTCTGAAGCATGAATTCCCCTTTGGGTGCCAAATAGAAATCTAAAAATTGATTTGTGCCTCATCTCTGATACAAAAGACAACATATTGCACAAGAACAAGTCACACGAATTGTACGTTTACATCCAAGTTACTGTATGATATTTGATTTAATGTTTATTTTTTAATTGATAGACATTGTGCAAATTATATAATACTTCCTTTTTTACCACATGGTGGCTGCAATGCAGAATTTTGTAGTTTGCTAACTAAAAGGGAAGGAAGAAGTAAAGATTGAGCTTTTTTCCATCGTAAGATATGTTGTACCAGAGGAACCAGATAATGTGCTTTTATTTTGACATTGATATTCATGTGTGTAAATGACATAAAAAAGTGATCAGTGAGAAAAATCAGCTTGATAATTTTTACTTGAATAAATCTGTTATCATTGATGTCCCACTACCACAGCAACAGTCACTGATTAATCCATTTGCTCCCACCCTGTGAGTAATACACATAACAACTATGTTTTGGATGAATGAATCTCTGAAGGTTGTTTTTGTGTAGAATGTAGACACAAGCTGCTCGACTGAGTAAAACCAATTTACCTGGTTTCAATATAGAGAGAGATTCAACAGAACCTCCTGCACACACTGATTCTTATGATGCATCACCTCAGTCCACATTACTCTTATGATTTGCCCTCTTTTTCACTGTGTGTGATACACTTCTCTAGCATGCTTCTCTGTAGTCAACATCCTTGGTTGTGTTTGTCTGCCAGAAAGCTCTCTCTAAAACTGATTTTTAAACTGACTTTTATATGGCTTTGAGCTACTTTTTATGTCACACGTTTTTAGATATTGGTTGTTTTTAACAATATCTTGTATTGGATAATAGGATTTTAGCCATTGGACATCTGGTTTTTAGGTTATTCAGAACAACAAGCTGAGCAAACACCATGACTCCACTTGCCTTGCTTTCTGGCTGTGAGAGCTGTCTCTGTCTCAGTGAGAAGATCACTGAGTTGGAGCAAAGAATTCAGAACCTCTACAAAATCCAAGAGGCTGAAAAACTCATCTTCAGAGGCCCAGCACAAGGCACCATCCCCAGTGCTGAAGAGCAGACTGGCACTGCTTCCTATCTGGCTGAAACTGCTTCTCCTCCGGCCGCTGCCTCTACTCTGCCCACTGCAGCTGCTGCTGCTTGGGGCTAAATCAAAATTTCTGGTTAGCTGCTCCACTCCATTACACCCAGAGCACAGGGAGGTGGTTAGTGACTGCAACAAAAAGAGGGGGAGACTTTCCCTTCCCTCCTCTCGTGTTCCTGCAACACAGGACATCCAGCTAGCGAACCGTTTTGACATCCTGGGTGAAGATTTCCCTTCACTAGCAGCGGGCCAGCAGTCTCTTCCATCTCTCCTGCCTCTCAGGTCAAAACCCTGGCATTGGTCTACAGCCAACTTCACTGCATGTCTGCCTCGCAGCTTTTGTTGCAGCTCCATCTCCATCTTGACATGTCTCTGCTGGTCTGGAGGCCCTGGAGGAGGAGCCGGGTGCCCTGCCAGGACCAGCTGCTGTCCAGCGATGGAGGTCTTAGCACCAGGCTTCATTGCACTACCAAGCCAGTAACCAGTCCGGTAACCTGCAGAGCTGCTGTCCGCTCCCACAGCCCCCATCAGCAACGGCCGTCTCCCACTTCAACTCTCATTTTTGGTGACTCAATCATCAGAAATGTGAGAGTTAGCAGAGTGCACACTCTCTGTTTCCCAGGCGCTACTGTACAAGACATTGCTGATCCCAGGCATTTTAAATTCCTATCCTGTGGTTGACAGGGCCCCTGTTAATGTTAATGTATAAATGACATCTGAAAACAGCAGTCCGAGCCATTATATCGAGACTTCACCCATCTCTTTAACATCCTCAAGCAATCCCACAGCAATGTTAACGTGTCCAGACCAACCCCCACTCACAGTTACAGGATGGGGCGTTTTCACGTGGCTGCTCAGCCTCAACACCTGGCTCTCATCTGCCTGCGACACCAACAATGTGCACTTTGTTGACAATTTCAACCTTTTCTGGATATGTGGTCACCTCTTTGGTGCAGATGGTCTCCATTTAAACAAAGCTGGCTTCCTTACACACCTGCTGCCCATCAAGCAATCATGTTTAGTCCAGTGCTGACCTGTCCACCCCACGTGACATCTCATACCCCCCTCCCAAAACCTCCACCTCCGGCTATGGTGTCTCATCAGAGTACTGTCCCCCCTATTAGCTCCCCCCACTGGCCTCATCTGTTATTAACCCTCTCATCGGACTTTTTCCGTATACAGGCAATTATCAGGGACAGGGCATCCTGTCCACATTCCACTGTTCCACTGCTTGTTTATTCACAGTTCATTAATATTAAATATGTCACGTGTCCAAATTGCACCAAAAGAGCGTCTGTCTCCTCAGTAAATCACCTGTTGAGTGTTTAATAGTTGTTTATTTGTGCTTTAGAATGTAACTGCCATGAAACACATCAGAAAATAACATTTCTGTCATTCACAGGCTTTCTCTCTCTCAGAGAAAGCTTTCCAGCACTGTCGCTCAGTCGCTCCCTCATGCTCTCAGCGTGCTCGCCCTCTCTCTCTCTTTTTCTCATGTCTTTTAAAATGAGTCGGGAATCCAACAACAAAGCCTAACTTTTAACATTATCAAACGAAGACAGATGTCATCCCCTCCTCTTTCTCATGGCAGGGTTGTAAACCTCTGATCATGACATGCAGTAGCAGAGCCCAGAGTGAAGGCTGGTTTATTCAGAGTTTAAAATTAGTAATATTTATTGTGCCGCATGTCCAAATTGCACCAAATTTGACATGACACTCCCTTTTTTCCCCAGGCACACACGCACCAAGTGTGGAGTTGATCCGATGAATAGTTCAAGAGATGCGCGAAGGACACACAGACATACAGACACACAGACAGATTCCTTGCTTTAGTAGATAGATTCTCTGCGCAGTAAGTTTAAAGTGCTCTTGCATCTTAAATCATCTCACAGCTAAAAAATTTTCTGCAGCTTTTGATCCAAGCTCAGGGTTGTTTTCTCATGCAGACACAGATTTTCTAGTTCAATTCTTCAACACACATTGCTCCTCCACTTTGGGAAAAGTGCCTCCTTGTAAATTTATCCCCCTGGTTATGATGATAATGACACCATTCATTGTTTCTGGCTTAAATGTCGGAGGGCAGAGCGACTGTGGAAATCCACTAAGCTCCATGTTCACCGTCTTTACTACAAAGACCTTTTAACCGAATTAAACAACATGGGTAAAGATGTGAGGGCTTCTTATTTTGCCAACCTTATTTCCACCAGTAAACGCAACCCCAAAGTCCTGTTTGACACTGTTAACAACATTGTCACTCCTGCTCCTCCCGATGTGCCTGTTTTGTCAAATAAGGACTGCAGTAATTTTCTCTACTTCTTTGTAGGGCTAGCATTTTCCCCTCTTATACCCCAATTTTGGACTATATTTGTGCCATTTCCCTGCAAGACCTCACTGATCTGGTGGGCAGTATGAAACCCTCCTCCAGTCCTGTTGATATTTTACCCACATCTGTGTTTAAAAATGCACTTGAGTCTATTGGTCCATGCCTAGTCTCTATAATAAACAGCTCCCTGCAATCTGGCTGTGTCCCAGCTTACTTCAAATATGCAGTTGTTCAGCCTCTCCTGAAAAAAGACAAACCTTGATCCATATATTCCCAATAACTACAGTCCTATATCCAAGGTGCCTTTTATTTAAAAAAAAAAATAGAAAAAATTGTTGCCAAACAGCTAACTGCTGTCTGACTGTGCACAACATTTTAGATAAGTTCCAATCTGGTTTCCATCAGAAGCATTCCACTGAAACAGCTCTTCTCAGAGTCTCCAATGACATAATGATGTGGGTGAGTGCTCCATTTTGGTGCCGTTGGATCTTAGCGCAGCTTTTGTCACTGTGGATCACAGAATAATGATTGAAAGGCTTAGTGGGTGGGTGTCTCTGGGAGTGCCCTGGACTGGTTTTCCTCCTATCTCTCAGATAGGAGTTTTTCTGTATTACATGTCTGAAACTGCTGCTCTTGTGGTGTGCCTTAAGGTTCCATCTTGGGTCCTATTTAATTTGCTTTATATATGCGTCCCTTAGGTCATGTTAGTAGCAAATTTAGAGATATATCCTATCACAGTATTTGATGAGGCTATGCATTTCGATGAGCATATTAAATCATTGACCCGTACATGTTTTTTCCAACTAAGAAATATCGCAAAACTCAGGTCTGTTGTATCACAACCTGAGCTAGAGATGATTATTCACACTTTCATATCATCCTGGCTGGACTATTGTAATTCCCTTTTCACCTGTCTCAGCAAGTCATCTCTGAACCGTCTACAAATGGTCCAGAATGCTGCTGCAAGGCTGTTAACCAGGTCCAGCAGAACGACTAACATCACACCGATTTTAAGTTCTTTACATTGGCTTCCCATCAGGTTTAGGATTCATTTTATGGTTCTTGTTTTCATGTATAGAGCCCTGCATGGACAGGCACCTGAATACATCTGTGACCTTCTCCATCCATATATTGCCAGTAGGTCACTTAGGTCTTCTGACCTGAATACATCTGTGACCTTCTCCATCCACATATTGCCAGTAGGTCACTTAGGTCTTCTGACCAGGGCTGTCCCTCTCTCGTTACTGAAAACAAAAGATGATCATCATTTGAAGTAGTGGCTCCAACACTATGGAACTCTCTTCCTTTAGACATACAGTTGTGGTCTCTGTAGAAGCTTTTAAAAGCAACTGAAGACCCATCTTTTCAAATTGGCTTTTGTCTCACCTTAAGATGTCTAGTGATTGTTCTTGTGTTTCTTTTGGGGTACCCTGTTGCCTGTGTTGTTGTTTTTTTTGTGGTCTTATTTTTAACTTTTATTCTTGTGAAGCACTTTGTGAATTTTATTTATTATTATTATTATCATTATTATTATTATTACAAAGAACAGATGCTTGGATTTACTGTGGCTACAATGGATTCTAATAGTTACAAGTTTACATGACAAATTTAAAAAAAGTTCAAAACATGAAGAAAATTCTCAAACTCCTGTCATCACAGTCATATTATCTTTGCCTAAATCAGCTGTTTCATTGTCAATCCTCATGCACAACCCTTGGTTTGCTGCTGGCACTCTGGCTTGCACAAAACAACACTGCACAGGAAAAGCATCTGTTAACCATTGGATTTGCTGACAAACCTTATTCTAAACAATGAATTCTGCTCTACACATAACCACTGACCTGTTTTGTATCCCGTCCTCTTTTTTTACCGTTGTTTTGTCACTTCTGGAAAGATTACTCTTTATTTTGTGTCTGAAAATCATTGCGCACACTTCAAAACAAACTTCCAAAAGTTAAAGTAGACAGTAGAATGAACCTTTAGAGAGGTTTTCAGGTTGAAGTCTTTGCAACAGTGGCAGAGGCAATGAGTCTGTCCCAAAACCCAGACTTGCAGTAATGCACTTTAGTATGTAAATCAGTTAGTGAACACACCACTGTTCATACCACCACGATGTTCAACACCAACTATATTCATTTCAATACTATGTTCAGTCTGTTGCTAGTTCAAAATGTTTGGTCCCAAACACATTCCATGCTATGCAAAGGTATCCACTTTGAGCTACACAAGATTGGTTTTAGGCAAATATATCACCTGAAAATTCTTAACATTCTTAACGTAGAAATGTGAGCTGCAGTCTTGAGCATTGCAGCTACGGGCGCTCCCAGATTCTTTCAGTGACAATGGTGATCCAGTAAAATCAGGTCAGCTGGAAGATTCTGTGAATATGTACTAAACACCTTGGATCAGAAGAATGTCCTGTATGTTGGCATTTTTCAGGTATGGGATACTGTTTCTTTTTTAGGAACAGGATTTTTTTTGGGTGAAATTTGCTGTGATATTCCTGCTCCCCATAGGATGAGATTGAATGTGACCTTTCCCGTAGTGTACTGTACTGTCAAACCCCGTTTTCTTTAGTTCAACACTGCATACTGTTAACCCCCTAAACATAACAAGACTAGATTTGCATCCTCAAACCTCCAAGATCAAATAAGGACTTCTTTATTGACACAGATAGGCTTTTTATAATGCTCTCTTCCCCATGTAACTGGATATCCAGCTCAGGCATAACCTTTACACACTGCTGGTTCTGATATCACAGTTCAGATGATGAATTTCAGAATGAAAAAAGAATCAAGCCAATCCAATAAATCAGTGTGTAAACAAAGCTACACTCAGTGCTGTACAGCAATTACACACTGGGCCATCAGAGAATCAGCATTTGCACTGTATTGACTGCACACTGCAGTCCTGCCTCATTGCCATTCACAGCACACAGACAACACAAACACACACAAATACAAAATGAGTTGCTATCATCAATATACTAGACGTACCTCTCACTCTTTTCCCCCTTGGTCTATCACTCCTGCTTATTCTGCCTTCTCCTTTCCCTTCCCTCCATTTTCCTTCCTCCCAAATCTCTAGCCTCTCTTTCTATCCTCTTTTTCCTTCCACTCTGTTTTCTCCCTGTCTCTCTCCCTCTGTCTCTTTCCGCCATAGTAAGAAGAAGATCAGTGTTCATGTCACATCCTTCTCTGTCCCAACAGAGTCCCGGTGTGTCTCTACATCCTCTCGCTTTGACTAACACACACACACACAGCCTCCCATGAGGTGTGTGTATAATCAGATTACTGGTTACTGGGGCTTTCTGTCAGCAGTGAATCACAGTGACTGTAGCTGAGCTCAAGGTCACCTCAACATCTAATATATGCAAACACCATGCAACAAGTTGTTAGATGTGTTGTCCATCATTACAAATGCTGGTTAAACAGGCAAGCTCTGTTCAGATACACAGAATTCATAGTCACATTCTAGTAGAGATCTCAAAGTGTCAAAAGCTACCAGATACGTCAGGGTGAGTCCTGGGAAATCTGTACAGAATAATGTAACAGAATATTTCAACTGGATGGAATGGTGCAGCCATACAAACATTACATCTTGGTTATGAATATTTTACTCAGTGTAAACATCATATGACATGTTGGAACAGAATATATATGTGATATTTACATATAGTGAGGGATAAAGTGGCCGACTTATTAATATTTCTTATTGATACAGTATAATGGTATGTTTTTCAGCTATGCTTACAGTGAGGCTCTAGAGACAGTATGTTTGCTGGTCCATGCCTTTGGTCCAGGCTGAAATATCTATAACTATTGGATGGTTTTCCATGAATATTCATGAATACTGAATCCCACTGGAATTCATCTGTCTTTTTATTTAGCACCACCAGCAGGTCAAACTTTTCACTTATTTAGTTAAATATCTACATCTATTTGATGGATTGATGATGCTAATAACCTTGGTGATCCTGACTTATCATCTTGCGTCACCATCAGGTCAAAACTTTAATTTGTCCAATACTTTGGTTTATGACCAAATATTTGCAGAGAGAATGACATTCCCATCAGCCTTAGCTGTACTTTGTGTTTAGTGCTAATATTACAAATGTTAGCATGGTAAACTAAGTCAGTGAACATGGTAAATGTATTATTGTGTATGTTTATCACACCTGCTAAACATCAGCATGTAGCACTGTCACTGTGAACATGTTAGCATTGAGTTCAAAGCACCACTGTGCCCAAGTACAGCCTCACAGAGCCACTATCACAGCTATAGACTCCAGTCTGTGTCCAAAATCACTGCACTATACACTATCTACCCTCCGCCATTTTATTTGAGTGTGTAAATGTATCCATTATATAATGCCCTCAAAAGTTCCACAGTGGAACAGAAAAAGTAGTTTCCTTGGCCAGTGTTCATTTTATCAATGAAAACTATGATGGAAAATATTTTTTGACGACCTTTTTCACCACTTGAATCCAAAACAACCATATACCAGCCTGAAATGAAGTTTGCTTGCCATTAGACTACTTTCACAGCACATATTCTGACGTCATAGTAGGAAAAGCACAGGTGTCACTAATAACATTAACAATGGTTTATGTAAGCCAGACAGTGTGACACTGAAGCAGCTAAATGGATTTCACCTATCACTAATTTTATTATTTACACCTATGGCGTTCCTGTTGTGACATGTCAACATGTCTTCTCAGTTAAACAGTTAAAACAGCACCTCTTGTACCTGAAGCAAGAATCATATCCAACCAGCCTCTGTAATTTGCCTCCCAGGATATCTGTGTTATTTCAACATGGATGTCATGAATGGAAATGGATGTATGTGAGTATCCCAGGCTCATGGTGTGCCACACATTCATGTTAACAGTAGTTTGTGAAGAAGACGAGAATAAAAATGTCGAGGAGAAGGTGTCAACTGGTGAAGGTGAAGTGGCAGTAATGCAATGAAACAAACAGAGAAAGTATTGTGTGACAATCGGGGAGAGACATGGAATAAATAAATATTCAAAAAATGTATTCTCTTCTCCTCTATCCTCTTCTGTCCTCTCCTCTCTCCCTCCCACTCTCCTCTACTCTCATGCAGCTGTTTTGAAGATGATGAGCCTCCATGTGTTGAGGAGATTGAATATTCCACAGACTGTCCCACACTTAAAGGCACTGATCTGGATTCAGATGTCAACAGCAACATGACCAGCAGTGATGACGAGGAGGAGGGCGATGAAGGGCACAAGGGAGCACAACAACAACAAGGCAGTATCGGCCAGTCACAACAGTCAAGCATGAAGAGCCGCCTATTCCCTCACCTGATCACAGAGGCATCCATTGAGACACTCAATGAGAAAAGAAACACGTGTAATGGTGTGAACATCACTGATAGACAAATCTTGAGTTAAAGGAATATATTCAACTCAACTTTATTTATATAGCACCATTCATACAAACGTGGAGCTTAAAGTGCTTCACATAGCAGGGTTAAAACAACACAGACAACGCAAACAAACAAAAATAAATAAAAGCAAAATAGAAAAAAATTTAGCAAAACTTAAAATTACAACAATAAAACAATAAAGTTTTAAAAATAGAATAAAATAATATAAAAAAGTCAATAAAATAAACACCAGGGATAAAATTATATACAAACCAATGATTAAAACTTTAAAGCTACAGCTAAAGCAATAACGTTACTCCAAACTGAAGATTGAAAAGAAAGGTTTTTAATTTCCTTTGAAAAATACAGGGAGAGCTTGCGATTCTAATATCAGAAACGTGTGCATAAAAACAGAAGGTAGCCACAGCTGTACTTTTATGGGGCACATAAGGAACATTTAAAAGAGAAGCAAAGGAGGACCTTGGTGATCTTGCTGGAACATAAAATGAAATAAAATCTCTGATGTAGGGAGGAGCAAGGTCATATAAACAAGTAAAATAACTTTAAAATCAATTCTGAAAGATACAGGTAGCCAGTGTAGTGTCTTAAGCAGTGGGGTGATGTGATCCATTTTCTTTAAGTTTTAGTTAAGACTCTGCCCGCAGCATTCTGAACTAGCTATAATTTTCTCATAGACTTTTAGGTAATCCAGTAAAAAGTAGTAGTAGTACATTAGTCTAAACGGCTAGTAACAAAAGTGTGCATGAGCATTTCAGCATCTCTCTGAGTTAAAAAAAGGTCTGACTTTGGCAATATTTCTAAGATGAAAAAAGGATGTTTTAACCTTGTTAAAATAAGAATTAAAATTTAAATCAGAGTCTAATATCACTCCCAGCTTTGTGACTTGTGTTTTAATCTGTTTGCTAAGACCACCAAGCATTGATTGCAGTTTGTCTCTTGCTGCTTTGGGTCCTATTAAAAGAATTTCAGTTTTCTCCTCATTTAATTTAATTTTTTTTTTACCCATCCATACATTAATGTCAGTGAGACAGGCAATGAGAGCATGCAATGCATTGGGGTCATTTGGCAATACAGAGATGTACAATTGTGTGTCATCAGCATAAAAATGGTAATTGATGTGGTTCAGTGGTTTGCTCGATAACCAGATTGGAGTTTTTCTAAAATGCTGTTGTTGGTTAGATGAAGAAGAAGTTGATTGAAAACAGTGTTCTCTAAATGTTTACCAAGGAAAGGTAGATAAGAAATGGTTCTGTAATTGTTTAGCTCTGAGTAACCTAGATTGGATTTCTTGAGGAGAGGTTTTACCATTGAAGTTTTGAAAGTTGTGGGGAAGATGCCTAAATTAGGGGGGAGTTTATTATACTTGTTGTTACTTGGGAGAGGCAATGGAAGCAGAATTTAAACAGCTTGGTTGGAATGGAGTCTAGAACGCAAGTGGAAGACTTCATACTGCTAATTACTTTACTTTATATATATATAATATTATTATATTAGTATAATATTAAATTATCTGCAGAGTTTTCATGTGCTTCTCACAGTTTTCATCAGTTAATGGAGTTTGCTCAGTTGTCATCATCATCATCACATGACCATAGAGTGGAACTGTGGAATAGTCATGTGATAACAGATGGTGGTATATGGGTAGAGGTGGTAACTCCTGTCTCTGGTGTCAGATGTGAATGCCCTCTTTCATCTTTCCCCGGTCGTCCACTGACTCCTACTCAATGACCTTTGACTTCTTCACAGTAGATGCTGTGAGTAGTGGCAGTGTGTGTGTTGAATGGTTTGTGGTAAGTTCTGACTCCTTGTGACTTGAAGACTCTGTAGCATATAGCATACTGTATATGCACACTTAACATCATCTCACCTAAGTTCTATACTTAGGTAACGATGAAGACTGTGACTGAAATGTGATTGAAAGCTCCAGAAAAACCTAGTAAGTGGTAATTGAGTTAAGATTATTTTGACAAACTACTATTTCCAAAGTCAAGAATGAACTTTCACTTTCAAATTATTACAATAATGTTGAGGCATTACAATAACTACAATAATTATCTCCAAGTTTTGCTTTACAGCTCAAAAAGGAACTACTATTTCAAAGCACAACAGGCAAGTGATTTCCAACATAAACAAAGCCATTGTTTGAGAAGGGAGTGAAAGCCTGATGGGAAAATTATGCTTAGCACTACAGATGTTGCCAATATTTATGAATAAAAATAATAAATATAAATACATTAAATTAATCATTAAATCATTCAAGTTAAAGGCCCACTAATGAGGTTGAAAGCTGAAAAAAAAGCTTGTAAGTACATTTCAAATCTCCTTTTTTAAAGTAATAATTTCAATCAAACCTGAAATCAAGACAGAAGACACACGTTCAAGTCACAACAAAGTATCTAACCTCTAGTGAGGAAAGTTAGCAATGCTAGCATACCTTTTTATAGCTAGATGTCAGACTACACTACATTTCAAAAAGTCCAGAATGGAAACCAGCTTCTCAATGATGTATTAACCATTGGTCAATGCAAGAGTATTTTATTATTACTTTATGGGTGGTCAATATAGTCTTAATGGTTTGGATTGGTCTCATGCAACCAATCAACAAACAAATAGTGGCCATTCCTCCTAGCTACATGCTAACATTCTAGATAATACTGTATAACTTGCAACATGCTACATAGTCTTTTTTTCTCATAAGAAAGTTGCTCTTTTGATTTTGCCAGCTAGTAGCAGATAAAGCTTTTCTTATCTTTCAAGAAATAGTTGCAAACCTTAGATTGGTCTTTATTTTGTCTGTTTTAATCATTGGGTGGGAAGCAAGAAGCTGAAAAAACAGCTGGCAGTGTGTTCTAGATGTTCAATAGATTTACAGTATACTGTTGTGTTATTTCTAAGTAACTACCTAGTTAACCACTAACACTTGAAGTGATGAAATTCAAATAACTTGTGGTGTATTTCTGTCTGAGTGCACATGATCTGGATTACATTTATAGTAGTTTGGTTTGTACTTTGGTTGTATTTGGCCTGTGTTTAGCAGACTATAGTTAGAGTGTTGAGTACATTTCCATCAGGTTATGAGGTAGAAACTAACTCTGTCACCATGATTAACACTAAGGTGGTTGATGTGTAATATGTACATGCACATTAATATTCTATGTATAGTCAAATATTCACCTGGATACATATCCAAATAGAAAGAACCTCAGTATGTGGACCAGATTCTGCTGGTGTTAATCAGAACTGGTTCTGCAGAGTCACAGAGATGTGCTGCAAGAAAACTGTAAATGTTGTCTCTGTATACAATTGGGGTGTACCAGAAAATTGTTATATAGTGTAGTGCAGTATAAGGCTCTCAGTTCAAAAATGAATCAGAAATTAATTCATTGCTCAACATCTGTTGTCCAGTGCAGTGCTGTTGTTGTTGACCTGTTTTTGACACCGCCCCACATGACACAGGTGGTTGTGTTTGTCCCCCAGGTGGTGGGGCCCGGCAATGGTGTCTGTCTGTTAATTATCTTGATAACGTCTGGTACAGATATTCATGATCTCCACGGCGTGTGATTCTTATGATTTTGGTGACTCCCATATCTTGTGCCACTATCAGGTCAAATTCCGCCCTTGACCAACACCTCAGTCAATGAAATTTGCTGTAGACATTCATGGCTCCTACAGGATGAACCCTGATTGTTTTGGTGAGATAATACTAAATTAAATTAAATTACATTTAATTTAATTTTAAATTAAATTAAATTACATTTAATTTTATTTAATTTAAAAAAAAATGAAAGAGTTGTTATATCCGTAAGTTGATATACAACTACGTGTACAGCTATGCCCATCTCATCCATGGTTGTCGTTTTTGTGCCATTTTCTTCTGGCTCAAGCACAGAGAGATGACATTCTTAATCCTGCCTACAAAGCTCTAATTGGCTTGGTTGTTTTTCAGAAATATTCAGCAGTTCAGAGGTCTGGAACCAGGCTACCAAAATCTCCGCACCAGAATTCTAATGATCTGATTTCCATTAAGTTTAGTTAGGACACCCAGAGGATGAACCCTTTTCATTGAGGACACTCACTGAGCTTTCCTCAAACACCAACCACAGGACAATGTCAACTTTGCATACAATATATTATACATACGGCAGATTGTCTTTAATGAACCCATTTATTTTTCTCTAGCACAACCCAAAGGAAAAGGTTTAACATAATGTTAGCAGTGCTTAGCTGTATGTTATATATGCTGCTGAGAAAACACTCTATACACACACAACACCATAGTTTCATTCCCAAGTGTAAATTATTTTTGTAATGATAATAATAGTCCTAATAAAAAGTGTAAGGGGCATTCTCAATCCCCTTGAGAATGGGGCTTGAGAATGCCCCATTCTACATTAAAATGGAATAGAATCATGATTCTTGCTACTCCCTTGTTAACATGTATCCCGAATAAGACTTTGGGTGTTGGATAATAATAATGAATGTTAATGTGCATGTAGTTGCATTCAGTGACAGTTGAGTGTTTCATGTGTCATGTTCTGACTGGAACCAGGCAGCACTCACTGTTGGTGGCTGGTCAGGCTGCTGTAGGGGACTAAAGAAAGCCGAGCTGCTCCTGGGACTCCACATGGAGACAACCCTGTGCTCTGGTTTCTTGTTTGAAGAGAAGGAGAGGGCTTTGTGTAAATGTATCTAGGATTATATGCAAGCACATATTCCATTTAACTGAAGAATGTGATCTTCTAAACTTTTTAGCAAACACAAGCTGTTCCAGATGAAATGCATAATTTTAAAAATAAGAAAAATAATCTTACCTTAATCCCTAAAAAGCTTAGTCTCTCATTGTGTGAGATTTTTACTTGATAGCATTAATACAGGAGGGAGCCTTTAATCCTGGCCAAACACATTGGCCCCTGTTGAAAGATACTGTATGTGTACAAATAGGTACTACTACTATATGATAGTTCAGTTTGTGCATGTTTGAACACTCAGCATGAAAGGTTTGGCAACTGTATGTGTTGATCTAAATTTCTTAAAATATTTTTCCTTTGCAGTGACATACATGTAAGATGTTAAGCACTAATAATAACTATGTTTGTATTCTGAATCAGATATGAAGTTTGTTTTCAGAACAGTAAAACTTGGAATAAATTAATAATTTGTCTTTTGTTCATTTTGTCATCACTTTAAAATACAACTTTCACCTCTCACTGATTTTGTTAACGAATTACTGGGTATACCTTTGTTACAGACATTGATGAGACAAAAGAGACTATTAGGTCACACTTGGTATTGACTAAAACTAGAATTCAAATGTTCATGGTTTTCTTTTATTAAAGGTTAAATAATTCAGAGTTTCAGTCAAAAATTGACTAAAAATAAGAATGATAAAGTTGTCTAAATATGACAAAAACTGGAAAACATTTTGATTTCAGGACTAAAACTAGTCAGGACTAAATCTTAAAATCATTCGCCACTGTTTATGCCATAGAGGCACACAGTATGGAGGGGTGAGTCACACCATCTAGTCTGCAGTGTGCTATTTTTAGATGCAAAGCACCTTATGTCTCTGGATAGTAATTCACTCCTGAATTCAGCCCACTCAGGCTGAAAAGCATCCACAAGGGGAAGCTGTTCAGTCACTGCCAGAGTGGAGAAGTGAAAGCAACAGCAGTTAAAGGACCAATGTGTAGGATTTAGTGGCATCTAGCGGTGAGGTTGCAGATTGCAACCAAGCTGCACGTTCACAACTATAAACCCTCTTGAGACCCCCGGGGCTGTATATAAGACTTAAAGCTAGAGTGAAGATACTGGTATCATATGAAACTAGACAACCTAAGGAATCGATTGGTACCAACCATGTCATGCTAGCTTGTCAGGAGGTAGGCTAAATAATGCTTCAACGTTAGGCTAAAGGAAAAAAAAACTGGCACGGCCATTTTCAAAGGGGTCCATTGACCTCTCACCTCAAGATATCTGAATGAAAATGTGTTCTATGGGAACCCACGGCTCCCCCACTTTGTACTAATCCCATGCAGTTTTGGGCAAAAACCATGCAGTTTTTTCCATGCAGTATAAATGTGTTATGTTTGCCTATTGTAAAAATGGTGTGTTTGAATATTTCTGCATACTGAGATCCCTAAACAGTCTTGGAATTGCATGAATTGGGTATGACTGGAAAGCTTAGACTTTTGTGGATTCAATGAGCCCAATTGTATAAATCTCCAAATGTCAATAGTTTTTAATGCCAAATCACAGCATGGATTTTTCTATGGTGTTCCTCATGGTCTTGGTGTTTTAATGTGGTATTTTGGAGGGATTTCTTTAAACAATTTCTATCAATTCTAGTGATAAAAATGTCAAAAATTGCTGCAACAACTTATGAGACATAATTGAGCATGGGAATGCCCATCATATACTTCCATCATAATGTTCTAAGCTCTTATACACAACCAAAACACAATGTTTATTACAGATTTATTACTAGGAAAACTTGACACACAGTGCTGAGCATCTCAAATTAATCTTCAGGTTCCCAACTTTCAGACAATGTCTACTACTTCTATGTGGCTTGGCCCTCTATGTTATCTCCCCCAAAAGATCCCCTGTCCCCCCCTAAAAAAGACAAAAATGGGTCTCTAAGGGTTAAAAAAAATAATAAATAAAAACTATTCATTTAATTTTTGTTGGTTATGTTCATATTCTAATGATATTTTGATTTCAGTAAGTGGTTAATAGTGGATGATTATTATTCATTTCATAGACAAATATTGTATGTTCATCAAAGTATACAACTTATTTTTTAAGGACCACAAATATGCATGAAAACATGCACAACCAATGTACATTTTACAGCATATATCATTTATAAAGATCTTTTTCATAAGGGTGTTGAGGGTGTTGCCCCCCAGCACCATCCAAACTCACACATATTGCGTCATCCCCACAGCACTCCCCTCTTGAAACATTCCAAAAGCTATGCACTAATTGAAACATACTTGTGAATATTATATTCCATTTCTGCGAGGTCCGTTCCGCTAGATGTCTGATGACCCAACGGGTACTTAATGCTTTGGCTCTTTTGCTCAACAACTGAATTACCTTTGGATATGTTTAAAATACCACAATATATGGGTGTGATTAATCCAGTATATTAAAAAAGTGAAATGGGTACATTTGATCCTGTGGTGCTTCTAGTATATAGCTTCTAGTATATGAAGCATAGTGTTAATTCAGGTAGAGCACTTCTGTTGGCTGATTTCCAATAGGCTATGCTTCACAACCATTCATTCACATGTGGTAAGTAACATACAATCATATTCATTCAGGTGTACATTATAACCTGACACTATCTCATTCTTGACCTGTCACTGTTACTGGTCAGAGAGAAGGAAGAGGAAGGGCAGATAGAGAATCAGACAGATTAAATGTGCTAAAATAGATGGATAGATGGAGGCACACTGCACTCTGATCTTATTACATTATAACAGAGCTGCACTGTTAGTGCAGCGAAATCTCTTAGATCTCTCTTAGATCATAATATATAACTTTTATAAACCTCTTCTTTACTTCTATGTAACCTGAAGTATGTAAAGCCCTGATGTTACACACTCCAGTACAGTACGTGGGGGTATGCACCTATACTCGTTGGTTTGCGATCCGCCATTAAATCACAGAAGAAGTGAAATAAACAACAAAAGAGTCCAAGATCAGTTCAGACATGGTATAATTTTGTACTTAATTGTTCGTTTTTATTAATGAATAATTTTCTGTTTCTCCTTGCAGCATCTATCTATCTTGCAGTGGCTATTTATACCCTAAAGGCACTTTTAAGAGCCAACCTCTCCCTGTTATCTATCTATATATCTGTATCTATCAATCAGTCTATCTATCTGTCCCTATTACTGCTCTGTCTGTCTATCTCTTGTGTATATATCCTGTGTATATCTGTCTGTCAATCTGTCTGTCTGTCTTACAATGGCTTGGGTTGATGCATGACCAAATCCTTGCTGAAGCCAGGGTAAGGTGTTAACACCTTTTTGTACACGAAGCTCAGAACCTCAGCAACTCAGTCTAACAAGATCTTTGACTTAAACACACAGAATGCTGTGGAGGAATGCAAATGGGAACTGTCTTGAGGGGACTCACCATGGAGCTCCACCAAAAGGAGCTCCATGGTGAGTCCCTAACTACAGTGGCCTAACTACAGTCTAACTACAAAGTCAGATTAGATCACTGTAATGACAAACAATGGCCCAATGTAATACAGATGTTATGTAGAGTAGTCCAATAGTAGAAGAAATTATCAGCTACTAAATTTAACTGAAAAACATAAAATATCTAATTTGTAATTTCAGGAAAGTTCCATCAATATCAATAGATGCAGTGATATCTTAAACTGTCATGTACTGTTTTACAGGCATGGCATGGGCATTGAGGTTTTGACACTTCCTTCAGGGGATTCCTTGCCATTACCCAGAGCACAGCTAAATCCTCAAGAGATATTTGGTAAATATACAGTGATTTATTCTGAAATCAAAATACTGTATATAGAATGTAGATCATTTGGTCCTATTTTCTTTGCAGAACAAAACATGGAGAGGCTTTCTGCCATACTGCAGTCATGTCCATGTCCTGCTGAGCCTGAGAGAAGCTCAGACCGCTAGAAGGAAGCACGGCCATACCACCTCACATGCCTTTTGGAATCTGAGGCTGTTGGCAAGCCATTGTATTGCTTCTTCCACCAGCCTGTTGTTATAAGGTTAGATCTTCATTATTAAATAATATTGTGTATCTATGGACATTAAAAAAGTAGATATAATATATTATAGAAAATCTACTACTTAGTTAAGTATGACTTGTTCACCCAAAACAATGACCATGTTTTCTCAGCTTAGGTGCAGAGTGCCTTCCGGAGGAGTGGTTTTGTGGGGCCTACGCTTCTTTAAAGCCATCCGCCCATCCACATGTATCTCCAGAGGAGAGACTGGACAATATGACACACATGAGCAAGGTAAGGTCTGACATAAGTCTGCCTCTCTAGTCTTCCTGTTCCTGTTCTCATTTATTCTCTCTACTGCCAGAACATTAAGTCATTTGAATGTACTTTCCTTTTGGACAGCTCGCATTTCACCAATGCAATCACAGCACTGCACCTGCCATGTCCCTAACTTCACTTTGTCAGCTGGCAAACCAGTCATCTTGATTACCATCAACAGTAAAAACAAGTTCTCTATTTAGACTTATGTTAATCTAATCTAATTATACAGTATGTGTCAATGTGTATTACTAATGTTGTTGTTATGGTCAGGGCATTGTGACTTGCATCAGTGACCTTGCCTGCAACAGTGGTCCCCTGATGTGAAGGACCCCGTTTTCACCTGCCCCACCTGCACACCTGAAATGGTAGCAGTGTCAGCACATGGCAACAAAAAGCTTTATCACTTTGGCCATACTGGGAAGTGTACTTTAAGTTCTCTTTGGTAAATTAGTTGCTACTGTAAGTGACAAAAAGAGTGGGTAATGAATGTTTTTTTTCCCCTAGATCTAATAACACTCCCTTTTTTGATGGGCTATTTCTAGCCAAAGACAGTGAGTTGTCAGGTTTTGTGTTTTACAGATGGTGGTGAAGAATGTAAGTTTAAGCTATACACTCACAAAGTAGTTCTGTAACTAAAGGAAACATTACATGTCCTGTACTTCTAGAAGTAGTCTATACTCCCTACTCCTTAGTTTGTCAGACATTTATTTAAAACTTGAGTGAATAACTGGCAAGAATGATGCAGTATTTGATTTGTTGTGACTTGCATTAACAGTCTTTTAATGCACTATGTTGTGAAGACTCTCAGTGGATAGCAGCAAAGGAGACCTCAAGGCGGGCCACCAAACTAGATGGGGAAGGCGTGAGGTTGCCTGGCTACCTACTAAAAGCCCTAAACATGTACCGGGGGCAAATATTTTTATACCCTGTATCTCCGAAAGGAGCTTCTCCCAAGCAAGGCACCGTTTTTTGCTATGGATGTGGCATGCAAATATACCACTGGGCGACACAACACCTAGCCCAGTGCTGTGCCCCATGTTAAGTTGGCTGGCTTCTCCCACCAATGGAGAGCTGCATGCAGTGTGCATGTCACCAACATTCAGGCTTGCAGATTTTTCTGTGGACAAAGTCTGAGGCTCAAGAGGTGGTGCTACACTGGATGCATGTTCAGAAGATCCAGGGGCACTATGTGCACCATGGCTGCCATCAATTCCAAAAGGTGGAGGCACAATCTTCAGGTTACCCTGGCCCCCAAGTGGAATTGGGACAAGCAAGCCCTGAGGATGGCCTATCTTCCAGAAGTTAGGGAAAGAGTTTTTGTCCTGGTGTCTAACCACATGCCTAGGAATTCCATGGACTGGGAAGGCTGGATCTTGCTGTTCCTCCTGTTGTGGTGTAGGCCTAGGACCTCTAAGTGCCCCAGGAGTCTTGGGATCTGAAAATATGCATCCTCTAGGTCAGTTGTGGCAAACCAATCACCTTGGCCTGTCAAACCCTCGGCACAGTCAAGACCTTCATCACAGGGGTCCTCTCAAATCTACAATTGGCCTGAGTCTCGCATCCTTCTTGGGAATGAGGAAGTAACATGAATCAAACCCAGCACACCTATTTTTCTGCTTCAGCTCCCTGATGGCCTGTTTTTCTAGGAGAGTGGAAATTTGTAAACAACAACCCTGAGTCATGGTGGAAACCACCCAAGGATCCGCCGCAAGGTTCTCCCAGGACAGGCACGAGGAAACATTGGGGGACTGGGTTCTGAGGGAATGAGGGAATGACTTGGGGGGCCCATGGCTCTGGCCCTGCCCACTCTGCCAACCACGTTTAGCTCTAACATGCTGGTTGGCATCTAAATGGACCCTAAGGTTACCTGGAGCCACTGAAGCCTGCTGAGGTGGCCCAAGCTGTGGAGCTGTCAAGACGCACTGTTCATGGCCTCCCAGACATCTTCCAAGCACACCGACAGGCATCCTGGGCCTGCTGGAGCATTTTATTTGCATCTGGCCCTAACATGGCAGATGGCACCACAGGCAGCCTAAGCAGGTAGGCCTGGTCTTCCCCCTGCAACCTTGACTGGGACAGCCAGAGGTAACACCTCACCATCCAGAAGGAAGCCATTGCCCTGCTGGTTGCCACCGCCTGCACCTTCATCAGCTTAGCTAGGAGCGAGGAAACCTGCTGCATCTCAGCAGTGGGGTCAGAGCCCCTCTCCCCAAACTATTTCACCAGCTGGCACTGGGAAAAGGCTAGAATAGTCCCTGTATTAACCAGCCGTCCCTGCATTGCCACAAGTCCATGCATTCTGGTGAGTATAGCATCCATCATTTTAGTATTCCTGCTTGGGCAGCTCAGCTTCCCCAAGACAGACTTGGAGGGGAACACCAAGGCAATGGTCCACAGCCAATCCTCTCCTGACCCTGCACGCATGCTAGCCATCTGCATAGATCTGACCAGCAATGAGCTTAAGATGGTTTGACAAACTGATTAAGCACCAGTTCCTCTAGATTAGAAAGCAGCAGCACAGAAAAAGGGCGGGACTGTGATGTTTCTTCATCATCAGAATGGGAGGGCCTCTGGCCTCACTCAGTTGGTATTGCAATTCCCATTGCCGGAGCGGCCTGAGTAATAAGCTGGTGATAGAGGAGAAGGAGTTGCTCCTGTTCCTTTTCTACCAGCTTTTACTCCACACACACCTGATTCAGGAGGGTGTCTTCACCCTCTGAGTCAGAACCCAGGATGTCAATTTCCCCTACATCAGATGCATCTGACATGGGGTGTGCCACATCCAGCCCCTCGTCGCCTACTATGGCTGAGGTGGGGAGCTAGGTAGTGGATGGGACTGTGACTGTAGCCATGGAGGGTGAAGATATTGAGACCCCACCCCCACCTGTTCATTCCAAGCTTAGCCTGCTATGGCTATCTAATAGGAGTGGCTGGATGCTTTCGTGGAAAAGCTAGAGCCTCCCTTACTGTTGCTGGCAGGATAAAACAATTCATGCAGGACACTGGATCTCAACAGGCCAGGCCTAAGCACTGCAAACAAAGATCATGACCATCCCCCACTGGCATCTTAATTTATTTATTCATTTATGTATTTGATGTGGGGAGCTTACTTAATCTTTTGCCACAAATAATGTGAATGTTTGTGAACCAAGTGGGGAAATATGCACTTAGTGGTACTATTTACCCCCCATACAGTCAACACGCTGTAGGACTTTGGAGGCATGCCAGTTACTGGTACACCCAACAAACCAATGGTGAATACGTCTGCCTGCTTCCTCCAACTAGGTCAGATTACACGAGGGACTGTTGCCATGTGCATTAGACGGTATTTCCGTTGATACACAGTTAGCAACACTTCGTCCATGGTGGTGTAGCGACCAGCTGGGAAGCACGACCACTGCTTTCTCTGACAAGGTCGGATTTGACGTGGGCATTGGCTGTGCAAGCAGCCCAGCAGTGATCCAGAGAGGGGCCTATAGACCATCTCTCATTCTCTGTAAGCGGAAAACACTGATGTCAACACACACGCTAAACAAACACAACTCAATGCCAAGAGCACACACACACACACACACACATACACACACACACACTTCTGACTGCTTGACTGTGGAAATCAAGGAATCGAAGAGGCCATGCACACATGGTGCTTATATAACCATGTGTTACCACCACATGTGATGTGTCTTAAAGAGTATCAGCTGCCCCCCTGGGGGTCAGTCCCCATATCGGATATGTAGGTTGGAGAGATCGTCTTAACATGATAAAGAACATAAAACCACTGTTTGTAAATATTCTTCACTAAATGCATGAGATGTTTCTACTGGCAGCAATGTGTTTGTTAAAATTAATTAATTATTTGCATCTGCATTTATTGATATTCTGTTTGTACATTTTTTAACTCATAATTAGAAATTATATCAATAGAAATGATTTAGTAGTGAACATGATTTAGGGAAAGTGCAAATTAATCACAAACTATAGTTTCTACCTGACGCGTGGACACGTGACTGAATAGAAATGATCATAAACAATTAAAATATGTTTCTTGAGGAATAACAAGAGACTCCTCCTCTCCCTTGCTATAATTCAATCGATGACACAGATTAGAGGGAAAAATAACATATTATGAAAAAAGTTGTTATAGTTATTTTGTTAATAAGACCTACCTAAGATTATTTTTTTGCACTTTTTGCCCTATTATTATTATTGGCAAAGATGCCAACAGGAAACCAGGGGAGAGAGCTACAAGGGTGCCAAGATCGGATATTCTGACAAAAAAACAATGGCATATGTTGTCACTGACCATATGAGGCAACACACACACAATAGCCAGGGAGGCTGCACAGAAGTCCAGTTTGTTCCAGTTAAACAAATGCAATACAATCTGTTTATTAATAAGTTTTAGACTGTGTTGGTGTATTTTTGACCACTGGACAAAGCCGGTCTTTATGCTAAGCTAGGCTAATCACATCCTGACTCCAGCTCTGCTCTCAGACATGAGATGGATATCCATCTCACTCTTGAAAAGAAAGTGAAGAGCATCTTTTCCAAAATGTTAAATTATTCCATTTAATATTCAATGACTAGCCTGTTGAGGGTAAAACATCATGCCACAATACTGTTGAATCCCCATGTTCTAGAAATAGACATATTAATTTTACGTGCTACCTTATTAATGACAAATGAAGGCTAAGATGATTACAATAAAACTCAGTAACACTCATCCTAGACTAATGTACATTTTTGTACATTTTTGTAAACAATGTAAAACAGAGTGGTGCATGTGTTCAGCCGGATAATGGTCCTGCTATGAAAACAGAACTGTACAATCAATAATTAATGTACAAATTCCTTGTTTGTAACAATACAAGTGCAAAATTTTGGCAAATTAGATCTGGTATCATGGTATTTTTTGACTCATTTTTATAAATACAGAGTCTATTTTAAACATATCTGTGATATTTTATTCACCAAAAGTTAAGATTTCTCTAAATCCATCTTTCCCTCCAGATTCCCCTCTGTCCTCCAGCAGGCTGCTTGGAAGCTATTTACATAAAATCAGCATTATTAATGAACACCTACTCCTATTGGCTGTAGGTGTGGCCCCCACCTTCACCCCAGCCAATTTGAATATGACCTAATGAATAATGCAAGTTCCCCTCTCAGTTGAGATTTCAAAAGGATGTTTCAGAACAGTAAGACTGTGTCTAAGTTAGCTTTAGCACACATCCAGTGCCCTGCTTTGCTAGTTATCCGGCTGCGATGCAAACTCTGACTAGAGATGTTAGGTTACATACGCACTCAGCGTAGCGCTGGGCTGCGGTGGCCTCATGCTAAAGCTTGCTGCATATTTGATGTGACTGTTAGGTATGACGTAGTAATGAGTTCAGCCTCAACACCGCTCGCTGTTGAGCCACAAATTTCAAAATTTCAAATAACTTAAAAAGACAGAGGAGGTAAAAAGCTGGAGTTGTATAACATGATCATTTAAAAAAACAAACACACACACACACATACTCTTTGAGGAAGAACACAGGCACTGCCTCCTGCCTTTTGTTTGTAACACATCAATGCCTTTTTTCCACTTTGAAGCCAGCAGAGTGTGTCAGTAACCTCTACCAAGGCTGTCTCAGAGGAGCCGAATTACTGAGGAGTCAGGCTTGCTGAACATCCTGCAGCCAGGTGACAAAGTAATGGCAGATAAGCGGCTTCTTATCCTCACTGACATCAGTGTAAACCTTGTAATCCCAGCATTCTTGGGGCCAAATTGGCAGTTTAGAAAAGATGAAGATTAGATTGGCCATGTGAGAGTACAGATGAAGAGGGTGTCATTGGATGCAGCACAGAGAACATTTTGACATTCTGGTACTGTCAAAGCTTTGCTGAGAAACTCTCCTCAGTTTGAATTCTGTGGTAACAACTGTACTGAAACTGTGTAGCAGAGACAATACAACCTTTCATTTTGCTAGATCAAACTTCATTAATTGGACACGTATTGCTCAAACCCACTGAACTCCATTACACATATAAATGGACTGTACTTGTATAGCGCCTTTCTAGTCATCTGACCACTCAAAGCGCTTTTAACACTACAAATCAATTCACCCATTCACACACATTCATACGCTGAATGGGTACAGGGGCTACCATGCAAGGTCCCAACCTGCCCATCAGAGAAATCTAATCATTTACACACATTCACAGCCATCAGGACCAATTTGGGGTTCAGTATCTTGCCCAAGGACACTTCGACATGCGGACTGGAGGAGCCGGGAATCGAATCGCCGATCTTCTGATTAGTGGACGACCTGGTCTCTGAGCCACAGTCGTCCCATATAGTGGACATCTCAAAGTTTATATAGATACCAGATATACAGTAACACTACTACTACTACTACTACTAATGATAATAATAATAATAACAACTTTATTTATATAGCACTTTTCAAAAACAAGTTACAAAGTGCCTTATATAATATAAAATAAAGGTAGAATTGATACAGTAATAATGACAAGTGAGGTATGAATTGCTAAAACACAGTAAAAACAAGTAAAGTAAAAACAAAAGAATAACTGATTCAAGAGAAAGCAATTCTGAAAAAGTGGAAGATTTAAAAGAGGAAACAGAGCTAGCTGCCTGATCACCTCCAGGCAAGTCGTTTTTAGCCTTGACCTAGGAATTACTAACTTACCTCTGCTGGAGGTTCACACTAGAACTGTCCTACAGGAACTACATTTAGTCCCTGCTTCCCTGGTTGAAACACAGGTTTAGTTAATGAGTTTTTCTAAATGTTCTTGGTCCCCAGGGAAAGTTTGTGTGGTGAAAACGTGGTGAAACTTATTGACAACGCATTTAAAATTTTAATGATGCTGAATAACACTTGCAGACGCTCCATTTCTGAAATGTTTCCAGTTAACATCTGAACTGTGAAGGAGCTGAACGCAATCACAAAACAAAGCAGTATTTTTCTCTCAAATTTCCATTACAACTTTTCTCCCTGGTTATTGTTGCTTGACTTTATATGTCCATGTTTGGATATCTTAGTACTATTTTGCTGCAGCACTAAACCAGTGTCCCCAGCAGAACCATTAACACCTATCTCATTTTTGTCCTCTTACCATGAAATGACCAGCAGGCCCCCTGACTTTCTGGCCTCCAGCCCACACTGTGACGAACACTATCTTAATTTGCTAGGACAGAGAATGCTGCTGATGAAGCTAACTGGTGGCCAGTATCTGCTCTGTGGTAAACATTTAGATAAGGACTTACTCATTATTGTCCCAGGAAGATTACAATTCCCCCAGAATTGGCTGACCCTGTGTTTTCATTACAGTGATTTATTAGTGTAATAGCCCTTTAATCCCAGCCAATACCAGGATGCCTCTCTAACCCTTTTAAGGGCTCAGCATAGCAATATTGTAATGACCCAATGCACACAGATTAGAAAAGCTAGCCTATATGTGTGTGTTGGTGTTGGTGTGTGTTGCAGGTCCCAGGCATGCAACCATGCAAACAGTTAGTCTGATAAAAAGGTTAAATGAGCAGACAGGACAACGTTAGGCTGTTGCTGCATTGACTCCTCGTCGCAGAATTTATTTGTATTTTTATACTTGAGACAACCTAACGGCTACCTTTTCAACAGTAACGATATGTAAATACATTAAATTCCCCACATATTACTGTATGCAATTTCAGGCTTTAAAATGTATTAACAAGTGTAAACATGCAGAATAAACATACATATTTTAGTGAATTCACTATATTAGTTATCAACTTAATGTGCAATGTAATTATAGTAAACCTGGAGCTCTGCATTTTCAGCCCAAATAAGTGAGGAGTAGGTACACGCAGAGTAAACAAACTGTAAGGCCGCCATGATATTAGGACCAACCGACAGTGCTGGACTACAGTTCAGGGGTGCAAAAGTAACAGAACATTGCTCAAAACTGATTTACAGGCCCCCTGAAATGCATTCAAATATTCTTACAGACACTTGTTTTTTATGCTTATACATAACACTAACCTGATAAAAAGGTTAAATGAGCAGACAGGACTGTTAGGTTATTAGGCTGTTGCTGCACTGACTCCTCGTTGCAGATTGACAAGAGAGCCAACAAGAGCGTAAAACAGTTCCGGTCAGCTGCCCAACATCCTGCTACCACCTACTCATGTTGTTGGGTATTGCACCAAAATAACAAGTCCACAAAGACTGAATAAAAGTCTCTCAAAACTTATAATAACTCAACAGCAAAATCGACCCTACAGATGTCCATTCAATTGGCACAATTGCTGTCAACAGCAACAGTGAACACAGCAGCTGTGAGCGCAGTCCTAACTGAACTGATGCGGACCATTGACTATACTGATAAAGTTAAACTAAAGAAATAAAAACAAGGGTAAAATCTTGTGATTAAATGTTGAGTAATGTAGGAGATATAGTTAAAAAAAGAATAACAAATAAGAAAAAACAATACAGTATCTGTGCTCCCGAGTCCCCACTGACAGAAAAAAACAAAAACATGGTGCAGGCACAAAATACATTAGTTTGAGTCATACTGAGTGTCACAAAAAAAGGGAAATTCATGTCCATGTATATTAATCTATAGATTAAATTTTGTGACTATTTCACAAACTGCTGTGATACTGGGTTGATAATATTCACTGGTTTCATTTTGCTTTGGCTGAAGAAACCTTCTGAAGTGTATTTGCTTCAGATGTAAGTCATATTAAACTTGTAACCATTCAGAAAAGCGTGGACACACGTGTGGTCGCTATGCTGCCTGGTTCATGGAGCCATGCATTGTCATGTGAAAGAGCGACGAGGAGGACAAAGTCAAGTGATGTAATTCCTGTCATACATGAAAACATTCATCACTACATCAAGTGCATTGATGTAGTGATCTATGCAGAAAACTTGCGGATACATCAGGTGGTTAACAGTTAAGATACTTCCCTTGGGCTTTAGAGACCACAAGTAAAAAAAAAAACACTTAAAAATGAGTGTGAGCAGTGAGCAGCCCCCTCTTCTTACGAGTAATAAAATCATTGGTGCCAGCAAATTATTATTAAACACAAGTCTGAGGGCTATTATGCTCATTTCCAGCTCTATATTTTTATTCTGGGACTCCACTAGAGTAGCTTTGCATGATTCACAGTTCAAAAAATACTAGTCCTTTATACAGCCCCTTCAGCCTCTGTCTCTAAGGCAGTTGTAGCTCCTGTCTCTCCTGTCCCCCTCCTGATGAGCCCACTCTGTTCTGATTGGCCAGCTCTCCGGAAGCCGGCAGCCACATCAGAGTCATGTTAAGTTACTGCTGATGAAAACTCAACATTTCCTGCTTTACCGCTTCAAATTAAAAGCTTTTAAATGACTAAATAACAGGAGACTTTTATTGTGAAGAATTTACAGGAAGTGAAACGTGTTCCTCACTGAATTAGTGGAGCTTTGTTATTGGTGCTAAAAACCGGTTGAAACAACATCTGGAGATATGTGGAGCTGTTTGTTCAGTGGATCAGTTAGAAATAATGCAGGGAGGAATAGTACAAGCAGAAACAGCCACAGTGATGATGATGTTTGATGAGGAGCTACAGACGACCAGCACACATCCAACAGGTAAATTAGTTGACACACAGGCCACATTTAATATGAACATCCAACAATGTAACATGACTGAAAATAAGGAAAAGCATAATAGGTCCCCTTTAATATTATGCATGACATCACTTGGGTATTCCCATTGACACGGGTATGGTATTTCTTTCTTTTTTCAATCCCTTATTAGCCATATAGTGTGTATCTCTAACAGTAGATGTTAAACAACTATTATGGCCAGAAAATTTTAAATCGTAACATTTTCTCTTTTCCTCACAGCAATGGCAGATGACTATTCAAAAAGCGGTCATAAAAATAACTGCATAGGCCTAGGCATGTCACCAAATTACTGCTCTAAATCACCTCTCATCTCAGAAAAAAAATTCACAGAAAAATAGTCAAGACTACAGAAAGATTGTTCGAATTAATAACAGCTCCACATGTGGTTGAGTGCACTGTAGGAAAGCAAGAAAATAAACAGCAACTTATGTTGATTATAATACATATTTGTGATACCTCAAACAAACGTAATGCAGGAGAAAATATGTATATGTATATGTATCCAGGATTTCAGAGAAACATTGATACTGATGTTATGTTTGTTGCCCACAGCTGGCTGTGTGTCACAGCTGGCTGCAGCATCACACAGCAGCTGAAACGATAAGTGTGTCTTCAAACTGAGAAAGAGGCTGTGCGCATTAATGCACACGGCACAGCAGCAGTAACTTAATTAACACTGGATTGGTCAGGATCTGATGGTAATTTATGTTCTGTCTTCTGCTACACATCTACACAGGCCAGCTGTTGCACACAGATTCCAGGTTTATACAGTGGAATTGTTTGTAATAAAGCAGCCCTTATGGATGAATCCTGAGCTCCATCAGAGCATTTTTATTTTAAGTAACTAAAAGTTCAAAATAAGCCTAAAACCCCATACCTACTTGGTCCCCTTGGTCAAGACATGTAAATACTATGGAATTGTGGATCTGCATTTTTATGAGGAAGAGATAATCAAAAAAGTGGCTGGGCCATACTTAAGAGTATGTCATATCTTCAGTATGTGCTGAAGACTGAAGATGAGACCGGTTCTAGGAAACACAGGAGCTTTTACCAAGCTAAATAAAAAAACACAGACAAGCAAAATAAATATTACTTCACTAAACACAACATACACACAATGAAATGAAATAAACACAAGCACATATTTATTTGACAAGCAGCATCAGGTCCATTGATCCAGATCTCCTGATGATGTCACAGAGTTACAGACGTATCCATTTGCTGTGATCACAAACAACCTTTCGGGTTCAGATCAGGCTGGGTCTCTGCTGACTGTAAAGAAAATATGCACAACCCAGTGAGATTACTGGCACTCATCAGTACAGATCAGCTGTGGAAAAAGCATGACGCTGAACTGAAACTATGTACTCACCCAGTGTGCTATCCTCATCCTGGAGCCATCAGACCTGGAGTATTAGAGGCCTGAGTGAAGGCCACTGCTGAGGGTCAGAGGTGATGATGAGAAGGCTGAGTAGGTATCTGCTGTTTCTGTAGCTCCAGTTGCAGCTACTTCATCCTGTTGTAACTCTGCTTTTACCAAGAAAGCATATAATCACAGAAAATACATGAACACACAAACATATCAATCAGCCCTGCTGCTCTATATGCTGCCTCATAGTTCTTCAGCCAAATGGACCTGAACTGCACTGATTTCAGATAGAGAAAGGCAGAACTAAAGAAATGTGGCCTTACGGAACCTGCAGTCTGTTATCAGAACACAAGAAACAGACAAAATTAGTGGGTAGGGTGTAAGAAATTAAATTAAACACATTTCAGTGTAAGAGGT